>CM057449.1:1029002500-1029517500 GCA_016271365.2 Neoceratodus forsteri | reverse complement strand
GTCTTCTGAAGGCAGAGAAGGAGAGAAGTCTGTGCTTGTCTGAGAAAAAAAAAACTTTTAAAATACATCTCAGAACTAAGCTTTTTGAATCCAAATTGCTCACGAATTGTTCTAGAGTGCCTTGTGCTGCCAGAGCTGTGTTTTTTTATTTATTGTTTTGGTGATTATTTACTTTAAAGTAGTGGTTTCTGTTTTGTCAGTCTGTGAAGCAGTGGTGTGGGGGAGGGTAGGTGTACTGTAAAGCAAGGCAGCCCAGAAAGATCCAAAGCTTTTTTGTCTAAGCAAGAAAGTTGTGTTATATTTTGGTTTTCTCACTCTTTCTTGTTCATCATTTTTGATCTGTAGTGAGTAATTTCTCATTTTTATGTTTCCTTGCACAGGCGCAAGAAACATCTTGTTAGGGTTAATGGCATGTCAGAGGAGAGTCGCTGCTCAGCCAGTTGCAGTTTGAGCTGCAGTGGACTTGGCAGTACAGACCAATGACCAGGCAAGTTGATTATGATACTGGTCACAGTCTGATGGGCAGAAACTACATGTTCTTGAAAGGACTGAAGCACTCCAATGAGAGAGTGCTTCAGTCCTCTTATTTTTTATTTATTTGATTTATTTGATTCTAGGATTACAAAATACATTTGCACAAAGCAAGCTGGCAATCAGCTGAGTGGCTTTATGAATGCGGTCAGCCACAGTGCCCCATGCTTCTGCCCCCTACCTCCTTCTCCTGCCTCTGGTTTTGCTTCCCTCTTCTCTCCCCTGTTTTGTCTTTTGTTCATGGGATGGCTGGTTGTGTTTTCCCCTAGTTACTCTTCCCTTCCCTGCTGCGGCTCCATGGATACATGCCCCTACTTCTGTCTCTCTTGCTGTTCACCCCGTGGCATCTGCATTGTTTTCCCCTTCTCCTCCCTCCTGTTTCCTTGCTGTTTTCCCCTACCTCCCTTATGTTGTATGCTGTTTGTTCTGTGGCTGTCCATACCATCCTCCCCTCCCAAATAAATGCATTGTCAACAGAGCTGTAGACCAGTGTAGAGAAACCATGTGGCTATAAATTTACAGCGTTCCTTATACAGAAGCATAAAGAGCCTGCACATAGGTGCACTGACTGATGAAAGATAGGCAGCATTAAATACAGTAAATTTGCACATGTCCACATTTTAAGAGGTTAGAAGGACTAGAGGCTTGTATTTCAGTGGAGAGCCCGGCTTGAGCTGACTGCACAGCATATAATTTGTGCCTGGGGGGAGGACTAGTTGAGAAATTAAGTTTAAAGAAACCCATGTTATATCTCCCTTGTTGTATCTGAATTTTGTTTAGAATGAAAATTAGCTGCTTGGTTCACCTAGTAACAGTGCTTTTGACTTTGACGGCAAAGCAAACCATTCAGAAATAAATGAGGATGCAGTGGCTGGCCTTTATGATTTTTTACTTGTGTTTAAAATACTTCGATACAGTTATCCAAATTGGCATGTTAATCCACTATTTCTTAAAATAGATTCTGAACGCTACCTGCCAATCACTTTGAAATGGCCTCGCAATTACACAACAATATTCATTACATCCCTAAGCCCTTTGTGTCTTTGACAATAAATGTGACTGCCAATGCCTACTATCGGAGTTGGGAGGACTGTGTTGTGACTGTTCATACTGTAACTATATTATCAGAGGTTTGAGGATGCTTACATCAAAAAAGTAAATAAACAAACACAAAAATAGGGATGAGATGAAATGTTTCAACACAAAGCAGGGGCAATAAAATTGTGCAGCAGTGCCCATGTAATTACTGTAAGTATGCGTTCAACAAAATTAAACTGAGTCTGCATACATGGAAGGATTGCACTGATAGGCCTGGTCCATGTTCAGTGAGACATCTAGCCAGAATACGAAGTACCATATCAACTATGTCATTACAATATATAATTATAAAAGTGATTCTTCATAAATAATATTGCACTGATTATCAGTTTTGTTAGTTCATTTTTTTAATACAGTTGTGAAACTATGTAATGTATGCTTGAATAATTGGGAAACAATACTATATATGTGATCGTACAGAAATGTCTGCTATGTGACTGCTTTATGAAGTGTTGAATTTCAAAGTGTTTTGGTTGCAATAATAAATCATCCACATGTCTATCCCTAAAAAACAAATCCTTTCTGGAAATTACTTCATGCATGCTATTTGCTGATATCAGTCCCATGCAATCTAATTACAGGCACTGCTGTTCAGACATGGGTAATATATAGAATAATGCATAGGGAAGTGTGGTTTATGGGGATTTCATGCACCCCCGAGTTGTGTGATGCCCCATAACACCGAGGGCAAAGCCCAAGGGGTTTATCTGGGCATCACATACCTCGGGGGTGCATAAAATCCCAAGAAAACCACACTTATCTATGTTTTATTTTTTATATTTACTGTTTTTTGAGTGTTTAAATAATTTGTCAGAGACAGTGACTGCAAATGTCAGTTTATTTATTTGCAACACGTTTAGATGCAGTAACAAGTAATGTAACCCACAGTTTGACAAAATATAACTTTGAAGAAATCAGGTAGGGAACACATCTTTTAAAACATTTTATGGAACAGTGTCTAAAATGTAATAAGTAACATTTCTGAAAATCTCAAAACTTTAAACTTTACAGTTCATACAGATTTATATGGGTGACACTGTCTCATCAGTTCACATAGCAGATCATTTCTCTTGAGGAGTCGCTAAGTCTCATTAAGTTTGTTACTTATCTGGAGATGTTATCTTGGTTTTTTTTTGCTTCTTGAGGAGTGATTTGATGTTCGTGGCTTAGCAGTGCTGTATTTTGCATCATCTGGAATGGACCAGTCTTGTGCATCTGGGTGCAAAGGTAACTAAGGGAGAGAGGTAAAAGAGTAGTTTTAGATGTGGGATGGTTTTCAGAAAGGGTGCTGATTTTAAAAGCTACACACCTACCTTGTTTTACTCAGAGTCGGAATCATAGATAACCCAGGGTCTTTTGAAGTGGTCCCTTGTGGGTGGCTGAGGCGGCTAGTTGTAAGATGTTCACTGAGACTGTGTCATGAAAGTTGCAGTGTGCACCAAAAAGTGCTTGGAGACCGTCTGGGAGACCCTGATATTGTATTTGCTGAAGTGCTGATGTTGGAGGCTGCATCGAGGTACTTGGCTGATTTTTGGGATCTGGATCATTCGGTTTAGCAAAGGTTAAAATGCTATACATTTATTTCTGCTTCCTCTCAGAAAGCACAGAATAGCTACTTATGCTCTGGATATTTTTTTTTTCTATTTTGATCTTTATCTCCCCCTAGCCTGCCTGCCGCCTGGTGTCCTTTTCCACCTGGTCACGGACCACTGGCTTCTGCTCCCCACAACGGCCTCGGGCCCTCCGATGCCCCATGGCTTCCCCCCCACGGCGGGGCTGCGGCACTCCCCTTGCATGCCGCAGACGTGTAACTTAGTTGGAGGGGCTGGCCTGGGAGTAAATCAAACTGTGGTAGGCTTCATTAGCCAGTAGTGGCAACTGGTCACCACTTTTTCTGGGGAGGTGGTCGTGCAATGATGGAGGCGTCCTGCCCCGCCTCCAGTGTGTGCCTTGTTGCCGGCAGCTGCATGACTCCTGGCCTTCACCAGGGGTCATCCAGGCTCTGGACATCTCCCATCCCTCCCCGGAGAAGGAGAGCAGTCCCTAGGGACGCTCGATCCTTCTCCCCGGCCGCCCTCCAGCGGAAGCCGAGTCCGGTTCCCGAACCGGGTCGCCGGCCGCATCGCGTGAAATCAAACTGCTGCGCCGGCGGGCCGGCCCTGCTCTGGATATTTTTATGGCAGATATTTGTTGCACCTCTGTGGCTGGAATGTCATGGTCAATCAGTCTTTCAATACTATTTTTTCTAGTACTGTGATTTATGATGCATTTACACTCGGAGAGTCCTGCTGAAACCTTCATTAGCTTCATCAGGTTTCTGAGCTTATTGAGTCCTATTTTCATGTTGTGAAACCACAGGGATTGTCCAGGCACATAGTTGTAGTTTGGGGCTAAGTAGAATGGGGCATCAGGATTTATTTATTTATTTATTTAGACAGCAGTTTGGAAAACCTTTGAGCCATAGGCTCATTTACAAAGGTACCTTGTCACAGTAAGACAAACTAAAATACACAGTATAACAGTATAACACAGTATAACAGTAACTTAAGACATAGATACAAACAAGCTGGTACAGGTAGGATTGATGCAAACATGGGTTTGGGTCTGTCGGCTTTATACTTTTCGTAGGCAGTTAGTGGGTTTCTGTCAGGGTTTGCAGTGTCTTTGTATATTCTTGGGCTCACTGTTCTAACATCACGGGGGTTCACTCCAGAGTGGGTCTTGGTTTGGAGCTCATTGTACTGCAGGAATCTTTGTCCTTCTGTGTCTACCATGAGCTGAATGTCTCTCCAACGGACAGCATATTGATCCTGTGTCCTAAGGGCAAACTGCAGCCCAATGTGGAAAAAGAGGAAGTTTAGTAATTCTGCTGGGGTGGACAGTGAAAGGGTTCCTGTGGCATACATTTGTTCTATGTCTTCCTCTGTAAGTGGCTGAGCTTTCAGGGGTCTGTTTCCCATTCTTAGTTTTTTTTAGATATTTCTGTTTTGCCTGCAACTTTTTTTGTTTCTGAAAAATCTGTGTCCTGCCCATGAAATATTGAGTGGCGGTACTTATGTTTTATGAGGTATCTGTCAAGACTAACACATATGCCCCTTATTGTACAGGGCTCATAATTAGAGCCATCTGCCTTTTTTGCTGTGTAGATGAAATTTGTTATTTTATTGTCTGATTCAGCCATTGTCAAAGTGAGAAACTCTGCAGACTCACCCATGTTCTTCAAGGAACTTGGTGAAGGGCTGTACATCGCTTTTTTTTTTTTCTGTGTGTTTTTATTTTCCTGCTCTTGAATGAATTGCAGCCTAGTGGTTTCATTAACATTGAATAAACTGGAAGATGCTGCCATTCTTTGGAAGTGTAAATAGAGTGGTTCTTTTTCAGAAACAAACTAGTTTTTTGTAAAAACTAATTCTGCTGGGTTTTTAGTGGACTTTTGCCCGTCGACAACAAACTTGTTCCTGGTACTGAGTGACCACGTAGTGTTGCTGAACGTCCAGTGCAAGGAGAGATTGTCCAGTGTTTTTTTTTTACATCGAATTCAGTGGAAGTGGTGTGCCTGTGGTTTACAGAGCTGTTGGGCAATCGCTGGTGGTGGTTTATGACCACTAACCAGTTGATATACCGGGTTTAATCATTTATAGCAGAACACGCCTATGAGGAGGTTTCCAAAGTTGTTTTTGGGGGTAGGGAAAAAAATTATAAACAAAATAGTCAATGCTATTTGACTGTCATGATAATAACGTGATCTGAAAAAAATGTATGTGCAAAGTTTTTGAAGAACATTTATGACCAAAAAGACTAAGTGAAAAGTGATTAAGTAAACATTGTTGTATTTCACTGCAAGCAATAAGAAAGGAGTTATAACTGGAGATTTTTGTTTGATTGCAGCCACAAGGTGGCGCCTTTACTGTTACAGTTTTCTGTGGACACTAACCTGCGCTCATCTAACCAACTATAAAAGGATATATGATTGCACCACTTGTTTGAAACTGTATATTTTTAAGAGTATTCAAACTTACTGTTTATTTAATCAACTAGACAGTACATGAAGTACAAATTTCAAGAAACATGTTAAATACATCTCTAATAATACATTATGTGTAAATTTGCAAGCAATTGATAAACTAGATTTTATACACGATTTAAACATAAATTTATAAAGGGACATTATGGACTATAATTAATAAAGACTCAGTAAAATAAAATAAAAACTATGGCAGCTATGTTTCTGTTGCATAGCTAAATTATTATGTTTCCTTGCACAGGCGCAAGAAACATCTTCTTAGGATTAATGGCATATCAGAGGTGTATTACTGCCCAGCCAATTGCAGTTTGAGCTGCAGTGGACTTGGCAGTGCAGACCAATGACCAGGCAAGCTGATTGTGATGCTGGTCACAGTCTGATGGGTGGAGACTTCGTGTACTTGAAAGGACTTAAGCATTCCAATGAGAAAGTGCTTCAGTCCTTTCATTTTCATAAAGTAAGCCAGCAATCAGCTGAGCGGCATTATGAATGTGGTCAGCCACAGTGCCCCATGTCTCCGCCCCCTACCTCCTCCTCCTACCTCCTGTCTTGCCTCCCTCTTCTTGCCCCCATTTTGTCTTTTGTTTGTGGTTGATTGTGTTTTCCCCTAGTTCCTCTTCCCCTCCCCACTGCCACTCCATGGATACATGCCCCCACTTCTGTCCCTGTTGCAGCTTGCCTCATGGTGTCTGTGTTGTTTTTCCCATCTGTTCCCTCCTGTTTCTTTGCTGTTTTCCCCCACCTCCCTTCTGTTGTATGCCGCTTGTCCCATGGCTGTCCATACCGTCCTCCCCTCCTCCCTCTCTCTGTCTCTCTCTCTCTCTCTCTGTCTTCCATTTCTGTCCCCGCCCTTTGGCTGTCTCCTTTCCTCCACTGTTGACACCTCAATCCCAACCCCATCTTTTGTCCTAGTATGCACTTCCCTTTTTGCTTGCCTGTTCTGTGTCCATGTGTCTGTTTCATTTATTCATTTCCATTCTGCAGCTTCTCCACCTTGCTTCTGTTCATTTCTTCTGCTTCTCCTGCTTCCTCACCTGTCCTGTTTTGTCTGTGGTCCTCCCTGTTTGCCCTATTTTGAATCCCCTCTCTTTCCATTTTCTCTTGCATTTCTTTTGTGCTCTTCTTCTTAGAGACATGCTCTGTTTCTCTTTTGACTGCTTTATTTTTATTGCAGCCAAATCACATGCTGTGGATCAGAACTGCTCACCTGCACAAACACACCCAAGTGCGATCACCAGATTACTTGGATATGTTTATTGTAGTGCTGTCCATTGCAGCACCACTGGTGTGGGGTGGTGGACAGCTGCAATGGATATCACTACAATAAAAGTATCCAGGTAATCTTGCCACTAAACTCTGGTCTTTTTCTGCTGGTGTGCTGTTTCTGAGCCTGACTTTTTGGTTTTTCTGATTCCCTTCCCGCCTCTCATTACTCATGATCTGACATGGCATCACTTTTACTGTGCTTGGGAGGTTTAAGTGAGTGAACAGCTGTTTTCTCAAATGAGACAAGTGCTACTCCATGGCTGGTTGCCAAGGAGCATTTCAGCATTTATTTATTTATTAAATTTTGGTGACCGGGTAGGCCCACTGGGCCCCGGAGGTCCCTTTTTCAGGGGCGACCCGGAGTTAGTTACATAGAGTTGAGCAGATACAAACAGATAATGCAGGGGTAGGACATAACATACAGGAAGTTCATTGACAGTATACATATTTCTCCCATCCACCTCCCCCTTATCTCATACCCAAAGAACCATATTTTCAATAGCATATTATATCGCTGCTGGCTTTGACCACACTGCCAGTACCAAAACTGCATTTTAAAACCTTCCCCTCTCACAAAATATCAGTCCTCTCCCCACATGCCTAAACACTAGTGTTAACTAACTACATTTTATTCTTGCATTCACCCCTTGGGGGGTGCTAACAAAATTAAAACTGGCTTGCCAGTCGGACCCCCCCCCACTGCACTGCATCATATTGTATGTTAACTTTAAGCCATACTTGTCTTAGCTTTCAGATGTTTGAATGGAGCGCAAGTTCAGTTGTTGATTGGCTTAGGCTGTCTAGCATCACTAACGAGGGTCCTCCAGCCCGGCCCCCCGTGATTGACATGTATACCACAACTGAACTCGCACTCCATTCCATCATTTGAAAGCTAAGACAAGCATGGGTTAATGTTAGCTTACAATATGATGCAGTAAATTTTAGTTTTTTTAGCCCCGCAACTAGTGAGTGCCAGAATACATGTAGTGAAGTTGAGTACTCACCACCTCTAGTAAGAATTACTCCAGACCAACTGTGACCACACCAAAATGACTACATTTATTAATATAAAACAATGAAAGCAATTCATACAGGCAACTACAGCCTGATGTGTTTCAAAACAAATGTTCATTTTTCAAACGCTGAAGATTCACATTCACATGACTCTTTAAATAACACCAGAGTTCTGACATCACCATGCCATAATTTAAAATGTCTCTGTTTCATTGGTTGAATGTTGGAACACTTGAAAACAAATACCAGTGAATAGCTAAAATATAAATTATTAACATCATCCCTAGTTCCCACAATAATAATTTACAAACTATCATAACAGTGCAGAATTAATATACAGATATATCCATACAATATAAAAATACACCTAATGATAACACAAAAGTTATATACAGTGGTGTCCCCAGGATAAAATGCGATTGTGCAGCACTTTGCAGCACTCTGCAGAATGTTGCAGAAGACCTACTGATTAGTCCTCTTTGTCATTCAGGAAAATGTGACACTGCCAGGATGAAGTGAATGCCATAGTTTGCTGCATGACAAAAAGGGACTAATTGCCATTGAAATTACATTGCTTTATTCAGTAGGTCTGCTGCAGCATAGTGCAGAGTGCGTTAAAAGTGCAATTTATCCTGGGGATTTTATCCTGTACACATGGAGGAGGAGGTTTGGGGGGAGGAAGACAGGGCGGATCAATACTAATTAACTGCACAAATCCAAATGGTTCTAACCTCTATGCAAGTGACATATAGCATTTATTAACTTTATTATAGTAATTCATAACTTGCTAAATAATTGTACGTTTGCCCATTTAAATAATAATAATAATAATAATAAAATTTATTTGATTAAGCGCCTTTCAAGTTTTTTTTAAAGCGCTGGGATGTGCATTAAAAAATCTTTATACTGTGAAGAAGAAATGGAGGGCTAGATGGGGGGGGGGGGGGGGAGTGCATGCTAGAAATATAGCAGTGTCCCTTTAATAGTAAAATAGAAACAGTGGTCTCACCAAAACTGCATTTACCAAGACCTATATATACACTATCTGTTTCCACCTCTAATATTCTTATTTATATGCTGAAAGTTCAAATCCATAAAACTTATGGTACAAACGGTCTCAATTATCGAACTATCCTTTTTAGCAGATAGGGTCTTATGTCAAAATTGCTGTTCAGTCCAGGTTTCTTTGTTGCTCCCAGGGTTACAATCCAAAAAGTCTCCCTTTGAATTACTAAATTGTGCTAATCTCCATCCCTGGGTTTCCTACCTAGCCTGTCTATGCCTGAAAGGAAAAACTATGTTGATTGTTTGGTGGTGCTTCAAAAACATGGTTTGCTGTGGCATAAGTTCTGTCCGCTCTCTGTCACTCTGGTGTGCTCGCCTACCCTAACTTTCACGGCTCCAGTCATCTTGCCCACATAAAATCAACCGTATGAGCATGTTGCCAGATAGATTATACCAGTAGTGTCACGTGTAATCATTTGTCTAGTCTGATATTCCTTATTCGTATTTCTACTGGTAAAGGTCTTGGCCCGAGTTATATACTTGCAAAATACATATCTTTGACATCTATAACATCCATTAATACCCTGATTCAACCAGGTTTTACTTTGTATGAGTTACAGATGGTTGTGTACAAGCTGATCTCTTAAAGTGCTCAGTCTCCCATATGTAGTGCATGGGAAGCTATCTGTAAGAGTTTTTAATCCACTATCCCCACTCCGGACACCTCAGTACTTTCTTATTATTTGTTCCAAATAAAATGATTGTGCTGAAAAAGTAGTTACAAAATAGTATCTCTCATCTCTATCTCTAACACTGACATCCTGTAATAAGGCGTTCCTGTTCTGATTTCTAGCAAATCGCAGCTAAATTTAATAAGTTGTCCAAAGCTGAGAGGCATGCCTTAGAGTCACTACGAAACGATCCTGAACTCATTATGAAAGAAGCGGACAAAGGGAGGGGTGTGTGGTCTTAATGAATAGGGAGGACTGCATAAATGAGGCAATGAGGCAGCTGAGTAACGAGGAATTTTACATCAAACTAAAGAATGATCCAACTTGGGACTTTAAACATGCCATTGATGAAACTCTAGATAAAGTTGTGGCGGAAGGGGATATAGATATGGACACAATGGCATTTCTAAGTATGGACAATTCTACAAAAGCAACTTTTTACATTCTCCCAAAGATCCACAAGATGCTCACAAACCCTCCCGGGCCACCCGACAGTGAGTGGTAATGACTCTCTTACAGAACCTTTATCACAATACATAGATTTTGTTCTGCATCCTTTTGTCGTTGATATGCCTTCTTATATCAAATGTCACCAAACAAATTTTAAATGTTTTGAGTGATTATACTCTGGGGGAGGGACAACTGCTGGTAATGCCTGATATTGAGTTGCTATAGACTTTGATTCCCCACGAAGGAGCTCTAGATGCAGCAGCATATTTTTTAAATCAAAGGGAAAATGAGTGTGCACTGTCTACACCTTTTGTATTAAAATTATTGGAATATGTTTTAACCAGCAATGTGTTTCTCTTCAACCAACTGTTCCTGCATAAGAAAGGTACGGCTATGGGTGCCACTTGTGCACCCTCTACAGCCAACCTCTATGTTGGAAAATGGGAACAGGAAAATGTTCTTTTTTTTTTTAACTCTCTTTATCGCCCCCCGGTGTCGGAACTCTCTCAGGCCTCACCACTGGCCATACCGCTCTACCGCCCACTGTGAGCCTTGCCATCCTCAAGGACATTACTGTTTCTCCCCGAGCCCCCCGGGGACATAGGGCCTGAGGAGATGGAAGAGGCAGTGGAAGGGCTCCAGTGTTGGGCGTGTGGCGGTGTGGCTCAGGGAGGGCCATCACCTATCCGGACCAGAGTTTTTTTTTCCTGTAGTGTTTCGCCCCCCGAAGTGGGATGTGCAATGCCATCCTAGCCTAAGACATGGGTGCTCTCACCCACGTCCGGAAGACAGCCGCCTGATGTCTACCCCCTCGCTTGCTAGCAAGCCCATGTGTGTAGCAGTGCCGTATCCACCGGGCCGCCAGTCAGCACCTCGGGCTACCCTGGATCTCTCCTCAAGAGAGGAGAGAGCCCTGGCGGATGCTCGATCCTCTCTCCCCTGCCAACTCCTGGCAGACCGGGCTCGTTCCCGAACCCGGTTCGCCGGCATAGCGCGAGGTGTAGCATCCAGCGCCTCAACCCTCAGTGCCACCGGGCCGGCCAGGAAAATTTTCTTGACAGTAATAAAAATAGTTTCCATGATAATATCAAATTATGATGTTGTTATATTGATGACATCATGATGTCATGGCAAGGAAACAGGGAAGAATTTAAACTTTTTGTGGAATTTTTGCACAGTACTAATGAGAACTTGTGATTTACAAATACTGCTAGGGAAGAGAGTGTTAATTTTCTTGACTTGAAAATTTACAAAACACAGGAGAACAAAGCAGAAACACATTTGTTTAGAAAAGAAACAGATGGTAACATTTTGTTGCTAGCTTCGAACTGTCACCTGAAACACATTAAAGACAACATACTTAAAGATCAATTTTTGCATGTCAAATGCAACTGTAGTACATCAGATATGGCTCAAGCGGGGAAATGGAACTTGCAACAGGTTTGAAAGAAAGAGGTTACAGCAGTCGTGGCATTGATAGGGCGAGGGAATTTGCTAGAAATCAGAACAGAAACACCTTATTACAGGATGTCAACGTTAGAGAGAGAGAGAGAGAGAGAGAGAGATGAGAGATACTATTTTGTAACTACTTTTTCAGCACAATCATTTTATTTGGAACAGTATAAGGATGTTCTGAATGCACATCCTTTAAATAGGCAAACGTGCAATTATTTAGCGAATTTTGAATTACTATAATAAAGTTAACAAATGCTATATGTCAATTGCATAGAGGTTAGAACCATTTGGATTTGTGTAGTTAGTATTGCTCCACCCTGTCTTCCTTCCCCCCCCACCAACCCTCGTCCCCCATGTGTATATAACTTTTGTGTTATCATTAGATATATTTTTATATTGTACGGTTATATCTGTATATTATTAATTCTGCACTGTTAAGATATTTTGTAAATTATTATTGTGATGACTAGGGATGATGTTATTTTTTTTTTTACATTCTATTTATTCTCCCTTTGCCACAGGGGGAACTTCCCAATCAGCCTTGTATGTGGGATCTCAATGCTTCTAGCAACTACCAGCCTCTGCCATGATCCGGCTGAAGTGGGTAGGACCGTGGCTTACCCCCCATGGAGGGGACCTCCTGATGGGAACAGGAGGGAGACCACATCATCCTTGAGCTCCTGCCCCTCAAATGGGGCTTTGTTTGGAGGTGATGGAATGGTATCCTGTCAGAGGTGTCATGCTTGTGGCCCGGAGAGTTTTTACCATATAGTTACTCCCCTGGGATGCAGACATGCAATGACGTCTGCGCACGTAGTGCTGACCTCCGCTGTCGTCCCACCCTTTCTATGGCAATGCTCCTTGTAGTGCCCCTGATCTCCACTGGAGGCCACTACAAAGTGATGCAACCCCAGATACCCACCCCAAGAGAGAAGAGCAATCCTCCAGATGCTCGATCCTCTCCTGCCCCTGCTGACCCCGGCATCCCAAGTCTGTTCCCGAACTCGGCTCACTGTGTGGCGCGATGTTTTGCGTCCAGTGCCTCAACCCTCAGCACCACCTGGCTGGCTGATGATGTTGTTATTAATTGATATTTTAGCTATTCACTGGTATTTGTTCTCAGGTGTTCCAGCATTCAACCAATGAAATAGAGACATTTTAAATTATGTCATGGTGACATCAGAACTCAGGGGTGTTATTTAAACAATCATGTGAATGTGAATCTTCAGCCTTTGAAAAAGGAACATTTGCTCTGAAACATGTCAGGTTGTAGTTGCCTGCATGAATTGCTTTTATTGTTTTATATTAATAAATGTAGTAATTTTGATGTGATCATAGTTGGTCTGGAGTAATTCTTACTATAGGTGGCGAGTGCTTGATTTCTCTACATGTATCTTGTATTTTCTGTCTGAAAGCACCACCTTCCCAGTGCAACCCATTTTTGTATTTTGAGTGCCAGAATAAAATGCTGTTAACACTAGAGTATGGTGGGAAGGGGACTGATATTTTGCAAGACCTTTTAAAATGCAATCATGGTGTTGGTGTCAGCTCCTGGCACACATTATGACTTTTACCAAATTTGCCACTCTTTCCCTTCCTTTATTTCAAATAATGCAATACAGCCCTGACACTCATACCATGCAAGAAAACATTTGGCATTGAGAAGTGCTTTTTCTTAATACTTTTTCTGCCTTCATCAGACTTGGCAGGTGACTGCAGACCCCCTGAGAGGGCTTGTCATTCTGGGCCCCAGTTTCCCTGATCCCGCTTGTCCCCAGCTGTTCCCCCACAGATTACCCCCCATGGTGGGGCTGGAGAGCGGAGTACCAGCTTCTCTCCCACCCAGAGCACAATCCAGATGCCAGGCACAGCCAGGATTGGGGGCAAGCCAGGCCATCACAGAGCCAGTCAGGTCCATGCTGTTTTCTGTTTTTCTCTCCCCCTGCCCCCTTCCCCCTTGTGGCGTGAGCGTACACATGTGGAGGCATGCACATGTCATGTATCCATGCTCCTGTGCCTCCCTGACTCTACTGCTGCCTTCCAGCCTCCACTAGGGGGCAGACAAGGAGCAGGACGATAACCCTCCCTTCCCCGGGAGAGGAGAGCAGTCCATCAGACGCTCAATCCTCTCCCTCCCTTGCCGACCCCCGGCAACCCGAGGTCGCGCCTGACCCTGGGTCACTGTCATGGCACAAAGTGTGGCATCCAGCACCTCAACTCTCAGTGCCAACGGATCAGCCTTTGGTTGTTATTTCTGTGGTTTTGTTTGGTGTGTTTAAGTAAATATTTTGTCAGTGTCTTTCTGTAGCAGTTTTAGTTATTTTTTAGTAATATTCTTTTTAAAGTGATGTTGTTCTGTCACTTTTCGTTATACTTAATATTAAATTACCCCATTACTCCTGTTGTTTTAATCACTGTTCTGTTTAAAAAAAAAAAGAACTTTTTTTGGTTGTCTTTAGTAGTAGTCTTTCAGATCACACTGCTGATCCCTGATTCCCTAGGAGGAAGAGTTGTCTGTTCCTGGTACTTATTTGTACTGTCGTATTAGTTTAATAATCCATGAGTTGTGTTAGAAAAAAATATTTTTTTTTTTAGTTTTGCTGCATACTATTAGCATTGTATGTTTTTCAGGTCATGTTGCTGATCCCTGATTCTTTAGGGGGAGTTGTTGTCTGCTGTTGGTACTTATTTGTACTGTAAACTTTATTTACATGTAATTTTTCATCCCAAATCAAGTTAAAATTAGCATATAAGAATGACTGGGAAGAGATGCTCTACTAAAGGGAGAGGTGTCAGGGAGGCAGCAAAGAAATGTTTAAAATCTGTGGGGCAAAACTGTGCTGCAGTTAAAAAAAAATTATGTGGCAGCGTGTTCTATGGGCTCCAAGGCTGGTAGTAGTGAAGGAGTAATTGGTGGCAATGGTATTAGGCTAGTCAAACTTTTCTCTGTCACATCTGTGACAGCCATGCTGGTGGGGAATGTGGAAGGTGACGAGAGAAGCAGCAGTAAACAAACTGGGGGGACATGTTTATTGCATGGGTTGCAAGTGGCCACACTAACCCTAACCCTAATGTCCCATATAATAACACTTCAACTGTAAGAAACCATAACTCCACCATTCTTTGGAGTTAAGGGATACTCTATATGTCTAAACAAGGGTCTCAATGTGTGCTACAGTGATGACACATGATACTCCTGGAAAAATTCATGGGATGTACACAACACCCCAAAATCACCTCCCAACTTGACCATGGTACCAAATCCACAATTTAAATCCAATAATAATACTAAATGCATCACATATGCACCCCATCTTAGACTACAACCATACCAAGTTTCAGAGTAATTAGACAAAAGCTGACTGAGTTCTGCCTAAAAAACACAAAAGGATTAATTAGTGGAAGTTACCAATGGTGAATTTCTTACTAAATAGAAAAAACTTTGCGAAATGATCCATGGAGGTGAATTTGGCAACTTTGTCTGAACTTCACCTGTGAATTAAAACTTCACAACATCTCTCTGCATGGGAAGGGAAAGCAATCAGAAAAGCATTTCATAAATTAGCAGGACCAAACATTAAGGGGCATCAGCATCTCCCTGGCTGCTTTATTTACTATTTGGCACTTCACAGCTGCAAATATTTGCAATGGCATGAAGAATCCATAGCAAAAAGGACCATGGGATACATGCCACAATGGCTTGATAGTGAGATATTTTGCTGTTGGTCAAACATGATCTCACTGAGGGCATTGATTCATACTCCAATTAGGAAGCTCCCTAGACCCGTAAAAAACACACCAATCAAAATGTCAGTGACGGCCACCTCTGGATTTATAGACTCCCTAAACTGTATCCTCATAGAGACACCTTGCAACCTCTGTTGCCGAATCCTAACTTTAGAGAGGACATCAAACCATCTGATTCCAATTCTGGATGGAGGCATGAATCCGACAGGTTGAACAACTGGTGATGAATGGAAAACTGATATCTCATGCAACATTCTAGAGTAGATACAACACTAGTAACAAAGATTGTTTTAAATTTTTACAAGTAGCCCATCTACTGACCAATGAATATGATATGCAAGCATGGACAATAAATAATGGTATAAGAGTGCCACCACTGGTTCAGTGGTCCAAGTTATCACATCCCATTTCTAATGTGTACACCCAGATCTATGAACTTACGATAAACAAAATAGATGGCATAGCTCATTACTGGGGACAAGCAGTGCCTAATTTAGCTGGATCCTATGACTGGCCTAGGATATGGGCAAACATGCACAAACATGTGAAACGTGATAGATATAGACTGGTGCAGCTAAAAGTGCTGAATAACATCTGCTATATACCTCAGAGACTGTAAAGGATGAGCAAGCTTACCTCTGGCTTATGCATTAGATACAATAATCAGCCTATGCCCCTACTGCACATTCTCTGGGAGTGTGAGATGGTTCACCCTTTCTGGCTCAATATAAAAGATCAACACATAGCTCAGGTTGGTCCCCTTCTGTGTGCAATATTCTTATTGATGGCCCAGCAATAATCTAAGCAAAAGAATTCAAATTCCAGCCACACTCACACTGTTATTTAGATTTTTGACAGATTTTTATTTTATGACAAAGCATGATACCCCTGACCATGTCCAACATTTTGCCCAAACATGTTTGCTTGAATGAACAGCTGCCAGTTAAGAGGGCTTAAAAAATGTTAAAAACATAAACTGGAGACAATAATATATACAGGATATGAACAACACTGATATCTATAAAAGACCCAAGAATGAGGAAATATACATTTTGAGAACATTTTTGTACAAAGCAAGCAATTCTTTCAAGATCCCTTCCCCTGAGGAAGCCCATGTTCAAGTGAAAAGTTGGGCATTATCGGGGGCATCATGCTTGCTCATAAAACTAAAATCTATTGAAAATCAAACTAAATAACAGAGTGAGTGTGGCTGGAATTTGGATTGTTTTGCTTCAGTATAAAAAATAACATGGACTCATTATTGGGCCTTGATCAAGCCTTTGAACCAGGCATGTGTATTACTGGGGACTACAAAGGTAAACTCATAGGTGAACAGAAATATTATATTGCAGTAATAGTTGTATGCGCAAAAAAAAAAAAAATTAAAATAATTCTCTGACACTGGCTAGACATTGAAATATCCACCGATGCAGAATGGCACCAAGAAATCCTCTATGCCCTTCAGACAGAAGAGATGATTGCTAGCATGAATGATAAATTGTACATGTACAAGAAAAATTGGGAGGAACTACATGTTTTGTTGTTTTTATTACCATGATATGCATAGACTATAATAATGTTATGTATTAGACCAGGAGCAGCTATGTTTATGTCAAATAGATTCCTTAATCGATTGTTTATTTTTACCTACTACAGCTGATTACCCATACAATCAAATGTTAATATGATCAAGTATGTATGCACCAGGGGAAACATTATCAGTGTTTCAGTATGCCTGTGTATTTTTGTTCTGTACAGTGTGTTATAACTGAAAATTTCAATAAAATATATTAAATTATAAAAAAAGAAACTCAAAGGTGGTAAATGCGGGTGTAATATTAGGAGACACTTCTAGACGGCGGTGAACTTATGGAACAGCCCACTGGAGGAGATGGTGGACATGAAGACAGTATAGGCCTGCAAGATAAGTCTGGACAAATTCCTGCTTACCAAAGAACTTACGGGGTACCCTGGGCAGTACAGTGGATATGGAATGATCGCTATAACTTAGTACATGTTGCAGTATGGATTCATCCCTGCTTATGAAGTGGGGGGGAGTAGACCTGATGAATTTAGAACTCCTGATGATGCTGTTGTTCTTATTTTACAAACTCCATTTGCTCTGCAACACATGTCAAAAGTATTATCTGCTTATTCTAAAGGCAATAATCTAGTTATCAATCAATTTGATTCTAAGATTTTTGGTTTTGTGGTAAGATCTGGTGTGACTAACAGGAGCCCTATACACAGTCACAAATTGTTGCCACTAAGTGGTTTCTAGAACCACTTTAGGGTACTGTTAAGTGTAGTTTCTCATTAGGACACTCGGGGTCCTCTATTGCAACAGAGGGGCTGGTCAAGTTTCTGTCAAGTGTAGTTTTAGGGGACAACAAGCATAGGAATTAGAAGTGGGAAACACCTCATATTACCACACAAAGTCCATGAACTGAATGTCCACATGTTAATGGTGGGTCAAGCAGCAGGCTTTATTCTTCCAAGTACAGTGCACAAGTATTCCCATCTGATGCCAATCGTCAGGGGTCACAACTATGCTGAGGATGTTGGCAAAATTTTAGCAGATGTGGCACTGCTACATGATGGACACATACAACAATGACCAAGCATCTGTTGCTACCACATGGTTTCTGAGGAAAAGCACACAGGGTGAGTCCCATGGAATACTGGCGGCTACTGGGGCCACATGTATACTCTCAGAGGATGGGTTACATAGCAGGAACAGGGTGCCGTCACTAAATTATGGGAGACTGTCACTCCCAAGTGCACTCCCAACGAGCATTACTGAACATGGCTAACCTCCTCCTACTCTTGCTCCACCAACAATAACTTTTCCTACTTGTGAGTGCATTTATAGAGGCATGGTAACCACTCCCACTTGCAGCTCCACCCATGGTCAGGTGATGCAGGGCCAAAGTGAGCTGTTCATTTCAAACAAAGTGAATCTACACCATCAGATTCTGGGGTCAGACTACATACCCAGAAGGGTCACAAAGGCACCAGCGGCCCTGAGGGAGCACCCAGGGCTAACACACTTCTCCCCTAAATCCTTGTCCTTGGCAAGGGCCTCAGACCAGAGAGCTAGCTCTCCCTGGAGTACCTACAGGGAAGGGTAGCAAAGCCTCCTCTACCCATGATCAGCATGAGCAGGCACCCTCACAGGGAACTGTGTTTATTTATTCATTTATTCCTTGAAATATTTCACCAGGAAGGCACACTGAGCAACAAGTTGCTTGTCTCCCGGTGCGACCTGGAGGGTAGGGGGACATGAGGATTGATTACAGAGATTTGATACAATATCACAAAATGTACATTTAAATACATACACTAAGAAGCATGCAGGCTGTAAAGTAAAACAATGACTGAATGGTATGCTAACAGTTTTGATCTAAGGAACAAGAGGATAGATGGCTGAGATAGATGCAATAACACAAAATTCATATTTGAACGCAAACAACTAAGAAGCTCGTAGACTGTGTAAGTAAACATTGACTAAATGGAATACTAACAGTTTTAATCTAAGACAAGCTAGTGTGCAGTAGCACAGACAGTACAATTTGCTATGGTACATCAGAAGTGCAGATAAACTGCAAGTGGAATAGAGATTTAGGGGTTAACAGTATTAGTGCAGAGTAGTGGCGAGGAGGAGGAGGGAGGAAGGAGAGTAGAAGAAGGGGAGAAGGAGGGGAGGGGAAGGAAGGTGAGAGACATATCAAGATCTAACCCCCTTCAGGATGCTGAGAACCTTGCTGGGGTTGAATCAAGGCAAAGATAGAGGTGGAGTTGAGTTCTAGTAGGGAGAGGAGGAGGAGGAGGGAGGGAGGTAGAGATGGGTGGAAGAGGAAGGGGAAGGGGTGGGAGGCTTATTGAAAACTAGGGATGGGCGGATATCTGATCTGATAAATAAATCCGGTCGGATTTTGTACTTTCTGACCCGATCCGATCTGAACGGATATTGCATTGAATATCGGGTCAGATACTCAATTTCAAGTCCTGGCTGATGTGAAGGCAAAGGTATGGAGCAGCTCTCCTACTTAACTGTTCACATCACGGAGTGATTTCGGCTGTCACATATTACATATCCAGAGGGAGAGGGAAGTTGGATATTTTTACTTGTACTGAAACTAGTACCTACCACCCTCCTGTGTCACTCATGTAGTCCAGCGTTCACAGAAATGCACTGCCTGCCAATACAACAAAGAAACCGCAGAAACTGCAAAAGGTATATTTTTTTCCTTTTGCTTCCCCTTCCCATGCAAACTCACTGTCCTGTTTGCTTCACTCATGAAAAGCAGCCTGTCAGACTTTCACAGATTCAGTTATAAATACAATGTAACTCCCTGTCATTTTTCCATTGTATTTTAAAATTGAAATGGCATGGGAAAACAATTGCCTTCATAAGCGTGTCACCTTTTTTGAAACAGACCAGACACTACTTACCAATATCAGGCTTCCGTGATCGACTTCAGTCCCTGATAGGCAGTGTTGAACGGCACAGTATTTCAGCCTTTCTAGATCCCGCAGCAGCAGCACAGCTGTTTTATTCTAGTCTTAATGCTGGTTTTGTTGGTGTGGGTCACAATTAGGCAGACATGGAGTAAGGAATGTTGTAAATAAAGGGCACTTGTACCTCTGCTATCTGACCCGATAAATACCTGACCCAGTCGGATAGCACCTTGTGATTATCCGGATCCGATATCCGGCAATTTTTAGCTATCCTCCCACCTCTATCGAAAACTAACCCCTTCAGGATGCTGAGAACCCAGCCAGGGGTTGGAACAGGGCATAGATAAAGGTGGAGTTTAGTACAAGGTAGTGGAGAGGAGGAGGAGGGAGGAAGGTAGAAGATGATTGAAGAAAGGGAGGGAAGGGAGGTGAGAGAATACCAAGATCTAATCTCTACAGGATGCTGAGAACCCTGCCAGGGGTCGGGAAAGGCAGAGATAGAGGTGGGGGAGGAAATATAAAAGGAGGAGAGAGGCCTGCCAAGATCTGGACCCCTCTGTTGCAGTTGCAGTCTACGGTATGTACACACCATGAACAGAACTGCCTAGATGGAAGGATCCTTCACAAAAATATATGCTTAAAGATATTGGAAAGTCATGCACTGTAGCCATCACAGATTGCTGTTGACTCTAGTCATGCTCCTCACAAAGGGGATGTTGAATGATTGCACGCTGGGGTAATCCACACTCCTCGTGTAGTGGCTGGTGTGCACACTTCATGGTTCTCTTAAAAAGAAGCATTCCAGGCCTGTGCACAGTAATCTGTTCTGCAGCTGCAGAATAAATACAGCATGCTACACAGAGAAAGACTTCAGTCTGTGTGTTCCAGCATGGGTTTCAGAGACTAATGCACGATAGTGAACAGTCCTGAAACTTCCACAGGTTATATAAATGCATTAATTGTGGATGCTAGTTTTCTAGAATTACTATGAACACAAAATTACTGAATTATGCTACTTGACCAGATTTTGTACATTTTTTAGATATATCACCACTACTGGGGTAAGAACATCACTGTGCAGTTCAACTAAGGGGAATTGACTAAAATGAAAAAATAGTTCCGCTGCAAAATTTTGCTGATCAACTGGGTTACAAAGTTTTTTATAAGTGTGTAGTGTTTTTTTTTCATGCAGACATCAGAGCCAAAGCATCCATTAAATAAAAATACAAATAAACAAAACATTAAACATTCTTACCAGCATCATCTTTTGAACTCCCTTCCGGAGGTAGCTACTTCTTCAGTAGTTGAAGCTGATGAAGGTAAGGAGCTCAGGATCACTGGACATAGGAAAGCTCAAGGACAGCATTACTAACCTCAGTATCAGTGACATTATATCAGTCCTCTTCACTTGTTTTATTCTTTTGGTAACCAGGTAAGGCCCACTAGGCACAAGTGCCTGTTTTCAGGAGCAACCCAGGAGCACTGGGGTGAATAAGTGACTAGCTCAGAGTCACACAATGTGCAAATGGAGGTTGTGGGAATCAAACCCAGGTCTGCTGGTTGTACTAGGCTCATTCACAGCTCATTACTGTACCCTCTAGGCTATACTGCCAGCCATTAGAGCAAGTGTGTGGGAGTCACGTGATGCGCACTGAAGGACAGCAGCAGGGAGTAAGTGCTCCAGCAGCCATGTCATAATAAAACTCCGAATGGTCAGTTAATTGTATGTTTCCTGACTTGCAACCATCATATTCAAACATCACAAGATATTCTGAACAACAGAGCCAGAATTTATGAAGATCAGGCACAAATGGAGTGAGATATTAATGAAAGTATGTTGAACATGCTGCTGACAGCCAGACCACAACTCGTCAAGTGACAGAAACCCACTTCATCACCGGACACCTCGCCAACAATTCCTGCAGCTGTGCCTGGCATTACTACTGATAAATATATGAAAGAGATTTCTTTCATAAAATCTACATTGTTGGACTTAGTGGGAGACTTTAAAACTTTGAATCCTGCTCTTGAAGTGCTCTCAAGACGAGTCGGTGATGTAGAGTGTAGGGTGAGCTCCATAGAGGATCACAATGAGTGGGAGAGCAAAGAACTAGTGATCCTAAGAAGGAAAGTGCACAGACCTGAACAGAGAAGCAAGGACCTAAAAGGGCCCATGTTGCCAGAACAACCTGGCCCTCTTTGGCCTCCCCAAGAAAGATGAGGCATGAGATACAGTGACTTTTATGCAGCGTCACTGTGAAAAGGTGGCAGGTCCCTTTGCCAAATGGCCCAAAGTACATTATTGAGCAGGCAACCATGCCCTCAGACCACCCCCAAGGAAAAAAAGCAACTCAGGTCTGTCATTGTTAAGCTACACAACTTTCTTGACAAAGTCTATATTCAAAATAGAGTGTGGCAATTGCAAACAGTGGAGTGGGAAGGCAGGAAATTGCTCTTTTTAAGTGATCTCAGTCTCCAGACTCAGCTGAAACAAGTCACCTACAAGGAGATCAAGAACGTACCATATGCAGTGGGTATAAAACTTAAGCTAAGCTATCCAGCTTGCTCTACTGTGAATGTCAGGGGGAAGGAATGTTAGTATCAGTCAACTGAGGCAGACTGAGAGGATCTAGCACAGCTCCTACCTAACTTGTTCTCCACCCTTCCCATCCCTCTCAAAGAGCAAAAGTACCACCACCCAGAAAGACTGGATCACCCATTAGGAAACTCTCCACTGCATAGCTATGGGTCCAAAGAGAACAGCTCTGAGAAATGCAATCTGCATTCCTAAATGTTAAAAATCTCCTAGTACTGCAGGTAACCCAGACTTTCCAATATTGCTGTGGAAGCTCAATTTGACTCTGTATGACTTGTTGCAACCCCCACCCCCACTCACAGTTGCGTTTTGCCAAAAATGGAGGTATACAGCTTGCTTCCCTTTTAAAAAATATACACCAAAATGAGCACTGAGTTTGAAATACAGTAGTATGGTGCCAACATTAACTGTTGATGCTAATATGGCCATTGGGCAGGAAATCCAGTGTTCCAGGTCCCATGATCTTCGCTGGACACAGAATCAAGCTGCCACTCGGGGAGTCTCTGGAGTGAACAGTGAAAACCCAGATGCATTGCCTAGAACTGGAAATGAAGGGTCCTGGATGTAAATGACCCTCATGACAAATGCAGAAGCCTCTGGGGTGGATCAAACAACACACAGTAACCCCTTTTTCTTTTCATCAGCTCAGAATGTAAAAGACAGTGTTGCCTAGTATGAAACAAGGATCCCTGAGGGCCAACATCATTGTTGGTGGCAGATGGTGAGCAGCAACATGCAAATTATCTATCCGAGTCTAAAGGGAGAGCGACAATATTCATGGGTGGATAAGAGGTAGCAGAGGAATTGATCCAGCAGCTATTAGCTTCATTGGATTTTATTCTGAAGGTACATATAATAAGCACGGTAAGCTGCATATAAGTACTTACCAAAGCCCCCAACCCCTGAGTTTGAGACATGCTACAAAAAAACATATCCCCCCCCCAAAAATGAAAGTTCTTATTTTTCCTGTTTTTTTGGTATATCAAAGAGCACATTACATCGAGCTCACTGAGACAATGTGTGACTGTGATCAAGGGATTCTCACTTGCCAGATGGAGGGTTGAATACAGAGGCTAGTGTCTTGGGGGGGGGCAACAAGACATCACTAGCTCTCCCTAAACAAAGGAAAGTGACAGTAAGAGTACAATGTTTTAATGTTTGTAGCATTCAGGATGGTTTTGTGTTGTGAATGGCGTTTAATTCTTTAATGTTAACAATGGTTAAAGTTTTTCAGTTAACAGCTACCATTAGTTTTAAACATGCTGGACCCCTTTCTGCACCCGTAGGCTAGTGCAAAGTGGACCTACAAGGCAGCAGAGGTGTAGGAGGACACAGCTTGAAGAACCTGTTGTTAAGAGGGGACACCCCACTCCAGCATAAATACCAACTCCTGGAGGTTGGAGAGACATCCAGCATAAATACCAGCTCCTGGAGGTTGGAGAGACATCCAGCAAGTATAGTTTACAAAGTTAATTCTTAAGACTTGGAACAGTTTTAATCTAATGTGTATTCTGTCTGTAAGTGTATGGAATTGTCGTACGTTAATGTTGGGAGAAAGAAGTCTGAGAGTTTATGTTTGTTCCAGGAGGGGAGAATTAGATTTGGTGACAGTAAAACAAGTGTACAGGAACAGTGCAAAGAGCTTGACCAGCCATGCTATGAAAGGTAAAACTCAGGCAGGGCAGACTCACACGCAAACATGACTAATGGGGACACCACTTAAATTCATGATGTGGAACATATGAGGGGCACAAACTGCGAATAAGCAGTACCAGGTGCTGCACCACCTGAAACAGCTGAGATCCAGAGTAAGTTTTTTACAGGTGTAACCCCTCTGTCACCCGGGGTTACTAGAATCCCAGTAAGACCTAGTGGCAGGCAGGGAAGGCAGCTTGTGAAATTCCAGTTAAATGGATTTCACACTGTCTCACTCTGTTCGCAGTCTCAGCTGAGCCTGAGGGATGACATCATTTTAGAACTGTCGCAGCTGCATAAGCCACACTGGAATGTTGCAGCTAGGGAAGTTAGAATAGAATGTTGGGGAATTTGAAGTGAATCAGTAGTAGTACAGTAGTGGGCTCAGTTCAGAGAAGAGGTGTGCTGTATCTGCAGGCCCTCAGAGCCCTTAGCTCTGCTAAAGAGCTATATTTTTGTTGTGGTGTGTATTCTCACCTGAAGAGGAACACAAGAAGAGCCAAGTGAAGTGGTAGAGACCACTTTCAAAAGGTTCAGGGCCCCATCCCTGCGGGGATGGGGAAAGGATTCAGCCTGCTTCCAGAGGCAATCCCCTGGCCCGGCTAGAGGAAGAAGAAGCTTCCTGTGAGGATTTGTGCTGAGGCACCAGATGTTTTTGTGAGATTTCTTTGAATAGAGAAAAAAACCTGTGGGGCACCTGCAACCAATGGGTGAGTTTGCTCTGCTAAAGAGCCAATGTGTTTTCACCTGGGACAATGTGGATTTAAATGACTGTTACTGTGGGGTCGGGAAAAGACAGCCAAGTACAGTTAAAGTTGTGGGAATTGGACTGCTTAACTCTGTGGGGGTCTAGAAAAATGGACACAGCCACTCTTTAAGTATGTTTCAAGTTCAGCACATATTGGGATGGAAGAAACTGTAGATTAAATGTGACATACATTTAAGGAGAATCTACAAAGTAAAGTGTTTTCAGAGATGAGGTGTTAAAGTTCAGAAGAATAGCCGGGTATGATTTATGGGAGCAAGAGGTGGGAGACCCCCCATCTGGCGTGACCAGAGTCACCTCTATGGGTTCGCTTTGAGGCACCTGTTTGCTTTCTCTCAGGTACTTGGCCAGTGCCTGAGGAAAGTACCCAGACGTGGGATTGATGATGAAGATTCCCTGATAGAGCCAGGAGAGCTCGTGTGTGGTATGGGGAGCCACAAATAATTATCCATGACAAATGGGAGATAGTCCAAGGGCTGGCAAGGGAGCCGAGCCAGGTAAACCAGAGAAGAGTCAAGTTCGGGCCGAGTGCCCTGAGTGTTTCTAAACTCAAAGGTTTAAAAGTTTAGAAGATGAATGTCTGTCTCAAGAGAAATCTGCATTGCCAGGAGTGTAGCCCTGTGGGGGTCTGTCTATGCTTTATTGTTTCCTTTTGTTGTTAATAAAAGCCACACTTTAGAATCCCAACTACTGTTTTGGACATTTCAGTTATTGCTTCCTGTGTCCGGAGTTACTTGGGGGCCCCTGTGCCGAGTAGCCAGACCTAATCACCATGCCAAGTGACACCTTTCTCCCCAAGTTTCAACTTATAAAAATGGAGGCGTCACATCATAGGACCAAGGCCCCTCAACCTGTCCATAGCCAGACAGGCAGGGGCAGCAGCCCTCTCAGTTTAGCGCCGAATGGGGGTTACATCTTGAAGGCTACCGCTGAGGTTCTGTTGAAATTTGGGAGAAGGAACAAGAAAGGTTGCTTGGATGGTGGTTAGCATTTTGACTAGCTGGCAGTGGGTAGCCCAAAAAGGTCTGAAGCAATTGCCAACTAAATGTGCTGCTGTGTGCTGTTGTCAGTGTGCTGTTGTGATATTACCAACTGTTTACCAAGGAGCAGTAAAGCCCGAGTGTGTATGCCCTTGTCCTGCATCAAATTACAGCATTTGCCAGCTTTTAAAAGTGTTTGTGTCAAAGAAAAGTGTGGAAAACTGTGGGTAGCAAAAGGAAAATTGTGCCCTAGACGTTGGAAATGCTTTCTGTGTGGACCGAGAAACTTGTGCTTAATAGCCATGATAAATGATTAAAATGGGCTCCCGCCGAGGAGTCGTTGAAGAAAAAAAAAGTGTGGTTTTGCAGTTTAAATTTTGCCTGCTCGGTGATTGCCGTGGAGAGGAAGAGCATTCAAGGGGAAAGAGGCTCATTTGCATGGTGTCGAGTGATTGGTGAGACTGCAATCAGTCCGGCCCCCAAGACAGCTCTAGAGCAACTGCTCAGCATTCGAGAGGGAGAGTGAGTGGCGTGTGCGAACTGGCTTGCCAGGAGGAGCGTCGCGGTGACGGAAAGCGCTGTAAAACATTTTAAAACTGACTTTTCTATTTAAATTTAGGCTCAACCCGCATCTCGATCATCTGGACTGTGAGTGTGGTGTTCCGAGGGACACTTGGCAGGACTGCCAGCCCGCTTCCTTCCAGAGGCCTCCAAGACTGGCTGCAGGCCATTTTTTCATCGCAGCAAACAGCTACTGATAACAGTGAGTATCATCCAACAGAAATAGCTCAAACTGTGTGATTTCACAAAAAAAAAAAGCCAGCTGAATCTGTGTGTAGCAGTGTAATCGCTTTGCAAAAAAGGACTGTGTTAAGTTTTACCAGCTAAAGCAAGAATTCTAAGCAACAGACTGTGAGCATAATTATAGGTTCAGCGTCAGTATAATTTTCAAAGCCAAGTGAGAGACTGTTAGTTGTATGAGAGATGCAGCAAAAAATACAGGCAATCCTGTGCTTGAAATACTGAAGCTTTAAGGGACTGTAAGTTAGAGCAATGTCTTCAGCGAGTGAAAGGTCCAATTGTAAATCATATAAATGTGCTAGGAAGGAGAACAGTGCAAGTTTGTGCAGTTTGAGCTAATGTTATCAGTATAGTGTGTAAATCGGATGCACAGTGGCTTGACCCATTTACAGAATGTTGATGCGTAGGAGTGCTGCCGCCGCCATGATAGGGTGGGG
Organism: Neoceratodus forsteri; assembly: GCA_016271365.2. Taxonomy (NCBI): domain Eukaryota; kingdom Metazoa; phylum Chordata; order Ceratodontiformes; family Ceratodontidae; genus Neoceratodus; species Neoceratodus forsteri. The sequence goes on along the minus strand of CM057449.1, from coordinate 1,029,490,443 downwards.
TAGGCATGTAAACACAGCAGCAAAGAAGCCATTTTGTAAACATTTTTTCTATTCAAGTTGGGACTGGTAATAACAGTGAGTGTTTGTTTTCTCTGCAGTCATGGCTTCAGGACCAGCCCGTTACCTGGATCATGCCCGGGCTATGATCGTAGGAGAAGTTAACAAGTTGAGAAATATTGAGAAGTACAACTATGGAGGACGACTGCCTCCTTGTGTGGTGATTCCTGGATATCCAGTACGAGTATGTGTGATGTGCTTAAATGCTGGAAGGGACGTCTTCATGGTACCTCACTGTTCTGGGTGCCTAGAGAAATATGGTTTGTTTAAAGCAACCAAGATTCGTTTGGCTCCTACATGGACAAAATTACAAGAACCTGCAATTGGCAGCACACAGCAGCAGGAAGGACCTGAGGAGGGAAGTTCAGTAAGGTGTGGCATAAAGCTAGAGGGTGCAGATCAACAGACAGCACAGACGACTGATGTGTCTGAGTCTAAGTCACTGAGAGACAGTGCAGAGGGAGCATCAGCTGACCCATGGATAGAGGGGCCTAGTTCAAGTCTCATGGCGAAGATGAGACAGAAAAGGCCATTGAATGGGAGGTTTCGACCTCCACACCTAGTGAGGAGTGGACCATCTCAGGAGTGAGGATGACTGTTCACTTCTGGGCGCAGATTCTCAGTGAAGATGATGAGGGGGAGCCCATTTAGCCTGATGAAGAAGGCGTGGGTTCACAGCCTCCAGTTCTTGGCTTAGAGAAACGCATGGAAGAGAGTGGTGATGCCACTGCCTTGGCTGTGCAAGAAGGAACCAGGGATCCATTTTTTGTGTTATTAAGTATGCGTAGCTGGCAGAACCAGGACTGGCTGCCTCCAAGCCAGGCCAGAGGTCACAGGTTGACCAAATGCAGTAAGGAGGAAAGACTGGTTCGTAGGAAAGCAAATGAAATCTATGGAGAATCATTTCCTACCTTTCCTCGAAGGATCTGGGAGGAGATAGAAAGATGCAGAAAATCCTGGATTATGGAAGAGGCCATGACACATGTGCACCTTTGTGCCAGCAGATTTGTAAGAGACAGAATCTTGCAAGAAAAGTTCCAACAATGGAAAGTGGGCAGGACATTGTTTATAGACACTGTTCAGATCATGGACAGCAAGGGACATGAATTCTTTCATGATGTGAATTATGTGTGCCCAGACAGGGTAATAATTCATGCACCTGACCCATTGTGCTTTTTCCCACAATGCCAAGAACATCCTGTGAATGTGCCCATTCCTACCAAGTGGAGAGCAGAGCAGTGATAGCCAATTCTGCCATTCCAGTCATTGCTGTACCTATGTTGGTCCGCCAATCTGGACATCCAGGATCCAGGTGCCCCACGTTCGACAGTTCTACAGTGTACTGGCTTTCCAGAATCCATCAACGTGGCCCACCAGATGACTTCAAATCCAGAGAGGACACCATCCCAGCTGTATCCTGATTCATCGCCTGGGTATTGGATGACTTCAGACCAGCTGTTTTCCTTTTTGTTCCTGTTTCAAGGTTTCATCTCCAGAGATTACATCAGCCCAGCTGTTCCCAGATGTGCCATCCTATTCGTGTTCCAGAAGATGTCCACCCAGCTGTATTGACAGAATGCTGCCAGGGAGAGTCTTCAGCGGGTGCACAGGTTTCGTATGATTTCCATTCTTCAAGGGACTGGTAAGTCCAGACTTTTTCTATTTCTGACATTTGCAGTACACACCCTACATCAGCAGACTTCAAATGTGTGAACTGTCCTCAAAGACTCTCCCCTTCGGGACTTTGGCCTGCTAGAACTTTGCTTCACAGGGCTCTGGCCCAGGAGAGACTCTTTATTGGACTTGCCTTCGGGCATTGGGAGTTACTAGAAGGGACATTTAGGGCATTCCATCCCCCCAAAAAATGCAAATGTGTATTGTAAGTATTTTCTTTTTCTACTGTTTATACTGTTACTGTTTTTCTACTTTTCTAAAAAAAATCTTTTTGGGATTCTCTAGTGTTTAGATGGTAAGGGTTAGATAGACTGTGTATGCAGATTAGGAGTGTGTGTTGTCTTTCTTTTTCTTGCAGGTGTTCCTGAAGAAGACAAGAAGAGAAGACAAGAAGAGGAGGAGGGACTCAGGTGAGTTTTTCTGGTGCACTTTAAAAGTGTTGTAGTGTTACAGTACAGAATGTTGTTGTGGTTACTGTATGTAATTTTTCTTCCACAGGTATGGTTGTGGGGGAGTGTGGGAGTAATGCATAGTGTATGGTATTAACTCCTGGTGTGTGGTTACATGATGTCCACGGTTGGGGGGAGGTCCCCTGTTGTTTTGTTTTTGGGAATTTTGAGTTAGAGGCAGACAGATTTTCCCTAGAGCGCTAGGGGGAATAGACAGGCTGTGGTTCTGAATGGCTGTAGGGGCTACAGTACTGATCTATGAGGGCTACGCTCTGGACAGTTCTTCCAGAGTGACTGGGTACCCATAGTCAGCGGGTAGAGTAGAGGCTGATGCATCAGCCAATGGCCTCTAGACCCTTAGTGTTGCCTGCCTGTGCCTAGCACATGGTAGGAGGGGACCTGATCACCCCTCTCCGTAGGTAGCACATAGGGTAGGATGGCCTAGGCCGGGTAACTAATGACTGTGGACAGTCATTTCCTGCCCAGGGTGAGGTAGCCCCGTTACCTGGGTTACTAGAGATCCCAATAAGACCTAGTGGCGAGGCAGGAAGGCAGCTTGTGAAATTCCAGTTAAATGGATTTCACACTGTCTCACTCTGCTCTCAGTCTCAGCTGAGACTGAGGGACGACATCATTTTAGAACTGTCACAGCTGCACAAGCCACACTGGAATGTTGCAGCTAGGGAAGTTAGAATAGAATGTTGGGGAATTTGAAGTGAGTCAGTAGTAGTTCAGTAGTGGGCTCAGTTCAGAGAAGAGGTGTGCTGCATCTGCAGACCCTCAGAGCCCTTAGCTCTGCTAAAGAGCTATATTTTTGTTGAGGTGTGTGTTCTCACCTGAAGAGGAACACAAGAAGAGCCAAGTGAGGTGGTAGAGACCGCTTTCAAAAGGTTCAGGGCCCCATTCCTGCAGGGATTGGGGGAAGATTCAGCCTGCTTCCAGGGGCAATCCCCTGGCCCGGCTAGAGGAGGAAGAAGAAGCTTCCTGTGAGGATTTGTGCTGAGGCACCAGATGTTTTTGTGAGATTTCTTTGAATAGAATAGACAACAGGATGCAAAGGGTAGTAGTAAATGGAATACACAGTGAAGAAAGGAGGGTTACTAGTGGGGTACCGCAGGGTTCAGTACTGGGACCGGTCCTTTTTAATGTCTTTATAAGTGACATTGCAGAGGAACCGGAAGGAAAAGTATGTCTTTTTGCAGATGACACAAAGATCTGCAACAGGGTTGATACACAAGATGGAGTGGAAAGGATGAGAAGGGACTTGGCAAGGTTGGAGGAATGGTCAAATGTATGGCAGCTCAGATTCAATGCAAAGAAGTGCAAGGTAATGCACATGGGAAACAAAAACCAAGGGGAAGTGTACACAATGGGGGGTGAAATACCGACAACAGTAAAAATAGAAAGGGACCTGGGGTAATTATATCAGATGACCTAAAGGTGGGCAAGCAATGTGAGAAGGCAGTAAGGAAGGCGGGGGGGCGGGTACTGGAATGCATAGGAAGAGGCATCAATAGTAGAAAACAGGAAGTTGTTATCCCTCTGTACAGACAGTTGGTGAGACCCCATCTGGAGTACTGTGTGCAGTTCTGGAGACCCCATCTCCGCAAAGACATAGACAGAGTGGAAGCTGTCCAGAGGAGGGCAACCAAAATGGTGCAGGGTCTGCACCAGAAGACATATGAAGAAAGACTAAAGGAGCTTAATATGTATGCCCTAGAGGAAAGGAGGGAGAGAGGGGACATGATAGAAACTTTCAAGTACCTCAAGGGAATTAACAAAGTCCGAGAGGTAGCATCTTCAGAAAAGAGATATGTGCAAGAACAAGGGGCACAATTTGAAGATAGAGGGGACGGCTCAGAGGTAATGTAAGAAGTATTTTTTACTGAGAGGGTTGTGGATGCATGGAACAGCCTCCTGAGGAGGTTGTGAGTCAAGAACAGTGGAGGACTTCAAGAATGCATGGGACAGGCATAAGGCAGTCCTAGTGGGGGGTAGGAGGAAGTAAGCTGTTGGTTAACTAGGATTTGCAGCTTATCTGTTAGGTAGGAAAATGGGCAGACTAGGTGGGCCAAGCGGTCCTTATCTGTCGTCAAATTCAAATTCTATGGGCACCTGCAACCAAGGGGTGAGTTTGCTCTGCTAAAGGGCCAATGTGTTTTCACCTGGGACAATGTGGATTTAAGTGACTGTTACTGTGGGGTCAGGAAAAGACAGCCAAGTACAGTTAAAGTTGTGGGAATTGGACTGCTTAACTCTGTGGGGGTCTAGAGAAATGGACACAGCCACTCTTTAAGTATGTTTCAAATTCAGCACATATTGGGATGGAAGAAACTGTAGATTAAATGTGACATACATTTAAGGAGAATCTACAAAGTAAAGTGTTTTCAGAGATGAGGTGTTAAAGTTCAGAGGAATAGCCGGGTATGATTTATGGGAGCAAGAGGTGGGAGACCCCCCCATCTGGCGTGACCAGAGTCACCTCTATGGGTTCACTTTGAGACACCTGTTTGCTTTCTCTCAGGTACTTGGCCAGTGCCTGAGGAAGGTACCCAGATGTGGGATTGATGCTGAAGATTCCCTGATAGAGCCAGGAGAGTTTGTGTGTGGTATGGGGAGCCACAAATAATTATCCATGATAAATGGGAGATAGTCCAAGTACTGGCAAGGGAGTCGAGCCAGGGAAACCAGAGAAGAGTCAAGTTCGGTCCGAGTGCCCTGAGTGTTTCTAAACCCGAGGGTTTAAAAGTTTAGAAGATGAATGTCTGTCTCAAGAGAAATCTACATTGCCAGGACATCTACATTACACTCCCTGTGGGAGTCTGTCTATGCTTTATTGTTCCCTTTTGTTGTGAATAAAAGCCACACTTTAGAATCCCAACTACTGTTTGGACATTTCAGTTATTGCTTCCTGTGTCCGGAGTTACTTGGGGGCTCCTGTGCAGAGTAGCCAAACCTAATCACCATGCCAAGTGACACCTTTCTCCCCAAGTTTCAACTTATAAAAATGGAGGCACCGCATCATAGGACCCAGGCCCCTCAACCTGTCCATAGCACACAGGCAGGAGTAGTAGCCCTCTCAGTTTAGCACCGACTGGGGGTTACACAAGAAACCCATACTCCTGTGGACAAAGTTTATCTATTTCACTGCTAGTGGGTCGGCCAAGGTTTTGGAGTGGGGGCAGACACAAAAAAGAAGGGAGTGGCCATACTAATAGCTAGGAGTGTAAGATTCCAGGTAGAACAGGAGGATAAAGACCCAGAGGGCAGATACGTTTTTGTAAAGGGTATGCTGAATAGCACCAGGATAGTACTGGGTAGCATTTATGGGCCTAACTGTGATCCTCCAGTTTTTTTATGGATATTCTCCAAGAATTAAGTTAGTTCATGGGAATCCCCATCCTGCTAGGGAGAGATTGGAACCTGGTACAGGTAACAGAAATGGATGGGTCAGGGCCCTGTAAAATAGGGGTATGACCAGTCAGAGGAGCATGAGGGACCTGCAAGACCATTTAGGCCTTACAGATCTGTGGAGGGTCCTACATTCACAAACAAAAGAGTATACACTCATATCAGCAATGCACCACACTGACACCAGACTAGACTACTTTATCACTTCTAAAGAATGGTTGAAGGGTCTCAATCCTGCAAGACTGAGGTCAAAGTCATATCTGACCATGCACCAGTCTCTCTACAGCACCAAACTGCATCTATCATGGAGCAGGATAGATCCTGGTGATTAAACAACCAACTGTTAAAAGACACCAAAACAGTGGCACGCCTACAGGCCGTCATAGAAAATTTATTTTCAAACAACTTGTGGTTGGTTGAGCACATGGATACAGTATAGGCAGCAGCTGAATGCCACATGGGGGGTAACTTCTCAGGGTAGCTACAATAAAAAAAATGCAGACCAGGAGGGAGTTAAGTGAGACCCTGACAAAAATCAGAGAACTAGAGAAAAAACTAAATCCAAGCATAGCTGAGGAGGTGTGGGTGGCACTGAATGTTCAGAGGGGTAATATCATGACCTACTGAGAGACAAGGCAGAGATGGCCATGTACAGGACAAGATCCAAATATGTAGAGCAAGGGGACAGAGCAAGTAAATTGATGGCCCTCTGCTTATGCAAGAAAGAATCCTCCAGGACAATTACAGGGGTCCAGAATGCTGGTCAGGAGGGGCTAATAATGGAGGTTAGAGGAACTGTAAAAGAATTCAGAAACTTCTAACAGGAGTTGCATGGGGCAGAGGACCCCCCCCCGATCTCATAGCCAAAATTGAAGCATTTATTAGCAACACTATGCTTCCACAACTCACAGGAGAACAGCAATAACACATGGGTGGCTCTGTAACTTCATCAGAGGTGATGGCAGCTATAAAAGACTTAACCTTAGACAAGGCCCCAGGCCCAGACGGCTTCATGCCAAATTGTTATAAGGCCTTTGGCTAAACACTCAGCACCCTTCTGACAGCCACCTACTTGCATGTTCATGGAAAGGGCCTTAAAGAATTGTCCTTCCTGCCAGCAGTGATAACATTATTGCCTAAGCCAGATAAAGACCCACAACAGGTAGGAAGTTACTACCCTATCTCCCTTATTAATGTCAATGCCAAGATTCTGGCCAAAGTAATGGCAGTAAGGCTAGGGGAAATTTGTGATGGTTTAGTTAGTAACAAACAGATAGGGTTCATGAATGGCAGGAACTCATCGGATCATCTTCGAAAACTGAAACACCTAATTTCTGTGTCCAGGGAGCCCGGGGCTCTGGTAGTCCTGGTCTTCCTGGATGCAGAAAAGGCCTTTGATAGGATTTCATAGTCTTATTTATTCTACATTCTTAAGAATTATTGCTTCTTTGAGTCGTTCTTCAGAAGAGTACAAGTACCATACACCAAGTCAACAGCTTGTATCTTTTGTAAAGAGTTTTTCTCCCAGGAGTTTGATCTGTCGAGAGGAACCAGGTAGGGATGACCTTGATTGCCACTGCTCTTTAATTTCTTTCTAGAACCCCTTGTCTGCAAGATTCTTGAGGCACAGGATGTGGTTTGTATGCCAGTGAAAGGGCTCACTACAAATTCTCATTGTACGCAGATGACATACTGTACTATTGCACATAAGAACTGAGGATATCCTTGCCTGCAGTACTCAATATTATTAAGAACTTTGGAGCAATATGAGTTTATAAGCTAAATGTATCCAAAACTGTGATAATACATCTTAATTCAGGAGTGCTCAAATCGGATATAACAGAGCTTGGGCTCCAGTGGTTCCCCACACAAGCGAAAATACCTAGGGACTGAAATATTCAAAGAGTTAACTTCTCTCAAGAGCAATAACTTGAATAGGTTGGTGAATATGACACAGCTAGACCTGGAGAGATGGATGACGTTACCCTGGTCTCTAATAGGGAGGATCAGTGTAATTAAGATGCATGTATTGCCACGTATCTTTTATCCACTCTCCATGACCAATATGGCACTCTCCATGAGTTGTTTTAAAAAAGTGCAATCCATGATCTCTGATTTTATATGGGTCCAAAAAGCTATAAAAAAGCATACGCTAAACTTTCAAGGCACAAAGATAAAAGGGGCCAAAAGCTTCCGAATTTCCTTCATTATTATCTAGCTGCACACAGAAGTAAGTACCTATAGTAGTACAAGTGAAGCACTGATAGACAAACACAGGGTCATACAACACTGGTTAGATATTGAATCAGACACCAATCTAGGGTAAGGGTAAAAAAGGGTTCAAAGAAATCAAAACAAAAACAGATAGGGTAGGAAATAGATATGCTGGGAGTGGTGCAGTGCAGTGGTTGTGGGGTGGCAGCTTTCAGGGAGACATTCTGGTGACTATGGTGCTGCCCCATCTACAGGCACCTCTCTTGGCTGAGGGAGGAGGTTGCTAGACTCCAGGCCATGTTGGTTAGAATTCAGGGGGCCTCCTCCCCCACCCAGGGACCACCAGGTTTGCCACTGCTGCCTCAAAGGATGCCAAGAAGAAGAAGGAGGAGGAGCAGCTGGACTACAGTGGGCTCAGGAAGGGTGAGGGTGGCAGGTCAGAGGCTCCCCCCATATGTTACAACTACACAATTCCTATGCCACTCTGGTGGGATGGGACTGTCCCATGGAAGCACCCACAGTAGTGTCCAGGGAGGATGTGGGGTCCTCCTTAGTGAAGAACCCAAGGAGCGTAGCAGAGGACCCCAGAAGAGGAGGAAGCAGCTCCTGGTGGGAGACTCCAGTGTGAGGGGGATAGATTTGGGGACAGGAAGGGAGGGGACAAGGAGAGTAGTTGCCTACCTAGTGCCATGGCTTGGAGGGATGGTAAGCAGATCCTGAAGATCGATGGGGCAGCAGGATGGGAGGGAGTGCTGGATGTCATAATCTACCTAGGAACTAATGACCTGGCTAGGGATGATGCTAGGATAGTGCAGGAGGATTTCAGGGAGTTGGGGAGGGGTCTTAGGCAGATAGCATGCTCAGTGGCCTTTTCTGAGGTGCTGCCTGTCTACAATGGGTGTGTGTGTGCAGGGGGGTAGGATTGGATACTCTGTACCAGGAGCTTCAAGTCATGGTTAAATGAGTGGTGCAGAGAGGAGGGGTTCGGCTACACTGGGGACTGGGGTCCTACCTGGAGGGATAAGGGCCTTTACAGGGGAGATGGCCTGCATCCATCTGGGAGAGAAACCGCTGTCCTCAGTAAATGGTTTAGATGTTTCACTGGCAAGCATTTAAAGTAGTCAAGGGGATGGTGGAAGGAAGCAGAGAGACATAAATTGCCTCCCACCCAGCAAGCTAAAGTAGTCAGTAGGGAGAATCCTAAGGAAGGGAAATCCCCAAGGATACCTAATAACAAGAGAAACAAAATGGTAGAAATGAAGAGGGATGGGCATGAGGGCAGAGGGGGTAAGGAGGGAAGGCAAAAAGGAAAATGGGGGGTTGACAAACAGGGTGGTAGCAGAATTTGGAAGGCCATGTGTGCAAATGCTCAAAGTCTGGGAAATAAAATCCCAGACCTAATGGCCATGATGGCAGAGGCTGACCTGGACATTGTCGTCATTACCAAGTCATGGTGCAGTGAGAACCACAACTGGGATATAGCCAACACAAGCTATACTCTGTTCAGGAAGGACAGGGTGGGTAAGAAAGGGGGAGGAGTGGCTCTTTACATGAGGAATAACATAAAAGCAACAGAGATACAGGGAACACAAGGAGGGGCACAGATACTGTGGGTCACCCTAGGGACCAGGAATGGGGCCGCTGTTTGTACTGGCATGATCTATAGACTTCCAGCAAAGGGGGTGGGGAGGGATAAGGTTCTGGTGGAAGCCATCCAAATAATGACAAATATGGGGGAGGTGCTGCTGGTGGGGGACTTCAATCTGCTGGATGTAGATTGGAGAATCCCAGCTGCCGCTTCAGCTAGGAGCAGGGACATTCTGGACTCCCTGCAGGGAGCATTCCTCAGGCAACTAGTAAGAGAGTCCACTCATGAGGGAGCAATATTGGACCCTGTACTCACCAATGAGGACAGTGTTACAGACATCATGGTGGGTGGCCACCTGGGGACCAGTGATCACCGTACGGTGTGGTTCAATATAAGGAATGAGGCAGAATTGAACCACACAAAGGTGAGGGTCCTGGACTTCAGGAGGGCCAATTTTACAAAGATGGGGAAATGCCTCAGGGATGCCCTGGTGGGGGACTTGAGTGGAGTGGAGGAACAGTGGGCAAAATTAAAGGGGGAATAATAAAGGCGACAAACCTCTGCCTCAGGCAAGTAAGCAACAGCAAGAGGATAAAGAGACTGCTTTGGTTCTCAAAAAAAAAATGGCAGGAAAGGTAAGGGCAAAAAATGTTGCATTCAGGAGTTATAAGGAGACACAGAAGGGAGCAGGATAAGGAGGTGTATCAGGAGAAGCAGAGGGAGGCATGGAAAGCAATCAGGAGTGCAAAGGTGCAGACCAAGGAGAAAATAGCCCAAGCAGTAAAGAAAAGGGACAAGACATTTTTCAGGTATGCGAGTGAAAAGAGAAAAATGGGGGGATTGTAAGGCTAAGGAGCAAAGGGAGGCACTGTGTGAAGGGGGACCAGGAAAAAGCAGACATCCTGAACAAATACTTTTGTTCAGTGTTCACAGAGGAAGGGAAGGCGATGGACCACAGATAAGGGACAGGAACACCAAGGGAAGGGAGGTGGACACTGTGACACTTGGCCAGCTGGTTCTGATTGCTCTATGATTTTTGTAATATGAAAAAATGTAGAGTGTGATTGTCTGTCATGAGACATCCTGTGTTCCTGGGATGAACCCCCCCTCTCAGGTTTCAGTTCAAATGACAGGATATGTTAAACAGCAGATCTCTGTAATGTGATTAACTTCCAAGAAGTCACATTTTATAGCCTTGTTTATGATCTGTGTTCCTTTGAAGCCAGGAACTAAAATAACCATTTTATGACGTCTTCAGAGGAAGGGCAGTTAATTTCAACTGGTGCTAAAAGAAGCTATATGACATCTAGGTGAGAAAACTGCAGAGTTGTAAAAGTCCTGTGATGTCTTTGAAACACAGGAAACCACACTAGGTCAAAGGAAAGACTCAAGATCAAAGAGTCATATTGGAAAATGAGTTTTTGCTGATGTCACTTTATTTAATATACCTCCTGAGTGATGGGACATCCTGTGTATATTAATTTTTATATTTAATAGGGAGGAGCTAGGTGGCATCATGGAAGAGGCAGGGTCAAAGATAGTTTTAAACTATTCTGTGACTGATCTTTAGACCCACAAACAGACAGGAGGGTTACCCTGTTCTGTTATCTGTTCACAATACTGCGCTCAGAGGTTGACACTGTGGGAGCAGAGGGCCTGACCTGCTGAGTGGGTTTGTGACAGATTGGTTGACAGCAGTGCTGATAATTTTGGTAATGCAAGCTTTAATTGTTCAATGTGTCAGCTTGATACTGTACAGCTCACTTGCAAAAAAAAAGGCAGTGATTTATTTAAAAAAAAAGGGAAACAGAACTATATCATTTGGCTTATAGTCAAGTTCCTACCTGTTTTATTTTTTTCTAAAGTGCAAGCTAGAGTAGCCATAGTTAGGGAAGAAGATGGCTTCCAACTACAATGGGCACACTGTAGACTACTTGAGGCAGTTGTGCAGGGACAGAGGAGTCCTGTACAAGGTGAGAACCACCAAGCAGAACCTTGTGGATGCTCTGATGGTGGCCGATACCCAGAGCATCGAGTCACTGACTGTGACTGTAAAAGACCAAACCTTGAGTGTGGAAGGGCTAGCGGCCAGTGCAGTGTCCAAATCAATGATGATGACAGCAGGGTCAGTGCCAGCGAAGGACCACAGCAGCAGGGGAAGGTCACCAGCATTCTGGAGTTAGAAGTACTCAGGCTGCAGATTGAGTTGAGCAGAATGGAGCTGGAGTTCCAGGAGAAGAGGGGCGAGAACAGCGAGCTGCAGAGGAGAAGAGGAGGCAGAATGTTGAAGTGGAGTGAGAGCGAGCCGCAGAGGAGAAGAGGGAGCATGAACAGCAAGAGGTGGACCGAGAACAGTGAGAGGCGGACCGTGAGGAGTGTGAGCGCCAGAGGCGACATGAACTGGAGATGCTACGACTCCAACCACCAGCACCAGAGCAGGTAAGTGGCTTGGGTTTAACTGGAATTACAGGACTGGGTTACAAATTGAATTCCAAATTGATAGCTGAATTTAAAGAGGGGGAGGATATGGATGCCTTTTAAATTCTTTTGAAAAAGTTTGTATTCAGGCTAAAATTCCTAGAGAGTCCTGGAGCTTCCAGCTATCTCCGCTACTTACCAGGAAAGCTCAGGATGCATTGGGTCAAATGGACAATGAGGACAGTAATGATTACAGCAAACTTAAAGCTGCACTGTTAAAAAAATTTGAATTTACTGCTGAAGCATACAGAGCTAAATTCCGTAAGCTCAGGGGAGGCCCTGATATGAGCTATGAGGAGCTAGCCACGAAACAATGTCACTTTTTAAAGACGTTGGTGGGAAGGAATTGAAGCAAACTCTGTAGATAAAATTGAAAATGCTATTTTATTAGAACAGTTTTTGGGGGCATGCCCAGCAGAGCTGAAAACCTGGTTGGAGGACCGAGATCCCAAAACAGTGCAAGAGACTGCTGAATTCTCGGACCGCTATGCCAAGAGCAGACCTGCTCTGAAAGTGAATGGGGTGGGCGTGGCAGCACAGAAAAGGAAAAGGGTGCCTTCAGGGCAGCTAAAACCCTCACTGCCTCCACCGAAACCAGTTAGCCCCAGGTTTCAGAGAAAAGATTTCTCTGAGAAAAGAAATGAATGTTGGTTGTGTAAAGAAACTGGGCATATTGCCAGACAGTGTCTCAAAAAGGACGAGCAATATACAAGATGGTGCTAGGAAGAAAGTGGGTTGTTTGTGTGTCCCTGGAAGCATGCCTGTGAACATGAGGGAACACATGCGCCCAGTCACGGTGAGTGGTGTACAGACACAAGGGTTAAGGGACATAAGGGCATCCCTGACCTTGGTAAAAGGGGATCTGGTAGAGCCTGGTCAGCTTATTCCCAATAAATATGTCACTGTACAAGACTTTGCTGGTGGGGAGAAAACATTGCCTCTCGCTAGTGTTCTCCTAGATTGGGGTGAAACAGGGGGAACTGTGCAACAGGTGGCTGTAGCCCAAAACATTAGCAGTGGACGTCATCCTTGGCAACAATCTTAAATGGGGGATGGTGTGTGCAGTTACCCATAGCCAAGCGACAAGGGAAAATTCTAGTTCTCTGAACCCCACAGGAGCCATTGTGAAAATGACTGGGAGGCTGGTTCCCCAACCTGTGTCTCCAGATGGGGAGACTAATGAAAAGGGGGTAGAAATTTCCCTAGTAGCAGTTAACCATACTCTGAGAAGGGAGGGGTGACCCATTGTCAGAGGGTTAGGGATGACAGTGATCCTGAGTGCCCTGACACTAGTGCTAGGGACCCTAGTTTAGAGCCTGAAGGGGACCTGTCCCATACCTTGGGAATGTGTGAGGAGTTTGCTGCTGCTCAGAGAAGTGACCCTAGTCTAGAGAAGTTGAGGGCTTGGGCAGACTCTGATGGTACACAGGGAGGTGATGGTAGACATAAGGTTTGTTGGGAAAATGGACTGATGTATACTCAGGGTGTACAGACAGAGGGAGGGGTAATAGGCAGGCAGCTTGTCGTTCCCCAGGGGTATCATGATCAGTTGCTCAAGATTGCACATGATATTCCCTTGTCTGGTCATCTGGGAATCACGCGCACAATGCAGCGGTTGGCCCAGAATTTCTATTACCCAACTTCACCCAGCAGGTGAAGGAGTACTACAGGTCTTGTCACTGGTGCCAAGAAATAGGGAAGGTGGGCAAAAAAATTCAAGCTGCCCTGATTCCATTGCCCATAGTAGAGGAGCCATTCCAGGGTGGGAATGGATATTTTGGGGCCTTTAGATACCCCCAGCTCCTCCAGGAAGAGATTCATCCTGACTGTGGTGGATTATGCCACCCGGTACCCAGAGGCAGTTGCCCTATCCTCACTGAGGACAGATAAAGTGGCAGATGCCTTACTTGGGATTTTCTCCTGTGTTGGGTTTCCACAGGAAGTTGTCACTGATCGAGGGGGTTCCTTCATGTTGGACCTGATGAAATGTTTGTGGGAGAAGTGTGGGGTGGTGCAGAGATGCACGACACTGTATCACCCACAAGCCAATGGGCTTGTGGAAAGATTTAATGGTACCCTGAAGTCAATGCTCCGGGTGTTTGCTGAACAGCATGGGAGGAACTGGGAGAAATACCTTCCCCACTTGTTGTTTGCATAGAGGGAGGTGCCCCAAGAATCGACAGGATTTTCTCCCTTCAAACTCTTATATGGACACCGAGTATGTGGGCCCCTAGACTTGATCTGGGAGGAATGGGAAGGCAAGCATGCCACCCAGGGAACTGCCATAGTGGATTACGTCCTTAGGTTTAGGGAAAGGCTGAAGGAGCTTATGGGGACAGCCCAGAGCAACCTGGCAGCTGCCCAACAGAAACAAAAAGTGTGGTATGACCACAGAGCCAGAGCTTGCTCGTACATGGTGGGTCAGGAAGTCATGGTCCTTATTCTGGTCCAGAAAGACAAGTTGCAGGCTGAGTGGGCAGGACCATACAAGGTAGTTAGGAAGGTAAATGACGTGAACTATATTGTAGAGTTACCTGACAGAAGACAGACAGAAAGGATGTACCATGTCAACATGATGAAGCCATATGCTAATAGAGCTGACATGGTGTTTGCAGTGTGTAGTCCTGAGGAGGGGACGGATGAAGGAGACCCCCTTCTGGACTTGCTGGAAGAAAGCAAGTGGGAGTCCTCTGTGGAAGCAGTTAAATTGTCTCGCCAGCTGGCCCTGGACAAGATCCAGGAAGTAAGGGAGGTTTTAGGAGACTTTGCCCCACTGTTTAGCGCCAAGCCTGGACTACCCCCTTTATTTATTTATTACAATTTTTTCACCAGGAAAGGCACACTGAGCAACAAGATGCTCATCTCCCGGTGCGACCTGGGGGGGGGTACACATGGATATGACAACACGCAGGTTATCAAGTGAACAGTTAACTGGAGCAAATAAAAAGCAGCATAAGGATACATAATTTAGTGACGCTTGATGTGGAGACAGGGACAAAGACGCCCATACAGCGGACAGCATATTGGGTGTCAGAAGCTGTCCAAAAGGACACTAGGAGGGAAGTGGAGGAGATGCTGGATTTAGGGGTAATCCAGAGATCCCACAGCCCCTGGGCCTCAACCGTAGTCCTTGTGCCCAAGCCAGATGGCTCTACTCATTTCTGTGTGGACTATCATGGACTGAATGCAGTCACAAAGTCAGACACCCAACTGATGCCCCAGATGGACGAACTCCTGGACAAGTTGGGATGGGTGACCTACCTTATCACTATTTACCTGACCAAGGGGTATTGGCAGGTAGAGTTAACAGACAGAACATGGGAGAGGTCGGCCTATTCTGTGACTGATCTTTAGACACATTCCTGTTGGACTCTGAAACAACAACATCTAATTATAAGCACTGTAAGAAGGTAATAATACATTAGATAGACAAGTCTAATTGTAGTGTGGTAGGAGTTTATGTTTGTATTTTAACCTTGTTCTTTTAAGTGATTGTATGCTTTGTGATATATGGTTCTGTGTTTACATTTTACATATTTTTTATCCATTTTTAAGTAAATCTATATTTAAAGAGACTGCCTGGTGTGCCTGTGAAATTCTTTCTTTTACATGTGAAGTACAGATGGTTAAAGTTGACACTGTTCATAAGCTTAATGGTAATACCAAATTGGGAAAAGGTAATAATTTTCCTAAGGTCTTTCATAGAGTTTTTAGGGTTCATTTTGGATACCTGGTTAGGTGCCCTTAGGCGAAAGATATCTGGCATTCCCCGAAGAGCAGAATTATCTGAGCCTGTACATTTGGGTACGCTAGCATAAGGTTCACAGTTTGAATTCCTCCAAAACTTGAGACCAAAGGTGATTCAGACCCACAAACAGACAGGAGGGTTATCATGTTCTGTTAACTGTTCACAATGTTGCGCTCGGAGGTTGGCACTGTGGGAATACAGGGCCTGACCTGCTGAGTGGGTTTGTGACATACAGCAGTCTATTTACAGAGGAGAGAGTCCTGAATGAACTTGCAAATCTGAAAGTGGACAAGGCAATGGGGCCAGATGGGATACATCCAAGGATATTGAGAGAACTCTGAGATTTGCTGGCTGCACCTCTGACAGTCCTGTTCAACCACCCACTGGAGATGGGAGTGGTTCTGGAGGACTAAGGTAGGGCAGGTGTAGTCCCACTTCACAAAAATGGGAGCAGACTTCCGGTGATGTCACTGTAATGGTGGGAGGCTGAGACTGACAGCTCTCCAACGGCTACCCCCTAATCATTTGAAATCCTCGAAGAAAATAATATCCTACCAGCAATCAAACATAAAACATATTACCTGAAAGCTCAGGATGGCAGGTAAACCCCCAAAAACAAAGGGTTCGAAACAGATGCATACCTAAGGTAAAATGAGGCAAACTCTGTTGAGCCAATCACAAGAGGGCCTAGCAACTCTGCCCATGTGGAGACGTTACCCCTCCGACTCCTCCACAGATTTAGATCCAGAAGAGATAGATCCTACAGAAGGCACGAAACATACTTTACAGAAGATACTGTCCACAGTGAATAAAATAGACAGCGACCTACCAGACCTAAGACAGGATATGCGCCTTCTAGACAAAAAAGTCTCAAAAAATGACTCCCATCTGGAGGAACTGGTGGAGACTCAAAGAAAATAACGACCGCCTCCTGCTATATTTAATGCAAAGGGACCATGAAACACATGCCAAGCTTGAGGACCTAGAGAACAGGTCCTGGCGTAATAATTTTAGAATTCACAGAATCCCAGAAGGAGCGGAAGAAGGGTTTGCTACAACCATGGATTTTATCCAACATGTAGTGCGATTCACATTTGAGATCCAGCAGACCTTGACCTTGCGATTGATGAGCACACAGATCCTTAGTGCCCAAGCTGGCGGACCCTGCAGTGAGGCCTAGATCATTTGTGGTCAGAATGTTACATTTCCAAACTAAAGAGTGGATACTGCACGAAGCCTGGAGGCACCGAGATTTAAAGTACAAGGAGGCAGCAATTTATTTTGACCAAGATTTCTCGATGGCCCTTCAAGCGGAATGACAACGAGTCAGGGGGATAATTAAGGAGCTACGAGAGAAAAAAGAAATCAGGGCACAACTACTATTTCCAGCCAGATTGAAGGTACATACAGAGAATGGTGCAAAGATTTTCCTATGCTGCTTGATGCGGTCCCCTTCCTTAAGAACCTAGAAATCTTGGTTCCGGACCTAGCATATGAAATCCTGGAAAAACAGTTGAGAGCAAGTGCCTGGATCGTGGTTACCAGAGGCCAGAATAAAAATCGAGGGGCATCTACATAGGTCCCGAAGTCAGCGCTGGGGGAAATTGCAAAACTCCTGCAGAGAGCGGAGAGAAGGGATCAGGCCACAGTGTCGGGTAAAGGAGGCTCATCACCACTGAAGGACTGACTATAATTATAGGATTTTTTTTTTCTTTTTCCCTCATTTGAATCTCCAGTAAGAGGTAATGTGAACTCTATGCACATTAAGGGGGACATTGGACAGCATAGGACTGCAAGATTCATGGAACTAAAAAGTGAAGGCTTTTAATGTGGGAGGTAGAGTGGGAGGGATTATGCTGGACCCTATGCAACCCCCGCGATGGTGCAGAAGGGGAGATTTGAAGTGGAGAGGGTCACGGACTCTATAGATAATTAGGAGACAGAGAGAAGGGAAGCAAACTCATATGCAGGTATAAGATCTCTCTCTGCCCTTTGTCATCCATAAATATGTAGGATGAAGGGGGGGAAGAGATGCAGCCACCAGTTCATGGAGAATGAGAGATGCTGGGGAGGAGTGATCTATTTCTATGTAACAAATCGCGACTGTCATCCTGGGGCTATACAAGCAACGTTAGATATGTGGTAATAAGCACGTGGGGATTTCAGGGATATTTAGTATTTGAAAACAGGTCGGCTTGGGGGTGAAGCCATGGGGGGAGGCAAAGGTATACAGTTCTTCTCTCCGAAGGGATGTTTCTAACTTTAAAGTTGTTAGCAAGCTACACATAGAAGTGTATTAGCTACAATGCCCCTTTAACACCTCAGGGGCCTAGTAATTAGTCACAGGAGTGACTTCGATTTTCCTTGGAAGTCAAAGGTTGATTAGTTAAAATAGTTAAACTGTTGAACTGTTTCTCTATTATAAGAAGAATGTTTTGTTCTTTGTTTTGCAAGTTTGGTGTGACTTTACGATGTGGATTTTCATGTAAAGAGAATGAATGCTAGAGTTTGGATGCTGTGAAAGGGTGGGGGGGGGGTGGCATTGCAGTCTGGTCCAGATCTTGGTAATCAGAGCAATAGATAGACACACTATTTTGGAATGACCCTATTGAATATAGTTTCATACAATGTTAATGGTATTAACTCCCCAGTGAAAAGAACTAAATTACTGACAGAGCTTAAGAGGCTGGACTACGATGTAGCTCCCCTTCAAGAGACCCATCTCTCAGATTCAGAGCATTTAAAGCTTAGGAGACCTTGGGTAGGGAGAGTGGAAGCTGCATCATATCATATGTAGGAGCTAAAAAAGCAGGAGTAGCAGTTCTAGTGAAGAGAAACTGTCCACTAGTGATACAAGAAGTGGAGAAAGCCTTTGAAGGGAGGTATATTAGGGTTACGGGACTGGTACAGGATCAAGTAGTACATATAATTAATATATATGCCCTAACGTAGGAACAGATAAATTCCATATAGAGGTTTTCCAAAAGATAGCTGACCTCCTGACAGGGGTATTGATATTGGGGGGAGATTTTAATGCGGTCCCCTGCCCGTCAATAGACCGATCAGTGGACCAAACAGGTGCCGAGATCAGTAGACAGGAAACTCAAAGCTAGGATGGAAGAGAGTGGGTTAGTGGATGTTTGGGGGTCCCAGCATTTGGGGGAAAGGGACTACACTTGTTATTCTGCGGCTAACAAATCCTATTCACGGATAGATCTGTTAATGACCCATAGGGCCAACACCCATTATTTTATATCTTCTAAAATTGGTTCATTTACTCTGTCGGACCATGCACCAATTACTACGAAGATAACATGGGTAGCGGAAACCAGACACATGAGCTGGAGATTAAATGTGTCCCTGCTTAGTGATAAGAACTTTGTACGGCAAATACAACAGACTATTTGTAATTTAGCAGTGGACTCGCCAATGAAGGATAGCTCCCCGTTACTATGGTGGGATACAATGAAAGCAGTAGTAAGGGGACAAATAATTAGTTTGGCTTCAGCTAAAAAGAAACTTAAGGAAAAAAAGAGAAAGGTACTAATAGAAACAATAGAAGCTCTGGAAAGAGCACATAAAGATCAATCAAAGGGGAAAAGAGAGGGAAATTTAAAAGAGCTAAACAAGAAAAGGGCAGAGCTGAATGTGATGGACAAGGAAAAGGCTGAGGGTATTTTACGATTCATAAATCAAAAGTATTATGAGGGAGGGGGGAAGGCAATTAAATTATTAGCACTCCGAAAAAAAAAAGAACAAGCAAACAGATATGTCCCTTTTGTACTAGATAAGAATAAAAAAAAGAAAAGCGGGTAAAACCAAGTGAGATAGCCATAACATTTAGAGAGTACTATAGAGCCCTATATGCAGAACTAGGGATCCACAGGAAGTTAAAAGGGAAACAGCAGAATTCTTGAGGGCCTTGAAGATTCCCAAGCTAACCTCAGAAATGCAGAAAAGAGCTTTCGGCCCCAATAACAGATAAGGAGGTCTAGGGGGTCATTGCAAATCTCCCAGCCGGTAAGTCACCGGGACCCGACGGACTTCCCGCAGAATTTTATAACAAAATTAAAAATTAACCACGGTTATGAATGCCATCTTAGAAAAAAAACGGCTACCGGATTCCTGGCAAGATGCAATAATTACAGTAATCCCTAAACCTGGTAAGCCCCATATATATTCTGTGAGTCATATCGACCCATATCCCTGTTAAACCAAGATTTTAAAATCCTGACAAAGATATTGGCCAACCGAGTGCAGAAATATATTGGGACCTTGATCCATCCAGATCAAACTGGATTCATTTCCTGTAGACATATGTCTGATAATATTAGAAGACTGCTTAATATAATTAGTAATGAAGTGAAATCGTCAACTCCACAAGTGGCAATCTTTTTAGATGCCCGAAAAAGCCTTCGATCGGCTGAACTGGACGTACTTGCAGGAGGTACTTCATTACATGGGTTTTGAAGGTTCAGTCATGCAATGGGTTATGGCGGCATATTGAAACCCAACGGCTCAGGTCCAAGTTAATGGTACAGTTTCAGAGGGGTTTACAATAGAAAGGGGCACTAGGCAAGGCTGACCCTTATCCCCAGTGTTGTTTGCCATTGCAATGGAACCTTTAGCCTAGGCAATTAGATCAGGAAAGGAGATCAAGGGTATCCAAGTTCAAGGGACTGTAAATAAGATATCACTATATGCGGATGACACGCTGATTTACTTGTCAGACCCAGAGATGTCTATCCCTCCTTTATTAGAATTACTCACGCAGTTTGGTAGGATGTCAGGCTTTAAAATTAATAAAGACAAATCAGAAATTTTATGACTAGGTGGAGCTTCACTAACGGTAACTCACAGGAAACTCCCCTTTAAATGGGTGAAAGATAAAACTAGGTATTTAGGAATACAGATCCCAATCAAGATCTCAAGATTTCCAAAATGTATCATCTTAATTATGGACTACTCGAAAAGAAGGTCTTTGAAGATATTAATAGATGGCAAACACTCCCCTTGACCCTTACAAACAGGATAGATGTGATTAAAGTAAATGTGCTTCCCAGATATTTATTCCTATTTACAAATTTGCCTATCCCTTTTCCACACAAAGATTGGAAGGAGCTTAAACATAAAATATTGAGATTCATTTGGGCTGGGAGAAGGCCAAGAAAAGATGGGAACTCCTCACAGTAGATAAGGGTGGGGGGAGGGGTGCCCAATTTTTACAATTATTATAGAGCAGCCCAAATTCTCCCAATCCTAAAAATGGTAAACGCTGAAGGTAGTGGAGGTTGGTATCAGATGGAGAAAGAGGCACACCCTACAGTACCCCTTAAAATATTACCATGGGTGGCCACACAGGCTGATGTTAAACTAGTCAAAAATATGTGGACCAAACAAACGATAAAACTCTGGATAGACACAAGACAATGGTGGGAAATTCCCACACCAGTTTGGGAATATATGCCCCTTAATCATCTCCCTAAATTTCCCACCAACCAACGGGACAGCTGTTTCCATAGATGGCAGGGAAGAGGTTTAAATAATCTTACCCAGTTTATTAGTGGTGACAGTGTAAAATCTTTTACAGATATGCAGAGGGAATTTAACCTGCATAAAACAGATTTTTTCAAATATCTGCAATGCAGATATTACATTGCCACCACGGTAGGAGAAGAAGCCTTGAGAGCCCATGCTGCACCTCCAATAATAGCCACACATCAAAAAAGCCTTATGGCAGACCCAAAAGGGTATATATCACTCATATATAAGGCATTGCAGGAAGAGGTAGGGAGAATATATGTTTTAAAGATAGAGAATGAATGGCAAACCGAACTGAATACAACATTATCAGATATAGACTGGTGCAGAATTTGGGGTGGAATCTCCAAAACAACAAGCTGTCCTAGGTGGAGAGAATTCAGGTGGAAGGTAACCTCTAGATATTTTATTACCCTGATAATCTCCGCTCATTATACTAATACTCCTACTGACCGTTGTTGGAGGGGTTGCGGAAATAGAGGCACATATATACATATTATCTGGGATTATCCACGGATAGTGGGTTTCTGGCAGGAGATTAAGCAGGCTCTACAAAATATCTTTCAACTACAAGAAGCTGTCACAGTAGTTAATATATTACTAGAACTAATTTCTAGGGAAATTAAAACAAATAATCAAAAATATTTATTCTACATACTTGTGATAGCAGCTCTCAAGGTAATTACCCAGCACTGGCTGAAACAAAGTTTATTGACTAAAGATATGTGGAGATGTAATATAAATAATATCAAAATTATGGAAACTATCGCTGCCCAGTTAAACATAAAAGTGGAGCTATATAATGCTAAGTGGCTTCCATATTACGATTACATTGAAGATATTGAATGAACCCCAGTGTTGGACCAATTTATGCAGAGTTGAAGGGGATAAACTGAGAGATGGGTCACATCCTAAAAGTAATGAGATGGGGTAAGGAAACTCAGAACAAATATGAGAATCAAGTAAGGAGTTTAGGACCTGGAATGGACTGTAGGTCGTCACAGAATAAAATTAGGAAAAATGAAATCCACATCGAATAGAATAGAATATTAAGTTATTGTTGTTTATAGTATATAGAATGAGGAATTGACTATTTTCTGTAATTGTACTATAATAATATTATAGTTTTAGGTATTAGAACAAGAAACACCTTTCGAAGGCAGTTCATTGAAGTGTTCCTGGGGAAAGGGGGAAAGAAAACTGTAAGTATGAACATGACGCTTAATTGTCACAATATATATTTGTATGTGTACAGCAATACTGCCTGAAGTGTAATGGAATGATCAACTATAAATAAAGATTCATTTAAGTTAAAAAAAGAACAAAAATGGGAGCAGGGAGGAGGCCAGCAATTACAGGCTAGTCAGTCAGACTTTAATGGTGGGGAAATTAATGGAATCACTACTGAAAGAAAGAATTGTGGAATATCTAGAATCCAGTGACTTACAAGATCAGAGGTAGCAAGGATTCACTGGGGGGAGGTCATGTCAAACAAACCTGATAGAGTTTCTTTGACTGGTTGACCAGGGAATTGGATCACAGTGGAGCAGTGGATGTGGCCTCTTTAGATTTCAGTAAGGTGTTTGACCCCATTCCACATAGGAGACTCATAAACAAGCTGGGCAGCCTAGGAGTTGGTCTGAAGGTGGTAAACTGAGTAAAAATTGGTTGGTGGATAGGCGACAGTGGGTGGTGGTACACAGAGTTCACTCTGAGGAAGGGAGGGTGACCAGCGGGGTGCCGCAAGGATCACTACTGGGACCGGTCCTCTTTAATGTCTTTATTTGCAACATTGCAGAGGGGCTAGAAGGGAAGGCATGTCTTTTTGCAGATGACACTAAGATCTGCAATAGGTTAGACACTCCGGTTGGGGGGGGTGGAAAAATGAATAGAGATATAAGAAAGCTGGAGGAGTGGTCAAGATCTAGTGTTGACTAACAGTGAAAGGATCATAGAACTCCAGGGAAGGTCACCTGGGGGCCAGTGACCATCACATGGTATGGTTCAATTTTGCCACTAGAACTAAATCATCCTATTCCAAGGCAAAAATATGGGACTACAGAGGAGCTGACTTTGATAAGATGGCCAACAGAGTTAAGCTAGCCCTGGCCAGAAGAAATACAGGTGAGGGCTACGGGCAAAGTGGGCAAGCATTAAGGATGCAATACTTGGAAGCAACATCCCATTGTGTTGGGGAGAAAAGGAAGAGCTAAAGAAGGAGGAAACCACTTTGGTTCTCAAAAAGAGTAGCAGAAAAGATCAGAGCCAAAAGGTTGGCCTTCAGGAAATATAAGGGAACGCAACAGGATGAAGATAGAGAGGCATACCAAACTTCCCTAAGGGAAGCAGGGAAGGCAGTAAGGCAGGCAAAGGCCCAAACTGAGGAAACACTAGCATGAACAGTAAAAGAAGGGGACAAGACTTCCTTTTTTTTTGTGTAATCTTTTTACCTTCTCCCAGGGCACTCCAGTGCCCACCTTTCCTTCAGGCCGCTTAGTACTCCACTGACCCAGAATCCTCTTCTGGAGCTCTTTCCTCCTTTCCACACATTGTAGCTGACCCCCGAGTTGTCCCGGCGTATCCCATCGCCGGGCGGTTCCCCCTCCTTTGAGAGGGAAGGCACCGGGGAAGGCGGCGAGAAATCCAGCACACTATTTTTCTTCACAGCCTGGGGGCACTGCTGTGGGGGAAGAGGCTCCCAGAGGTTCTGGCAACATGGAGGACAGCGGCCATCATCTGGCAGGCACCAAAGCTATTTTCCTTGGTTTTCTTGGTCCCTCCTGTGCCACTGTGGGAAGTGCCCCCGGTCTTCACCTGGGGTCACTACAGGGCTGGGCTACCCCCCCCAGGAGAGGAGAGCAGTCCTCCAGACACTTGATCATCTCTTTCCCCTGCCAGCTACCGGTGCCTGAGTCCATTCTTGAACCCGGGTCGCCAGCGTGGTTCAAGGTATGGCATACAGCGACTCAACCCTCTGCGCCACTGGTCTAGCCCAGACAAGACTTTCTATAGATACATTAGTGAAAGGAAGAAATCCAGAAGGGGTATTGTTAAGATCAAAGGGGATAAGGGGGAGTGTGTGGAGGAGGAGGACCAAGGAAAAGCATCTGTCCTCAATAGATACTTCTGCTCAGTATTTACTAAAGAGAAGGTATGGCAGGGCCCACAGCTCAGCACCATGGACACAGTGGGGAGTAAGTTTTGCACAAGTTCCTTCACAAAAGAAAGGGTCCTACAAGAGCTCACTAAGCTCAAGGTGGACAAGGCAATGGGACCTGATGGCATACATCCCAGGGTACTAAAGGAGATAAGGGTGGAACTAGCAGAGCCATTAGCAGAACTGTTTAGTGAGTCTCTGAGCACAGGGGAGATCCCAGAAGACTGGAGAAGGGCTCATGTGATCCCGCTCCTCAAGAGTGGCAGCAGGAAGAAGGCAGGGAACTACAGACCAGTCAGTCTTACCTCAGTAGTGGGCAAGATTATGGAGGCACTCCTTAAGGAAATTATAGTGCAACACCTGGAATCCATAGGAGCACATGATCCAAGACAGCATGGATTTACAACAGGAAGGTCCTGTCAAACTAATCTCATAGATTTCTTTGACTGGGTAACTAGAATGGTGGACCAAGGGGGAGCAGTTGATGTTGCCTACCTTGACTTCAGCAAAGCTTTCAATACTGCTCCACATAGAAGATTGATTAATAAGCTGGGTAGGCTCAGGGTGAGTCAGAAGTTGGTCAACTGGGTGGCAAACTGGTTGTCGGACAGAAAAGAGAGAGTGGTGGTAAACGGTATACAGTCAGAAGAGATGCAAGTCACAAGTGGGATACCTCTGGGATCAGTCCTGGGGCCAGTCCTCTTCAATATCTTAATCAGTGACATTGCAGATGGACTGGAGGGTAAGGTTTGTCTGTTTGCAGATGACACCAAGATCTGCAACAGAGTAGATGATCCAGATGGGGTGGGTAGAATGATAAGAGATCTAGACAAACTGGCAAAATGGTCAGAAGCATACCTCTCAAGTGTCCCTCATTAGGAGGGACATCCCTCATTTTGCCCCTTAAAATTGCTCTGTCCCTCATCCGTCCCTCATGGAAAAGGTGCTGCCCACACAGAGAATGTGCTGCAAATCCAAACTTTAAAGCAGAAATGCTTAATATTTTAAAATGCTAAATCCAAAATAAACTTTGTACAAGTAAGCACTATGGTTTCCACAGTGTTCTGAGCTTGTATCTCCATATTTGAGGATATGTCCCTCATTCTGAGGGTCTGTGTTCCTCATTGTCCCTCATTTTGAGTGTAAAAAAATGTCCATGTCCCTCATTTCAGTGACAAAAGGTTGAGAGGTATGGTCAGAAGAGTGGCAACTGGGGTTTAACGGAAAGAAGTGCAAGATCATGCACATAGGGAAGAGAAACCCTGAAGTCACCTATAGGTTGGGAGGGGAGTTGCTGGCAGTCACAAGGGAGGGAAGAAAGAGACTTGGGCATCATCATTACAGATGACCTGAAATCATCCAAGCAGACCACTAAAGCAGTAGGTAAGGCTAGGGGGGATGTTGGGGTGTATTAGTAGGGTTATCACAAGTTGTAAGAGGGAGGTACTAATCCCTCTTTACAAGACACTGGTTAGGCCCCATCTGGAGTACTGCATGAAGTACTGGAGGCCACACCTTCACAAGGACATTAACCAAATTGAGGCAGTCCAGAGAGGGGCAAAATGGTGCAGGGACTGCATCAGAAAACATATGAGGACAGATTAACGGAGCTCAATATATATACCCTAGAGTAAAGGAGGGAGAGAAGTGGTATGATTGAAACATTCAAACACCTTTAGGGCATTAACAAGGTGAAAGAGTCTAACATGTTTCAATATGAGAAAAACAGCTGGACAAGAGGACACAGCATGAGATTAGAGGGAGGCTGATTAAGGGGTAATGTGAGGAAGTTCTTTTTCACAGAAAGGGTGGTGGATGCATGGAACGGCCTACCTCAGGAAGTGGTGGATATGAATACAGTGCAGGGCTTCAAACAGGCATGGGATCAGCATAAGGGAGCAATACAGATGGGTATGAATAGATAGGTCATTGACAGAGTAAAGGCCAATGGCACATCATAAGGTAGAAAAAATATGCAGACTGGATGGGCCTTGCCGTCCTTATGTGCCATCAGCTTCTATGTTTCTATGTTTCTAAGAGTGTGGCAACTAAATTTTAATGCAAAGAAGTACAAGATCATGCACTCGGGGCACAGAAACCCAGGGACAGTGTACAAAAAGGGGGAGTGGTACTGATTACCACAAAACAAGAAAGAGACCAGGGGGTAATCATATCTAATGACCTTAAGGTGGCCAAACAGTGTAACAAGGCAGTGGGAAGAGCTAGTGGGATACTGGGGTGCATAGGGAGGGGTATCAATAGTAGAAAGAGGAAGGTGGTGATACTGCTGTATAGATCACTGGTGAGACCTCACCTGGAGTACTGCATCCAGTTCTGGACACCACATCTCTGGAAGGACATAGACAGAGTAGAGGTGGTCCAGAATAGGGCAACTGAAATGGTGCAGTGTCTACATCAAAAGGCCTATGAGGAGAGACTAAAGGACCTCAACATGTACACCCTGGAGGAAAAGAGGGAGAGGGAGGATATGACTGATATTTTAAAATACCTCACAAGTATAAAAATGATTTCAGAAGGAAGCATTTTTCAGAAAAAAAGATGCTGAAGAACAAGGGGTCATGCTATAAAGCTGGAGGGAGGTAGGCTCAGGGGAAATGTGAGGAAGTACTTCTTCACAGAGAGAGTGGTGGATGCCTGGAACAGCCTCCCAGCAGAGGTGGTAGGGGCAAAAACTGTAACAGGATTAAAGAATGCATGGGTTAGGCATAAGGGAATCTTAGTCATAAGGAAGGGGGGGGCAAAGCTGGAGATAAAGTAGGGTCTGCTGTGTTACAGTAGGAAGGGAAATGGGCAGACTAGGTGGGCCAAGTGGTCCTTATCTGCTGTTGAATTCTATGTTTCTGTCGGTGATTCGAAAGGTATTGACTTGAAGGCTTTATTTCATTGCCCCTGGAAGAGACTCCCAAAAGAGATAAGAATACACCTGTGGAAGCCTCAGTGAAAGTACATCACCAGCTATGCAGGCTCATACACACCTGTTCACAGAGAGACCTGGGTCAGCCTTTAGTAAAAAAACCCAACAACACAATTGGTAAGAAACCAATACAGTCCAAACCTTGGAACTCTTGGAATATCTTTACAGTAGAGCACATAACACTGGCGGGGAAAACTATCCCATACCGGTCATTCAAGACCAGATGCAAAATCCAGGAGGAGTCAGCATTCCAATTTATGCAGATTGCACACTTAATTGTGCACCACATGGGACCTCCACCATGGAGCAACAGCCATAGCACCTTAAGGGACTAGCAAATCATCCAAACACAGTTTCTAAACTACATGCAGCCATGTCAGGGATTTGTTACCCAGCAGTAGCAGAGGCAGACCATTACTGGGTGCAGGCAGTGCCCAAGACTAGTACACAGTAGGCATGGTGTGATGTCTAGGCATATATATACAAAGTTATTAAGCTGAAAAACACTGGCCTTATGCAATATAAAATACTCTACAACTTCAATTTTACCCTGCCTAAACTAAACACAATGGGGAAGCTGACCGCAGACAGCTGTACTAGATGCGAAGAGCACGGTGGCACATTACGCCACATTCTCTGGGACTGCCCCAAGTTCAAGCCCCTATGGAAAAGATTAAAGAAAAAATGGATCCCCTATTAAGCCCATAAAATGCATTTACTCCTGAAATATGCTTGGCAGGGCACCACGGCAAGAAATTGCTAACCACTCAAAAATTCTACATAGCCATGATTACAGAGGTTGCAAAGAAAATTATTCTCAGTCATTGGATGGATGACTCTGTACCTGCCTATTAAGAAAGGCACAGTGAAATGCTGGTTGCTCTGAGAATAGATAAAATAATTGCAAGCACCAATAATAGATTCAATAGCTATTGTAAACGATGGGGAAAGCTGCAGGTGCTTCTCTCCCTTGAACCACCATCAGACCCTGGGAATCAAAATGCAACTAGCCTTGGCACTGGCTAGGCACTTGTGGTATGTCAGATAGAACATTACATAAAGTACTAGGCATACTGTTGAATTCCAACCTTGCACTGTGTGCATTATTAACCATGACTTTGACATGTACTCTTGAACTGTAATTTTTGTACTGGAATACAGTCACTTGGTGGCATGTATTGTATCTTACATGTCTTGTATAGTTTTCCTTTTTGGTCTTTCATTGTATGTATTGCTGTGCTGTATTGTAGTATGTTAATACTGAAAAATGTTAATAAAGTCTACTAAATGTTAAAAAAAATATCAAGTGTGCAATGCCCACAGTGATTCTCCTCCACCTGTGTAGGACAGGCGTCTCTTCCAGAATGAGGGTTGAACCTTACAAGCCTGGGCTCAGTGGGGGCAACAAGGAACTGACACTCTTAAGGAGGAAGATTAGTGTCTCTGTGTGAGGCACAATGCCAATATAGATGAGGATATGCATACATTTTTTTTAAACTGTTAGTTTATTCAGTTTATGAAAATGTACATACATGGAATGCATAGATTGAGGTGACAAGTAATTGGTTTCAAATAATTACATGCAGGATAATGCCTGGGGACTGTGTATAATGAGAACTTTATACACACCCAAGGTGTGGGATGCTACATAAACCCTGAGAGCAAAGCTTGAGGGATTTAAAGCAGCATACCACACTGCGGGTGTGAGTAACACTTGAGGTTTACACTGTCCCCCAGGCTTTGTTTTATATATAATTGCTGGGCTCTTTTTTTGCCGAAGGCCCCTTCTCCCACCCATACAGAGAAGGCTGCGGCCTGAGCTCCATACAAGCTGGGGGTTAAAAGTGCAGTCTGGCACTTTCACTTTCCAGTTGCGTACATTGCAGCAACTTGAGTGCGAGCTCTTAGGGAAACGCAATGCGTGAATGCTATTATAAGGAGTTGGTTATAATAACAAATAATAACCTGGTTTCTCTATAGGAAAAAACAGAGCCCAGTTATTGTATAAGAATAAAAGATAGGATGTGGCTATCTTAGGATACTTTAGGCAGTCAAAAACCATTACTGCATGAAGGTATGTCAGTATGGTGAAAATAAACCAAATTATATCATTGTAACTTGAACCCTTAATGTAGCTGTACAGGTTGGACTGTACACTAAAAATACAGTAAGCCATGGAACCTAATATGCTAGCCCAAGATAGACTAGTAATAGTCCATTTATCAAAGAATACATTATCTCCAGCAATATACAAGCCATCTACATGAATCAATAAACTGTTGCGTTTTATAATGTTTTCAAACTACTAATGCTACAGTCCAAAACTTAGATCATAGCAGACTGTATTTTATATATAATCAGTAGGAAAATACATATCTGGGCGACAAAAAACAAACCTGTGTTTAGCTGGGATGGAAAAGAAAGGCGATTCATAGTCTATTTGGAATACTGTATGTGGGAATCTGAAACAATCTCACCTGTCTTGAGAGAGCAGCCACATCTCATTGCCATTCCCATCCAGTGTAGGATACTGTCTGACGGTTGTTGCAGTGAAGCTGCTGCCTGCCATCTTAACTATAACAGAAAGTACCACAGTCAAAAGCACAAATGGAAAAAAAACAAATGAAATGTCAAGCCACATAGGTGCCATTCCATGCCACAGTCCTCAAAGACAGCAATTCAGTTGAGTCCTACCAGGTAATAAAGCTTCTAGATCATATTCAGAGTCAATTTCTTCATCATGGGCCCCAAACTCTTTTTTAATCTTTTTTGCAAATGTTCTGGCTTCTTTCAGGTCCCCAAAAAGTTGGTGCTACCCTGCATAGTTGATATGGAGCTTTGCTGGAATCTACCAAGTTATGCACTGTTCAAAGTTTCTGAAGGCTTGCCTTGACTCTATCAAATGCCTTATGTATTTGCGTCTAGTGAAGCTGATATCTGAGAAAAATATATGGGGGTTTCACCTTCTGGAGACAGGCATCCCTTTAATTTCTATGTTAGGAAAAATGTTTGCATCAAGAGCAAACTGGACATTATCTGCTGTGCATATCTTGCGGCAGTGATGAACGTGAACAGGAATGCATCGGAACTCAGTTCCTGTACTTTCTTTGCAGCAGAAATGCAGTCCAAGTACTTCTTCCGACACTGGAACTGATATTTTTAAAGCCAGCAACATAAGGACAGTTTCTGGGCTTGTGACCTGAAATCAGGGGTTTCCGTCACACAATTTGACTTGTACAACAATGTGATTTTCCTAGAAATACTTCAGTATCTCTAAATGAATCTACTAGCATCTATACAGATGAATGTGTCTTGATAAAAGTTAGACTTCAGAGTGAGGATCTTCATTCTGTGTTTCATATTTGTCAGTGTCTGAATTCCGGTACTTCTTGTCTACCACTTGCACCACTGCCTTGCAGGCCCAGCTTACAGAGGTGTGTGGAGGCATGAAAAAAGATCCTTCTGGTGGCATGACATAGTATTGGGTACCTGGCAGAATGATTACTGGGTAAGCAACTATTAAATGACCAAGGAGTCATTTAAAATATTATGTGCTGAAATGCATGACATCGTAGTTAAAGAAGATACCCATATAAGAGTTGCAATCCCCATAGAGAAAAGAATGGCTATCACACTGGAGAATGCTGACTAATGTTGAATACTGGACACTGGGGCACTTGTTTGGTGTTGGCAGGTCAACATTGGGTGAAATCCACGTGGAAGTGTGCAATGCGGTTATCAGTGTATCGATGCTATGTATCATAAAATTTCAGAACATGAGAAGTTGTATCTGGACTTAAAAGAGATTGGTGTTTCCCTAGCTGCTGAGGGGCTATAGATGGCATACATTTTCCTGTCAAGTCACCACCCCGTAATGCAATAGAGTAGTGCAACAGAAAGTGCTATTGCTCTGTATTGATGCAGGCTGTGGTAGAACATAGGTACTGTTTTCAGGTCATCAGTATTGGTTGGCTTGGTAAGATCCATGATGCCCAAGTGTTTAAAAACAGCTCGATATACACAAGGGGGTAAAGTGGTAGCTTATTCCCAGCAGCACAAAGGCATCTTGGTGCCACACCTGTCCCAGTTGTCATCCTGGGGGATCTTGCATTGCTGTTGTTGTTGGGGGTAATAAAATCTTTCCCTAGTTACACAGACCCAAGTAAGAGGAACTTCAGCTGTGGACTCAGTAAGGCAGGGATGGTGGAGGAATGTGCCTTTGGAACACTCGAAGAGCGGTGGAGGTGTCTTTTGAAATGCAATGAATTTGCTATTGGAAAGGTGCCCATAGTGACAGTGGCTTGTTGCATTTTACGCAATGTCTGTGAGACCAAGGCAGAGGAATCTAACAGAATAGCTCAGACACAGATGCTTTCCAGCAACCAGAGGCGGAACAACTCGGCTATGAGGAGACATCAGTTGCTGCATTGGGAAGACATGTCAACCCTGTCCGCATGAGGTTGTTGCCACATATTTTGAGAACCAGATTTGATTCTGAAATAATGCTGTAGATTGTACTAAAACAGTAATCATTGCTGATCACTATTAAAAATATACGCCTTTTATGAAAGTTTGAATAGCACTTCAGTGAACTACATTTAAATTAGAGTTATAAAAACTGCTCAGCTTCTGCCATTATCAAATGTAAATTACACCCTGTTCTGCAGGTATACCATGAGTATAGTGACCGAACATGGGGGCCACGTCAAAATGGAGACTAATATTGGGTGCTATACTCTTGGGCTACCCTGCAAGGGTAGCATCTGTACACGACTGCGAGGGTAGTGGACGGCGACAGGAAGGGGGGGATAGTGAGGGGAAGGGGAGGGACAGGGAAGGGGTTTTGAGGGATGGGTGTGCCAGCTGCCACCAAGCTAGCCATGTGGTGTGGTGTGGTGGTCTGGGTGGCTAGCTCTGGTGCAACAGGTACAGGGGTTCGGGGATCAGGACCCGGGTACATAGAAATGTTGCCACTACGTGTGGCGTGGCATAATTTTTGTACAACATAGGAGTTTGCCTCCTCCCTGACATGCAGCCCCTGGAGTTGACAATCTATATTTAGGGGTGTGGGGGGCAAATCCCTCCTTGAGAGGGGTGCACTTTTTTTCCTTTCTGGATGTCGGGTTGCCTGGAAATGTATATCGACGATTTGCTTTTCAACTATATACACTTGTCATAATAGTGATTGCTATTCTGCAATCGCTGTTAAGACTTGGAACCGTTCTACATTGCCTAATGAGAACAGTACTTAGACAGAAAAGACAAGATATTGCTTGTTGCTTTATATTGCTTGAACCTTCTGCAAGGACCATAACAGAATATTATACTCTGGTTTTGTATTCAGTTGTTCCCTTTGAATGTTGATACGCAGTGTCAGTGGCTCAGCAGATTGCACACTCACCTGTGAGTCCTTCCTGCATCTGTGCAGCAAGGACACCAAACTATAGACCTCTAGAGCTCACAGCAGTCCAGGTGCACTCTAACATCAGAGCAAGCTCATGCACTGTACTGTGGGATGGGTTGCTAAACTACCCACAATGCTCATGGAAACAGCTCACCCAACTGAGCCTGTGTCTCTTATTGCAGATGCTTTGCTGCAGCTTGTTTTTAAAAATGATTCTATGCCAAGCAACTAGTGTGGACAGAGCCAGTGTACACTGATGTCAGCACATACCTGGACTGCTGTGGGCTCAAAAGGGAGCTGGCAGTTTAGTGCCTTGAGAAAGTGCATTGTCGCATGAAAACTTTTGGCTGTTTCTCGGGAAGGGGCACCATGGTATCGTGAACTACTGGTTTGTCAGATTGTTTAATAAAATATGGCTTTTATCCTTCCTACAACATGTGTGGATTTAAGGTAGCAGTGAGGAGCTGACCTGTCTGCTGGTTCTTGTGTGAGTTCAGCGTCTTTGCTGCACAGATGCCACCAGGGAAGATGCCAGAGCTGTAATGCCAATGTGTAAGAATCAAATATTTTTAGCTCAAAAAAATGGAGCATTTGCAAATATGGACAGCTCTTCTAATACACAAAGAGATTTAGGCAGTTACAGGAGAAGAAAGAATTCGAGAACTAAACAAATTCTCATTTTTTTAAAACTAATATTTTATTCATTTTGCATCAAATATTATGATACAATGGTCTGACAAGCAGGTAAGACATCAAAATATATACACAAAATTATTGCAGGCAGGAGTTGTCTGACTGACACATTATAATGCTACATAACAAGAAAAAACTAGTTATTATTGCTTCATTCTTAATCTTTCAAATCAAATCAAATTATATTTTATTTCTAACGAGCTTTTCTTAAATCAAAGCACATTTACAATTTAAAATAACCAACAAACAGTTAAAATACACAGAATTAAAAGACAGCGTTCATATGGCTAAGTATCCTCCCAAAATGCTAGATTGAATAAATAAGTTTTCAAGGAGGATTTAAGTGTCTCAGTGGACAGGCAGTCTCTAATCTGATGAGGTAGAGAGTTCCACAGGGTTGGAGCTACAAAAGCAAAAGCCCTAGCACCTGATGTCTGTAAACGGACCCTGGGAACCTCTAGCAATCCCTCATCGGTGGAGTGGAAAGGGCGGAGGGGGCGGTAAGATTGCAGGAGGTCTTGCAGGTAACCCGGTCCCTGTCCATGTAGGGTCTTATAGGTCAGCAACACGACCTTGAAGATGATCCTCCATTGCACCGGCAGCCAATGCAGTTAGTGCAGCACAGGCATGACATGGCAAGATCTTGACTGCCCTGTCAACAACCTGGCCGCTGCATTCTGCACCAACTGCAGGTGACGGAGATCCACCCCCAGTAACCCTAGGAATAGAGCATTGCAGTAATCAAGACGAGAGGACACAAAGGCATGAACCAACACAGGAAGATCATCAGGAGGAACAAGGTGCTTTATCTGGGTGATGTTCCTCAGATGGAAAAATGAGGACTTGACAATAGCTGACGCCTGTGCTTTAAGCGTCAGTTCATTGTCAAGCACAACCCCCAGATTCCGTACCTTTTTGGAAGGTCTCAACTGGTCACTTTAAGCTATGTGCCACCATAAATGGAGACTCCAACAAATCAGAATTAATCAACACATTGTGCTCACTTCATATTGGAGTATAGTCTCTCTGCAACCTATGAGAAATTAATAAATTGGGAAATAGCTGCAATTAATGAAGGTATCCCAGAGTCAACCCACCTCCTCACCCAATATATCAAACATTTTTTTTTCAAATTAATCTTTTTATTGTTTTCCTTACAGGTATAATGAAAGACAAAAGAATCACACCTTAACAGGCAACAACAAGGGATATTGCTGCTGCTTCAAGAATGTATCGTACAAAGCTCGTACCGTGCTTGGCAATCCTGTGTAGTAATACAAACTGATATTGTGTAGCCTCTCCTCATAGATTTTAAATAGTCAAGAAATCACAATATTATATCTATTTCAGGTATAACATAATAAAGAGACATTTCATGGGATGAAGTCTGCTTTTATCATAATGTAAAAAATCAATTTTCTCCATCTTAGATCAATTGTGGGATATTTGTCATTCAGACTGGCAGTTAGGTTTTCCATTTAATAGATGTGACACATCATTTCTCTCTACATATCAACTGCGGGTAAAGTTTGTGTGCACAATAGTTTAGATATTACTTTTTTGGCTGTTACTGTAGTTATATTTACAATTTTCCTGGCATCAGGGGAAAGGCATCCCTCTCGGATGTCCAGGAACAAGAAAAGAGTTTCTGTAAGTTTCAACTCTTCACCCCAAATCTGTTGTAATGCCTGTTGGAGTGTTTGAAAGAAAGGTGCTAACTGTGAGAAAGACCCCAGAATATGGCCATGTGTTGTGATGGGGTTCCCACACTACCTCCAGCACTGTGCCCCCATTTGAGGATGAAATTTACCTGTTTATCTGGTGTTATGAAAAACCTCATTACAGTTTCCCATGATTATTCCTTCCATATATGGGAAGAGGTGACATTAAAGTATATTTTTAAGACAATGTTCCCATTGCTGGTCAGTTATTACTGTGGTGAGGTCTTTTCCCTGGCCCTCTATATATGTATGGTGAGTTCCCTTATAGGGATAATAGAGCTTGATAAAAGTGAGAAATAAGAAGTGTAGTACAAGCAACCCCTTTCAAGGTATGTTCCACCATTTGGATTAACAGAGGTAGCTCCTGCTGTGCTGTCCATTTCTGAAGTAAAAGGCATGGAAAGGTTCTAATTTGCAGGTATCTAAAGAAGTGGGCTGTAGCTGTACCAAACATAGCCACTATATCATCAAATGTTTTAATGTCCTTGCCCTGTATCAATTGAAAACAGTATCTGAGACCTGACTGAGCTCACCTAGGAAAACTGTTATCCATTTTAGCGTGGAGAAAATCTGCAATATGTGTGAGAGAGAGAGAGAGAGAGAGAGAGAGAGAGAGAAGAAATGAAATGGGAGCACCTGCTCCCTTCATAGGGCTGTGAACCAGATCCAGATAGTGTTTACTATATAGGGATTATCTTTATATAGGACGAGATGTCCAGGAGATGTTGTTAATAGGGAGGCAGTATAGTGCAGTGGTTTAAGGCTTTGAGCTGCAAATCTGGAGACCTGGGTTTGAATCCCACAGCCCCCAGTTGCATACTGTGTGACCCTGAGCAAGTCACTTAACTTCCCTGTGTTCCCAGGCTGCACCTGTAAATAAGTTTTCAGCTTAATGTGCTATTCCTGGTTAAATAATTGAAAAAAAAACAAAAAACAGTACTTTCACTCTATCAAGGAGGTCCTTCTCAATCATTCCTATGCTCTTCCAGTGCACTCCATAACTCTCAGATAGCCAATAACACACTTCTAACCCTTGTTTTTTTCCCCCTGCCATATTGACCTTCTAATCAATTTTTTCCATTTTTAAAGTAGTTGTGTGTGTGTGTGTGTGTGTGTGTGTTGGGGGGGGGGTCATGGGTAATGTTTGCACCACATATACTAGTCTGGGCTGCAAATTCATATGCACAATACCCACTCTTTATATATGGTTTGAGCTGAGTAAGTGTTTCATACTTAAGTCTGCAAACTGTTTTGGCATCTCTAGAGAGAAGTACTCCGAAATATTTCAAGTAAGGTACGTCACATTGGAGACAGCATTGCTGTTTCATGACTGCAGTAGGGAAATAGATCAAACATGTTTTAACAGCAGTAATTTGTGGTGTAAACCACATAAGCTTAAACTAAACTCTATGTAAGTTATATACATCTGAACCAATAAACTAAAGAACTTCAGTGACCCCTGCACTCCTATAAGCAGCCCCATACAGGTATTCAAACCTCTTTTTACTGATGTAATATAGACTGTTAGACATTGCCCTGCAGTAACCATACATACATATTATAAGCCTCAGACATAAGTCCAGGTTGAGCACTGTGGTTTAGGGCACTGAGCTGCAAACCTGGATACCTGGGTTTGAGTCTCACAGCCTCCATTTGCATATTGTGCAACCCAGAGCAAGTCATTAACTTCCTTGTTCTCCCAGGTTGCACCTAGAAAGAAGTTTTGGCTTAGTGTGCCTTTGCTGTTTAAACAATTTTCCCTTTCCCTCATTTTACCTTTCCTTATAAGACTGAATGTCTTTCCCCAACACACTGTACCTCTGCTTCTTCCTCTGTTTCTGAGTCCTCCTATTGGGCCAGAAACTCCCTTTCTGTTTTTTGTAGAAGCTTGGCGACATCTGTGGGATCCAAAAACTGAAAAACTTTACTGCCATAGGTGACATTCAGACTCACTGGCATAAGCAAAATCATTTGTGATGGATACCCAGTTGTCTGAGTCTGCCCACACCTTGTCGAATGCTTTCCTGTGTTGATGGGTGGTGAGACTCAAATCAGGGAAGATGCAGATGCCCAAGTCCTGCTAAGTGATGGACAGTTTTGTTTTGCTTCCACTAGAGCACTGTCCTTCTTTTCAATGTACCCTAGTGTTATTAGCACGGTCCGGGCACCTGACTTCCCGAGGCCATGTTGTTCCTGGGGCCGTGGGGGAGATACAGTAACGACTTATCAGTTTGTAAAATCTCTGGAAGCCAGGCAATAAAAAAAAAAAAAGTCCAATGGTATGTTGCCTTCTGCTCTCTATAGCAATCCGAGGATACGTGTTGTTGCATCAGTCAGGATGCAACACAAAACTGTAGCATACTGCAGCAGAGTTGCTGCAGTAGACCGGGAATGTCAGTGGCAGTTGATCCCTTCTCTTATGCAGCGTCACAGAATACTACATTTCATTCTGGCTGGCTCCACTGCATAGTGACTGCTCTGGTCCTATTTTCCAAGTTCTTGGGCCTTTGTCAGAGAAAAGCGTTCTGCTTGATGAGTCCCGCTGACATGGTTTAGGCTCAACCTACAGTCACAGTTGCTGTTCTTAGTCTCATGCTCCACTGATCCCACTCTTGCATCAAAGACCAGCATTGTGGAAGTAAAGCCCTTTAGTTTTTTTGTCCATGGCTTGTCTGGCTTATAGGAGAATTTTTAGGAGAGCTGCATTGGTAGCTTGATTCTTCTTCATTTCTGAGGCTGGAGGTC
Source organism: Neoceratodus forsteri (assembly GCA_016271365.2). NCBI lineage: Eukaryota > Metazoa > Chordata > Ceratodontiformes > Ceratodontidae > Neoceratodus > Neoceratodus forsteri. The sequence continues at coordinate 1,029,452,628 of CM057449.1, read as the reverse complement.
CGGTCTCCTTAGTAGGGATAGTCGGCTGCTTAGCTTCTTGAGGCTGAACTTCTCATTCTTCAGTGCCAATCTATTACTGCAATCCATGCTTTAAAAAACTGATTTGGCTCCAGCTTGTTCAGCAGTTTGAACACTATGGAACTATTTTGAATGTAGTTAGTGTCATTTTAATGTGTCTCTTAGGTGAAAAAAAGGGGAAAATAACACAGAACTCCCAAAGTCTGTTGCATTCAGCTGAGTGGCTAGCTGCACCCCAACCCCCCTGAGTTCTTACGTTTTACAAAAAGTATAGGCATATAAGCCTGAAAAGCTTTGTGCTAAATAAATTTAAATACACTTAGTGGTGGCCACTACAAAACTAAGGAGAACATTGTGTTTAAACACAATTGTTCAAAATACTGAAATTAAAATACAAGTTCTCTTATAACATTCACAGCATTTAAAATGGTGTTAAGACAGTCGGTTTATGGATTTATGAAATAATCTGCCATTAAGGTAGGATAGAACATTCTTAGTGAGCAAACGAATACTAAATCAGAGTACAATATTCTATTATAGTCCTAACAGAATGATCATAATGTAGAATATAATTGCTGGTATTTCGGACTAATTGCTTTTTATCATTTTTGTAGATATAATGCCTCATGCACCAAAAGCCAAGTCTGGGCTCTGTTTAAATATGAAAGCCCATTGTTTTCTATCCAACTCACTGGCTGCATTCAGTACCCCCTACCCCCCAAGCAGGCAGTGCAACGTAGGGAAGGTAGCCATGAGCTGGGACTGCTGTCCCTGCCCAGCATGTAGGCATTTTGAAAACCACTGGAGCCACCGTGGCCCATGCTTGGGATTCGATGTCTAGAACCTGGAGCTTTTGAAAGTGAACAGACTGACTGTTGAGGCAGTTGTTGTTGGGACTGGTGAGGTAGATGGCGCAGGGAGTAACGATGATCCTTAGGCTCACCTGGTTAGAGGTTGAAGTGGGGCCATTAGTTCTTCTGTAGCCCTTCTCTCTGGTCAGCATCTTCCTTCTCTGTAGTGCTCCAGTCGTGGTGGTGATACATCTGACGGCTCTCCTGGTGACAGCAGTCCCCACAGTCCTCCAGCAGCAGCAGCAGCAGCAGTGATCATGGTTCTCCCTATGCCCTAGTTGGTCACCGGTTTGAGTCCCCTCCTCCTTCTCAGGCCCTGCAGCATTGTGGAAGTGGTGGTCTCCACAAGGACCCCTCCAGCTCCAGTTCCAGGTCAGGGTGGTGAGTGTGGTGGTGGCACCTTCAGGTGGCACTGACCACTACAGCAAGGACCAAAGTAATTTTTAAAATTATTTAAAAAGGGTATCATGCCACGTGATGCTTATCAGAGCGGCTGAGGCTGCGCAGATGGGCAGGTACCTCCCCATCCCAGGACCACCTATAGAGGCAGTGAAAAGCCAGTTCCACAGGAGCTAGGGTGGGCCCAGCAAGGCCCAGTACCTGAACCACCTACGGGGCAGGGATAGTATAAAGAGCTCCAAAGGAGATACCATAAGGGGTGGGTCAGAACAGCCTCGGTACCACCCACAGGGCAGAATAATTAGAGCTCCATAGGAGCTGGTATAGTGGGCTTAAATAATAAAGATTATACACTGGGCACAGTGACAGCATCCCCACAGAAGCAAAAATAATGGGGCTGGGGCAAGGTAAGGTAAGCTCAACAGGAGCTGGTATTAAGAGGTAGCCATCTGAAATAAATAACTACCGTATGATCCCAGCCCACCTAATGAAATGCAAGTTAAGTGACAGTCTGTATAAAATGTACTGCCTAAACTGTTTGCGCCCTCTGCAGATACTGGACTGCCTGAATTTGTGTACCCTATTTATCCTAAGTGAACTGCTTTAAATCTGTGGTACCCTTTCATAGACTACCTATCCTCCCTCCTGCCCTTTCTAAACTGTGTGATTCACAAAGCTCTGCACTGGTGTACAAGTGACCTTGCATTACTGTGTGAATTGGCCCTGTGCTCAGTTGTCAAATGGATAGTGCTTCACAGGGAGAACCAGCTTCAGCCTACCCTGCCTAAATCTATGAAGTATCTAACTGCCAGTTGGCGTACCCAGTCCTGAATGAACTGTGTTAACCTGACAGCAGTGTAGAGAGTGTGACTGCACAAAAGACATTCTTGCATGCATAAAAAAGGGATGGCCCTTATTGTGAAAGAGACTTTACTGAGACTGCATTGATCCTTGTTGCCCTGTGCCACATATGCCTCAATTCAGGGCTTACCATTGAAATGGAAGTTAGGGTGGTACTCAGGCAAGATCACCTCTCGTCTCTTCTGTGGTACTGCCTATCCTTGTTAGGAAAGTGAAGCCAGCTTAGGAGCTGCACTGGCTCACTAGCTAGGGACACCGAGGTACAGTGGGGTGGGATTTTCTTGTTGTAGGAGCCAGATTCAGGAATGATGAAAGCCACCAGATCCAGGAGCAACAAAAGCAGCCAGATCCAGGAGTGATCAAAGTGGGCAGATTCAGGAGCAATGAAAACTTTAAGATCCTTGGATTACAATTTATGCTTCCAGTAGTCTGCCACATCTTCCTCACAGATGCCCAGAGAGTCCAGTGAAATAATCCAGTTTTGCCTTGTCATGTGCAGTGGTTTGTCATGACCTCTTCACCAGTGCAAAGTTCTTCAAGTGCCTTTAGCCTAGCAGTCTGACACAAAATGTTCTAGGCAACTAAGTTATTCAAATCAGGGGATGAGGTGTACCCTCTGGTGTTTCCCACTTTGCCGTGAAAAGTCCTTTTTTTAAAAAAATAATTCATCTTTATTTTCTTTTTTTCTTTTCCCTCGTAAATCCATCCACATTGACATACAATTATTGGCCACAACATTTGGCCCAGTTTTCATCAAATACAATATTTCAAACCTTGCTTTACAGCCCAAATATCTCAAATCCATTGGCAATTTTCATATTGATTTCAAGCTTTACATTTTGGCCTATAATTTCGTGTTCCATTTACTTATACTTCAACTGGTCATTATTTTATTTGCTAGCCCTGTGTGTGCTGCAAGAACCATGTTTGTTTAACAACTATACACCCATTGTTTCTATAGTCCCATTTAAAACTTTTTGGTCTTCCTCATCCCCACCTATTCTTGTCCTTATCTTTTATCTTCCCCTTTATTCTCTTCTTTTAATCATGTGGTCTTATATAGAAATAATAAGGAAAGATGTTACCTGCATGGGTCCTCAGACCCCCCAATGACCATCACAAACCACACCCAAGATGGAGACATGGACAAAAGGAGCCAGAAGATCCTGTCCACACCTTCAGAGTTTCATGGCATCTTCTGTGGCAGGTGGTTGCTCCCCCAATGATCTTGAATCCTGGAAAATGAGAGAGTGTTAGTGACACGGCTCAGTGTGTAACTTGATTATCTTTGGATGTTGTTAAATGGTGCACTTCTGTTATGTCCATTTAATTTACACCCTTCAGTCCTCTGTTTCCTGTCCCCCTTTCCCCATCCTTCCTTCTACTCCATGTCTCCATCTCCAGCCCACTGCATTTTCCTTCCCATCATGGTGTGGTCATGTTGCTAGAGTCCCTTAATTCTTTGTAGTTGCTTTATTATTCATTATCATCCTCTATTGGTGTATATATTTTGTTTGATCACTGAAGGATTAATGTGTCCCTTTTTCTTTTACAGGTGGGTGTGAGCCTAAAGATCTGTTACTTTTCTACTCCATTGTTCTTTGGTTCTGAACTCCTTGTCTGTACTATGATCTTGGCTTTCCAGGCTGCCTGAGAATGTTTTTATATGTATCCCTCATGCGTTGTTTACCTTAAAATTATTGTATGACCTCTTTAGTTCCCATCATTCCCATTTCTATCCATCCTCAATGTTGGACAATGTTATAGGAAAGAGAGAGAATAGGAGGAACCTATCTGAGTTAACCAGTAAAAATAAAAAAAAGAATAAAGTAAATGATGATCAAACTGTCATCTCTTAAAACTCAAATTGTGTTGTTTCTTTTTTGTTATATGTTTGTGCTTATTGTGTGTGTATGTATTTTAATACCCTGGAGCTTGTTGTGATAAGACTGATCTTCCTTCCTGTTCCTTTATAAAGTGTATAAAGGGGAACCATATACCTTTGAACTTGTCTGTCTGAAGTTTAAGGTCTGCTGTGAGTTTCTCACTTTTATACATCCCCTTAATTATCTCCGACCATTCTCGAACCATGGGTGGCTCCGGTTTCAGTCATTTTTTAGTTATTGCCTTACTAGCTGGTGCTAAAAGGATTCCAGCAAACCCCCTTTGTTTATTTGTTGTCTTCCCTTTTGGTAGTTTACCTACTATCAGGTATTCAAAAGTGAGTTGTTCCCTTGCCCCTATCATGCCCATGTAACTGATCTCTACTTGTGTCCAGAAGGGTTGTACTATGGGACATTCCTAAAATATATGATGATGGTTTCCTTCCCCACCACATCCTCTCCAGCACCTGTCCGAGCCTCCTACTTTATAGTGTTGAGTCCTAGTTGGTGTGAGAAAGAATCTGCTCATGGTCTTTTACCTGAATTCCCTCCAGTTATTGGATTTAGAAGTGCACCTCACACTATCCCATATCTGTCTCCAGTCCTGCTGGTCTAATGATATAGTCACCTCTGCCACCTATGCTAACTGGTAGTTTGGTGGTGGTTGGTCTTTTGTGATTATATAGGTCTTCACTAATTGTGATATATGTTGTTTTGGTAATGAGCCCTCTGCCGCCCATTGAATCACTTGAACCAGTGGATGTGGATTTTGCTGTATCTCCTGTAGGTGGTTGTCTGTTCTTAGAAAAGAGGAGACTTGCAAGTACCTAAAGAAGTCCTGGTGCCTACAGTGGAATTCCAGTAGTAATTCTCTGAATGGCTTAATTTGTCCCCCCTGTGCAAACTGACTGAAAAACTTCAACCCTTGTCTTTTCCATTTGGTGTAAGTGTGATCTAGTCTTGGTGGGGTGAACACTCTGCATTGTGCAATTTTTGTCCTGTTGTTTAATGTATTAGCAATATGTAATTCTTTTTTCACTGTATCCCAATTTCTGCACAACTGTTGTGCCCATGGGTTGACCAATTTTACCCCTCATAAATAGTCCGCTGGACCCTCAAATTCCATCAGTAGATTTGTTCCTGGAGTACTTCCCTGTTCCTGTCTGACCCATACATTATTAGGATCTTGTTTCTTATATACAATCCATGGTAATAATTATGCCATTTTATAATACAATTTTAAGTTTGGTACTCCTAGTCCATCTTGCTCTTTTGGTTTGATTAAGTCCACCCATCTGATCCTCGTCCTTTTCCCTCCCCAAACCAAGTGCTTTATGGCCTTATCTACCGCCGCCCTCGATCATAAGCCGTAGCTAGTAATATAGTGCTACTGTGAACAAAATGAAATGTGTATCCCAAGTGATGGTACTAGTTCTAGTTCTAGCTCTAGCTATCTGGTAGTGCAGCTTTTTTTTTTTTTTTATTCTCTTTATCCTCCTCACAGCCTGCCTCCTCCGACCCTTCAGTGATGACCCCCGTACATCCCATTGCCCGGAACCCTGCCCACACAGACCACAGATCCCCATAGAGCCCCGGATTACCCCCCGGGCGGGACGAGGTGGGGGTTCTAACCCTCATAACTTACATTTCGCCGGTCTCGGTGGGTCTGTTGCGGGCACGGCCACATCGTGGCACGCCCAAGGTCCTCCCATCTTCCCGGTTGAGGCAGGCTCTTTCCTCATTTTCTCCTCCCCGAGCAGCCGCCGACCTCCCCTGATGTCATGACACGCACGTCGACGTCCGTGCTGCTCAACGGCCAGCCATCCCCTAGTGGGGCTTGCAGTTCCCCGAGCCTCCGCTCGGGGTCATGCAAGTGCCGGGCATCGGCTGAATCCCTCCCCGGAGCAGGCGAGCTGTTGGGCCGGCTGGTAGTGCAGCTCTAATCACAGTAAGGGCTCGCAACGGTCCTGGCAGTTTTCTCTATAACTACCAGTAAGGGTTTAATTGTGAGCTTACTATAACAAACAAGCAACCACCAGCACTTAAGGTATGGTAAAAGAAAACAAAAACAGTCCTGTATTATAGTGCCGGTTCCACTCCGTTCAACTGTAACGTGTCTGACTGTGGAGGTTTGATGCCAGAAGTAAGAGGAAAGTCACATGACAGGATCAATAATCTTTATTTGTTGAAGGTATTTACAAAAAGGAAAAAAAAACAGTAGAGTTTTAAAATCAGAGCAGGTACCAAATCACTCAAAAAAGTCAGTGGCATTTACTTCAGCTCTGAATCGCTGGACCTGTGTGCACTGCTTGCTCCAACCACTCTAGCCAGCTGTGATACAAGTTCAGTAAAGGTGAAGACCCTGGATTAAATACTGCATGGCAATTAAATACTGGTTCTTACACTAATTACAGATTTCAATAACAGGTACCATACCTCAGAACAGAGCTTTTGTATTATAAGCAGCCCTCAATCATTAGCCGCCCTCAAACATAAGCCACAGCCAAAAAAAACAAAATTTAAAATATAAACCACGGCTTTAATTTGAAGATATGTAGTATTTTATTCCACTCTATTCAGAGTATGTGCAGGGGTATAGTCTGAAATAGAAATAAAAATCTGGGTAACACATTCATGCAGAGCGCTTCTACCCTCCCAACCGTAGATAATGGTAACAGTTCCCATCTCCTCAGATCACTGATTATTTCTGGTATCAGCTTGCCATAGTTTGTTTGATATAATCTCTTGAGAGTCACCAGAATATAGATCCCTAAGTACCGTATTTGGTGTGTTACCCATTTAAATGGGATTAGTTGGATTAGGTCAGGTGTTCTTATTTATTTATTTACTAACATTTTGGAAAACCTGTGAGCAGAAGCTCTTTACATAGGTACCACGTCAGGGATAACACATACAGGATAACAATTAACAAAAGGTTACATTTTTGTCGGTTAACATATAAAGATACATCATATGAGCTGTTATCAGACAGCATTAGAACACCAGGAGCAAGGACCTATTGTGATGAAGGCAGGGTTAAAGGGTGCAGATACAATTAGGGGAAACAATGACGGATATGGAAGCACGAATCACAGAGAAGTCGGAGGCAAAGCACAATATATGCCTGAGTCGACATTTTACATGCTTGTTAAGGTTCTTATGCAACTGACCATCATAACTTCAGTTTTGTCAACATTGATTTTAAACCCCAAGACTTGGCTATACAGCATGAGTGTCTGATATAGTCTAGGGAATGTGTTCACTGGGTCACTAAGGTACAACATGGTATTGTCTGCATATAAGGAGATTTTGTTCTCTTCTCCCCCCATTCTTATTCCCACAATTTCTCCCTTCGTCCGATGTTCTCCACTAGTGGCTCTATGCTTAAGGCAAATAATATTGGTGAGAGGGGGCATCCTTGCCTTGTTCCCCTTTGAATGCTCAATGTGTCTGAAACTATCCCATTGACTTTCATTCTGGCTGTTGACCTGTAATACAAAGCTTCTATCCACCCACCCACAGAACTGGTCCCCAAACCCAAATTTATCTAGGACCGCATATAAGAAATTCCGTTGGAGGTGGTCAAACACCTTTTCAACATTTATAGTAATTGCTATCTGGGGCTCCTTCATCTTTCCTCCCTGAGACAGGATGTTCAAGCATCATCTTATATTATCTCCTATGTGTCTAGTGGGGACAAATTCCGTTTGATCTGGGTGGATCAAGTTGGGTAATATGCTATTTATTCTTGTAGCTAAGATTTTTGTTAATATTTTCAAATCCACATTCAGTAGGGCTATCAGTCGGTATGAGCTGCAATGATCTTTAGACTTATCAGGCTTTGGAATGACTGTGATGAAAGCCTCTTGCCATGATTGTGGTAAATCTGTGTTTTCTTCGCAGGAGTTCATTACTTTGTTAATATTGGCACGAGTTTCTGATGAAATGCCTGATAAAACTCAATGACAAAGCCGTGTGGACCTGGTGATTTAGCCGCCTTCATCTCTTTGATGGCAAGCCTGACCTCCGCTATTGTAACCGGCGCATCTATCCTTTGGCTGTTTACTTTCCGTAGCTTAGGTATGTTAATGTCCTTTAGGAATTTAGTTATATGGTCTGAGTTTATGTCTCCTATGTTGTCTAGGGCGTACAGGTTCTGCTAGTAACTGTGAAATCTAGCGGCTATAGTTTTAGGTGTGTATGCTGGAGTTTGGGTTGTCCCTTGGTTTCCTGACATTTTTTACCATATCTCTCAGCTTGTGCCTTCTGTAGCTGAAAAGCTAGCAGCCTGCCTACCTTGTTGCCCTGTTCATAATACTTCTGATTCAGATATCTGAGTTGGCTTTCAACCTTAACATCCCACAGGTCCTGTAGTTCTTTTTGTACACTTTTTGGTTTGTCCATTATTGACGCTGCACCTGATTGCTTATGTTGTTGTTCTAACTCTTTGGATTTTTGTTCTAGTTTATGCTACTTTTCTGTTCTTTGCCTTTTTAATTTTGAGTCGTATGTAACAATGGTTCCCCTCAGTACTGCTTTGAGTACATCCCACCTCCATTTTATTTTTACCTCTTCTCCACTATTATGCCTTAGGTAGTCATTTATCATTTCTGTTACTAGTATTTTAAATTCCTCTTGCCTCAGCAGGGAGGTGTTCAGCCTCCAGAATGTTGTTCTATCCCAGTCCCCTATCTGCAGTTCCATTTGGATCACTGAGTGGTCAGATATTATCTGTGGTACTATTGTGCATGACCTCACTTTGCATGCATTCATGCCACTAATAAGGAAGTATTCTATTCTGGAATAGATAAGATGTATGTGTGAATAAAAGGTGTAGTCCCGTGCAGTTGGGTTAAAGTCTCTCCAGATGTCTACCATTGCCAGCTCTGCCATGCCAGCTCTCACCACCTTCCCCATATTTTTGTTTGTTGCAGTGGATCCTGAGGTTCGATCCCTCTGTGGGTCCACCACACAGTTATAGTCCCCCAAAAGGATCATGCCCTCTCCCAATCCCGCTATTTTGTTAAACACATGTTTATAAAATGATGGTGTGTCTACACTGAGTGCATATATATTTACCAGATGTATAACTTGGGAAAATAATGTCCCCAAAACTATTGCCAATCTCCCATCTGGGGTTTCTTCCCTTGTGATTTTCAGTGGTAGGTCCCTACGTTGGAGGATAGCCACCCCCGCTTTTTTTTCTGATGGGTGGGAGGTGGCAACCACCCTCCCCACCCAGGCTCTGAAAAGATTTTGATGTTCTGCATCAGACAATCTGGTCTCCTGTAGGAAGCATATATCTGTTTTACATTGTTTTAAATACGTCAGTATTTTAGTTCTTTTAACCGATGAATTAATCCCTGCACACTCCAGGTGACCATTTTTATAGACTCCATGACTGCTTTTGTAGTCTTCTATATATCCTTCTGCTTCTATTCCTTTTAGGGGGTTTGTATATGCTATGCAACTGCCCCAGTATCTCAAACTCATTTTGTCTTGTCACCTTCTGTATATTGCACACCCAGTTTATAATATACCACACATTAACTGTGAACTGCACAACAGGTGCAACTATTTTGTTTAACCTTTCATACATTACCACATCCTTCCTTGGCTGCAGTTCTTGTTCAAAATGTTGTAACACAAATTATCTTATCAAACACATTTTTAACCCAACTTTAGATCTTCCTAGGTTAGTTACCATGAGCCCCCTGTACACTGTGCAGGGGTTATGTAACTATAGCTACTGTGCTTGCTACTAGTCACAAGCTAGACTAGTGGGCCCACTAGTTAATTTAGTCATTAGATGACATGTAGTCTGTACTCAGGAGGCTTTCTTAGGACTGGGATTCCTCTAGGTTCTGTCTCTGTAGTCCTAAGTACCTCTGATAGTCTCTCGAGTGGTGTCGCTGATTATATCCTGCAGATTGTTCACCCTGCTGCAGTGATCTTGCTCTTTGTTTTCTGCTTGTTGACTTATCTGCCTAGAAAGGTGACCCCTCATGCTCCCATCCTCTTCCCTTTCTCTTCACCTTTTCCTCCCTCTCCCATCCCAAAATATCATACGTCTGGTCTCCCTCCCATCCTTTTATCCTGGTCACTTATCCTGTGGATCAATTGGTAGCCCCTCTTTGCCTGCCGGTCTCCCCCTCCCCATCTGAGTTCTAGAAGTCCCCTTTCATCCCTTTTTAAAGGGTAGAACTGTGCCAAGCCTGTAAGCCATCCCTCCCTGTACAGGCCGGTCTGCAAGTACCGTCCAAGTCCCGTCCACAGGGTGTTCCTTCCCTCCTTTATATTTCCCCCTTCCCCCTCTTCTTCCTTCCCCCTTCTCCCTCCTCACTTTTCTTCCTTATAATACAATCTTAGCACAGTGCACATCTTCTGACTGAGGGGAGAAAGAGAAAAAAGGAGAGAAAAAAAAGGAAACAAATGGTCCGGAGACATTGAAGTGAGGCACCAAGCTGACCACATAAATGAAGAGTGTCTGCAGCACCAAGATCTTCTGTTTCTGTTGGTGAAAATGGCACCGTTGCAAAAAAAATGTAATCTGGAATGGCCTAGGCAAAATACAATTAATAACTGTGTCCAACGCTGGTTAAATATATGGCCCGTTGATCCCAATCCTTCTGTCTGCCATCTGTCCGTTTCCTCCCCCTCCCTCCCCAGCCATGTCTACTTTCTATAGTGGTCTCTGAGAAGGACTACTGCCAGAGCCCCCTTCCCCCTCAATGTCCGGCAACCAAACCAACATCGGCTCCTGGATTCCATTGTTCCTCCTTCTCTTTAATTCCCCTTCTCTCCCAGTGTCCCTTAGTTTCCAACATTCAAAATAAAGGGGAAAAGAAGAAAAAAAAAACCTCTTGTCTTTTAGGTTCCCATTCCAATCTTTCATGCATGTAATAAGTGAATGGAGTAAAAGGATCTGCTATAAGTGAGACATTTGTTAAAGCAAACTATCCCCCCTCCCCCCGAGACAGCCAATACAACTGCCCCCCATAAAATAAAATGAGGAAGTTCTTTTTCTTTTTACCGATCACCGTTATGGCTGTTGAGGCCTTTGTTGCACCGTTCAGTCCTCCAGCTGTGTTTCATTCATCTCGCCATCTTTTCTCACTTCGGTGACAACCTGTGCTATTACTCATTTTATTGAGTCATGGCCAATCTTTCCCCTCATGCTGGCATGCTTCTTCAAATTTAGTTGTCCCCTTTCTCTTTCTTTTAATTCTCCTGTCCTACCTTATTTAAGAGGGAATTGTAGAAGTGTGTTCGCGGTGCGGTAGAAATGTCCCAAACCTTGTGCTGTCCATCAGAATATTATTCTGGCTCTTCCTCGTTCCCCCTTCCATCAACCATTATTGAGCATTTTTCCTTTTGGATAAAGTATCCTTGCCCCCCCCCCCATGATAACTTCCCAAAGTAGATTGAATTTGGGAGGGGAGAACTTGTCATATTTAAAATCCATCTTGGGAGTCCAGTGCTTTATTCACTGTGGGTTGAGTGGTAAAGAGAGTCCCCTGGACAAAATGTTGGCAGTGATCACTTGTTAGTACATATTTAAATATAAAGTCCAGCATAATTCACCTGCCTTCATGTTGACCTTCCTGCATTGTCGATATTTTCTAATGTGATTGTTTTGTTGATTTGCCTGAGTTCTTTCTCCAAGTAGCAGCTCAAGTCAGCTTGTAAATTCTGTGGCCATTTAGGTAGTGACATTTGCATTTTCTTTTGCTGCCCTGCTCATTGCCATGCTGTAAAGGATAAATTGTGTTCCAGGGCCTCCATCTGCATGTCCAGACACTGTGGTCCCATTTTCCTTAGAGTTCGCACTGTTTCCCATAGAGTTTCGTACAGTTGGGGGTCCCTCTATCTGTGCGAATTTTGATTCTTGCAGGGTAATTTAAATGAAATTTTCTATTCTTTTCCTTCCCCTGTTTGATAATATCTCTGACTTGCTAGTGTTTGCCTTTTAAAATGAGAAATCCTGATCAAAATAAATGCATTGATTATCAATCTGTAGATCCGGTTTTTTTCATGCTGCTTGTAATATCAGTTGCCTATCTTGGTAGTTGAGCATATGGATGATGAGGGACTGGGGCCTTGCTTTCAGGTCCATTGGTTTCAGGACCAGGGATCTGTGTGCTGTCTCGATGCACAGTGGCATGGTTTCAGGGATCTGCAGTACCGATCGGAAGATGTGCATAACAAACGACTCCACTGATCTATGTGAGCGCTCCATATCCTCCGGTACTCCATGGATTCTGAGGTTATTTTGTCTTGTTCCTTTCTCCTGGTCATCTATCTTGGCCTGCATTTCTGTTTCCCTGGTAAGTAAGTACAAGACGGCTCTGCTATGACATTCCGTAGTGGCTGAAACTTCCCCGATTGCTTGTTCTGCCGCCATTGTTTTTTTGTCTATCTTTTTTAAATCCACTCTTAGATCAGCTACTGAGCTTTCAGCTCTGTAGATTGCTTTGATAATTCCATCTAGTTTAGCCATAACAATTCCACCATCTATTGTGGGAGCTCCTTCCTCTGACCCCTCCATGCTGGAGACCAGGGATCCTGGTTGTCTGATGTCTTGCAGGCCCAGCAACTCATCTTTCTCCATCAGAGCTTTTGACATGCTCAATTGCATTTGTTTTCCTCTCCCCTTGCTTGTTGCCATATTAATTTCTTGTCAGCTATGTTCTGATTTTGTTTTGCAGCAGAATTCAAGTATTCTGTTATCTTTCTGTAAATCAGCAGTCTCGGAGCTTGTCAGTTACGCTGTCATCCGTTCGGTGACATCACCAGAAGTCAAAAAGTCCTTCTGACCTCTCCTGGAGGTGCATTTCCTGAGCATCTACGGGCACAGTACCCTTTTGTGCATCCCAAGTGTCTTGTGAATTCACAACCTACAGGTTATCAAATCACCAGTCTACACAACAAGGTTAACCTGACTATAACTTCGAGTTACCCCCATCTAGGCTTATCAGAGTTGTAGAGTATTAATACTTCCCTTGGAGTATAGAGATTGCATAGAGTACCTAGCGTTGCCATAGAGTATAGCATTTTACAGATATCTAAAATGGTACCATCCTAGCAGTGGTTTGTGATTTGTGTGACGTGACACTTGAGCTTCCACCCCTTTTAACAGATATTATTTGGCTGCAGCTGAAGATGTGCCTGCCTCTCCTTGTAAATTCAGACAAACTTCAGGTCTGAGGGAATGTAGCAGAACCAGTAGCCCAGATGATTACAGCAGAAGGGATGCGTCCACCACACAGATATGTGAAAACACTCCCTTGAATAATCCAGAAGGTGAAACAATGGGGTTCGGTTATGGAAGAGTAAAAGGTTATTGAAAATATTACCACTGGCTAGTGGTCTCCATTAAGAGAGTGAATGGCCCTCATCCCATTTTTTATAGCATTGCATAAATCGTCTTGGAGGGTCAGCTCCCACCTAAGAAAAGCATTCTAACAAAATAGCCATCCCCTGCAACACATTTGTAATTGTCAGACTACTGATGAGCCTAGATAGGAGATGATCATTACAGCAAGCTGTGGTTGTTGTCTCTGTAAAGCACAATTAAAAATCAGGCTATTTACAAGCGTGGGGGATTTACTGTGTATGGACTGTCCATTTGTTACATTACTGTACATTTGTCTGGGTAACACACTGAGTGCACATTGATTTAAGTGGCCCTCTTTTTTAGTGATATAGAAGTATTTGCAGACATTGGAGGCAGTGTGAGTAATGTACTACATTTTAACACATTTAGCCAATCTGACTGGGAGAGGCTGATATAACAGATAAATGGTAATAGGGAGGGACCTCTCAACCCAGCTGGGTGAATCCTCAAAAATTATTGTGCAGAGAATTGAAAATGGGAAACTTCGGAACTTATTTATTTATTTAAGTGTTTAACTAGAAGGGTATACTAGGCAGGCTACTGCTTGATTCCAGATGCATTCTGGGGGGATGAGGTACAGATAAACAGTAGAAAGGTAGGCAAAATACAAAGTATAATACATAATTCATAATACATAATACATAATAGGAACAGACACTACACATGAGGTATACAGAGACAAGAATATCATGAGAGAACAAATGATGCAGACTTGAAACAAGCACAGTTTAAGTACACTTCATTAAATATATTAGGATAGGTAAGCAACAATATATGTTCATAGGATGCGCAGACAAGGCTGCCACATTGTGGTATGTTATAGGGCCTAGACACATGAGCAGGTAGGGGAGAAGTGAGCTAGGAGCATGGAGTTAAGATGTGGGGAGAAAGAGAAGTGACGAATGTTTGCAGGGAGGGAGTTCCACAACTTAGGCATGCGGTAGCTGAAGGCTGTCTGGCCCACGGCAGAGGATCTATGTGGGACGAATAAGGTCCTTGAGTCATTATTTCTGAGTGAATATGACCCCTTGGTTTTAGATGGTCTAGAAAGTGGAAGCTGAGGTTCAATGCAGGGAAATGCAAGGTACTCCACCTGGGGGCCAGAAACCCTGGCCAAGTGTACACCCTGGGGGGGGGGAAATGCTACAAGTCTCGATGGCTGAGAGGGACCTGGGGTGGTGGTGGATGTCAAGATGAACAACTCTGAGACTTGTAGGAGGCAGCCAAGGCCAACAGGATGCTGGGATGCATCGCTGGGGATCACCTCCAGAAGGAGGAAGTGATACTCCCTCTGTATAACTGCTTGGTGAGGCCGCACCTTGAGTACTCGTGCAGTTTGGAGCCACACTTAAGCGGGACATTAACCTCCTGGAGAGGGTCCAGGAGGGCAACAAAATGATTTGGGGCTTGGGGACAGGACCTTGAGGCTCAAGAGCTAAATATGTACACATTGGAAGAGAGAAGGGACCGGGGGACACGATAGAGGGTCTTAGGTACATGAAGAGGGTAAATAGGTGAGGAACAGTCGGGTGCTTCAAGGAAGGAGGAAAGGGCCACTAGAGGGCATGGGTGGAAGCTGGAGGGGAAGATTCAGGGAGAAAGGAGGAGGTGCTACTTCACTGAGAGGGTGGTGGAACCATGGAATGCATTGCCTAGGGGCTGGTGGAGGCAGAGACAGTGGAGGGGTTCAAGAGGGGGTGGGACAGGTACAGGGGAAGGGTTCTGGAAGCAAAATCCAATGCAGCAAAATATCCGGAACTGGGAAGGGAGAAGCCAGAGAAGGCGAGGGGGACAGCAAGGTCAGCACCCAGGTTGGGGACTGACCAAATGAGCAGACACGAAAGACCGTTAGGCCTATTCTGCTGGCATTTTAGTATGTTAGTATATGCTAGGGTGCTAGGGTTGGCCAGGGCAGAGGTGAGGTGGGGGGGAGCAGCTGGGACCAGTACTTGGCCAAGATCTTGGCACAGTGGAACTGCCTATGGTTCTCTAGGGATGTAAGGTTCATAGATTGGTAGAGGGCACAATGATGGGTGGAGTAAGGGCTGTTCAGGGCAAAGCAACAGAAGGAGTGGAAGAGGGGGTCCAGTCTGGCTAAGGTGGACTTGGGACCCGCACTGTAGACAACGCCCCCATAGTCGAAGACAGGGAGGATGCAGACTTTAATGGTATGGTCTGACTGTGGCTCAATACTTGGAGCTGAATAAAATACCCTGTGGTTTAAGAGTATTAACTGAACCCAATATAGGAATAAACTCTCAGACCCTAACAAACAGATGTGATGGAAACTGTAACAAATGTAGTGCTGACCTCATGCTAATGTGAATTGAGACAATAATAGAAGAAGTCAGTAAATTATCAGAGGAAAGCCAGAAAGAACGGGAAACATTAAAAAATAAATTAGAACAGAGTTTAAAGCAGCAGTACTAGATAATGAGGACTTGATCATCAAAATTCTGTTTTTTGTCTGGAAGCATGCAGCCATAGTTTGGGTTTCCTTATCTGTAAATATTTTTTTATAGCGATCTTTAATTTTTTAGATATTTAAAGTTTATTTCCATTGTTGTGTATCCACAGTAAATATGGTTTCTGCCTAATTTGCAGCTGAACTCCCCCTCATGTCGCATCTCGTCTTTTGTTTACTTCCGTGGAATCTTGTGCTGCACATTCCCGTTGTCCCTATGCAGTACTGTGAGTCATGCGCGTGTACAGTTGGCAACAGAGGGTTCCAGTTCAACTTGGCGGGTGGGAGAAATGTAAACAAAAACAAAGAAAAACGGAGCAAATTACAGGGTGATAGTACAGTAAAAACAAGAAAGATTACCAGGTAAGTGCTCAACAGAGCACAGAAAACAAACTGTTGCAAAAGATCCAACTTTTTTTATCTAGTACTGCAATGGCATAGAGGGAATAAAACCAAAATGACTGAATTTGAAGCAAATTGAAAGCAGCAAAAGTTAAACATTTTTCACTGTGATATCATGAACTATAGGGACAAAAAAGTTTATTCTGTCAGAAGACTCATCCCTAAAAAAACAACACACAAGGAATATCCTGCCTCTGACACTAGTGATAGCTACAGACCTAGTCACAAGTCCAGATTCCAAAGAAACTAGCAAGCCATTTAGACCCTGTTCACACTGCGGGATGCTGGAAAACGGTTCTTTAACACGTTATTAGAAACGGATTAAAGCTTACCGATGTAAAGTGTCCGCACTGTGTAAAGCGAGTTTGAAAACGTGTTGGCACCTTAACAAATTCATGTCAGTATTTTTTCACTGCAGTGGTACTATCCGTTTTCTGGCACTCTCAGCACCCGAAAGCTGCTTACCATCATGCTTTGCAGTGACACTGAAAGCTGCAGAATCGTGCTCTGGAAACTGTGTCGTGCTGCTCTCACTGACGGTGAGTCCGAATTAGAATTGGAACTGTTTTGAAAACCACGCTCAAGCCTACCTCGAAGTAGGGTTTGAGCAATGGTTCACTAAAACGGTTCACAAGTCATGCTAAGTGTGAACGCAAACCGTGTTTGTGGCCACTTAAAACGTTTTACCACTGATAAAATATTTTAAGTAGCACAGTGTGAACAAGGCCTAAAGGACAGAGGCAAAACAGCAGGCAGGAGGAAAAGGATACCCAGGAGAGGGAAAGGGGCCAAGATCAGAGATATCAGACTTGAGGAAGAGTACAGGCAGGGTCCAGGGAAAGGAACTGAGAGGGAGAACCAGGCAAAGCCATGGGGAAGGGGGGAAGAGGAGAAGGCAGAGAAGGGGTAACAAGCAAGAACAGAGGGAAGAACAAACCCATGAATGGATCCCTGTTTTAACATTTGCTCTGTCACCATTAGAAATGGCAGTCCTTAGCAAAGGCCTGATTTTCCTCTATCTTAACTGGTAGATTTATTTGAGACTGCGTGTGATTTACAAAGATTTTGTTCAACAGCTTAGACTGAGTTCCATGTTTGGACATGAGCTTTTAACTGACATCTATAAACAAGAAATGAAACAAGCCGTGAATGATAAATCAACTTATAACCTCCATTGCACAGTGTGGTTCACGATTCCCGCATCGGTCTCGCATCACCGGACCAAGGTGAGGGTGCTAGATTTTAGATGGGCTGATTTTGGAAAGATGAGATATTAGATGAGGGAGTATACTTGTCAGGCATTGGGGGAGTGGGGAAACGTAGGGGGGTGGAAGATATTTGGGCCACGATTAAGGGGGCAATCATGGGGGCCACGGACCACTGTTCAAAGAAGGTGAACAAGAGCAGGAGGAGAAGGAGGCCACTGTGGTTCAATAGGGAGGTTGGGGGAAAGCAGCAGAGCTAAAAGGTGAGCATTCAGGCAGTACAAAACCACACAGAGCGAGCGGGACCGTGAGGTTTACCAGGATAAGCAAAGGAAAGCCGGAAGGGTGGTCAGACAGGCTAAAGCAAGAATGGAAGAGAGTATAGCCAAGGGGGTCAAGAAGGGGAACAATACCTTTTTTAGGTATATAAGTGAGCAGAGGAAAGGGAGGACATGGGATACCTGGTTTGTTAGCTGAGATAGGGGAAAAGGCAGAGGGGGACCAGGAGAAGGCTGAATTACTGAACATTTACTTCAGTGCAGTATTCACGGGGGGGAGGGTGTTTTTGGTCCAGTGGGAGAAGATGGGGTGGGGTGGATGCAGGACCATTCCAGGAAAAAGAGATTTCAAAAGAGCTTAGGGGCTTTAGGGTTTGCAAGGCCAAGGGGCCGGATGGGATTCTCCCTAGGGTATAGCGCGAGCTGGGTGCGGTGCTAATGGCTCCCTTGACCCATCTGTTTAATGAGTCCTTTCACACCGGGGTAGCCCTGAAGGACTGGAAATGTGCAGATGTACTACCCCTGCATAAGGGGGGAGGTAGGACTTGAGTAATTACAGGCCAGTGAGTCTGATATCAGTGGTTGATAAGCTCATGGAAAAACTGCTCAAGGGAAGAATCACTGATTACCTGGAGGCAAGTGACCTGCTCGACCCAAGGCATCATGGCTTTACCAAGGGCAGATCTTGGCAAACTAATCTGGTCAGATTTTTTGACTGGATCACTATGGTGGTGGATCGGGGGGGGTCTGTGGACATAGCCTACCTGGATTTCAGGAGGGCCTTTGATACGTTACTGCATGGTGGGCTGGTGCACAAAATGGAGTGCCTGAGGCTAGGGAAGGTGGTTATAGAGTGGGTGCAAAACTGGTTGAAGGGCAGAATGCAGAGGGTGTTAGTAAACGGAGTCCCCTCGGGTGAGTTGGTGGTCACGAGCGGCGTGCCCCAAGGGTCGGTGCTGGGACCCCTGCTATTCAACATCTATATAAGTGACATAGCGGAGGGGTTGGAGGGCAGAGTGAGCCTGTTTGTGGATGAAGTCAAAATCTGTAATAGAGTGGACATACAGGATGGAGTGGGAAGGATGCAGAGGGACCTAGAGAAATTGGAGGAGCGGTCCAGGAAGTGGAGATTATCCCTCAATATGGCAAAATGCAAAGTCATGCACCTGGGCAGAAGGAATGGGAGATCGGAATGCAGTCTGGGGGGCAAGCCGCTAGCGGTTACCGTGGAGGAGAGGGACCTGGGCATCATCATCTCTTAGGACTTGAAGGTAGCTGGGCAGTGTGGCAGGGCGGTGGCAAAAGCCAGCAGAGTGTTGAGTTGTATTGGGAGGGGATCACCAGCAGGAAGAAAGAGGTCCTGATTCCCCTGTATACCCAGCTGGTCAGGACTCATCTGGAATATGGGGTCCAGTTCTGGAGGTCTTACCAAAAGAAGGAAGTGGAGAGGGTGGAGCAGGTACAGAGGAGGGCAACCAAGATGATGAAGGGGCTTAGTCACCTGCCATATGAGGAGAGGCTGGGAGCCCTGGATATATATCCTCTGGAGTTGAGGAGGGAGAGAAGGGACATGATAGAGACCTTCAAGTACCTAAAAGGGATAAACAAAGTGACTACGGAGAACCCCTTCCAATTGAAGAAGTGCCCCAGAGAGTGGGGTCATAATCTCCAGCTAGTGGGGGTAGGTTTAGGGGCAACATCAGGAAGAACTTCTTCACCAAGAGGGTGGTAGACACCTGGAATGGGCTGCCTAGGGAAGTGGTGTGTGAGAATTCCTTGTGGGGGGTTCAAGAGGGAGTGGGACAGACACAGGGGGCTGTTGAAGGGGGGGATCGGGGTGAGCCTAGGGGAAGCTAGGCAAATGGGCAGACTAGGTGGGTCTGGAGGTCCTTTCCTGCCAACACTTTCCTATGTTCCTATTGTAAAAAGTCCTGCTCTTAAAAAAAAAATGCTAACCTAGTAGAACAAGAGGTCATGAACCTGTTCAAAAAACAGAAGGATCAGTGCCCCCAACAACAACAAAAAAAACCAAGGCCGGCCCATCGGCAGAGCAGTAGTGCTACTGCTCACGATGCTGGTGACCTGAGTTTGGGAATGAGCTCAGGTCATCAGGGCTGGCCTGGGGAGGAAGACTGAGTGTCCCAGCAGACACTCGTCTCCTCTTGGGGCGAAGGTTCTGTCCTACGCCGCAATACTACCGCCTGGGTGACCGGGGGTGGTGATGTGGCTTGGAGGTGGATTGGGAGGGGGTTGTCACTGATGTCAGTGGGTGGACATGTGCACGGGCATGCGCAGGCTTGCATTCACATACATGTATGCAGCATTCCATGGGGAGAGAAGAAAACAAGGAAAATGGCCTCAGCACCTCCACAATGATGGCCCACAGGAGCTCCCCAGGCCTCCATCACCCACCGGTAACTTGGCACCACCTGATGAAATTTGGGCACTGTCCCTGCCCTGACCCCGCCTGGGGGGCATAGCTAGAAGCTCCATGGAGGTAGGCGACCATGTCTTGGAGGGAGCTGGAGAGTTGCCAGCAGGGCCTGAGGACTCAGGATGGCTAGAGAAAGGGGTCATAAACAAATACTGAAAAAAAAAAATCTGAACAAAGCACAAAGGGAGACACTGAATAGCTTAAAAAAAGACAGCATTATTATAAAGCCAGATATAGGTAGGACCATTATCATACAGAATTACTGTATGCTCAGTATAGGTCCATGTGTACCAGACTACTGGCTAATGAAAGAAAATAGTAACTGTTAGAGTGAAATTCTGCAGCCTTGGTCAGGACTCATATAGCTGATTTAGTGGAGGAAATTGTGTCAATCAATTAGTTTTATGAAGTGAAGAAGAACTTTTTCAAAAGAAACAATACAGAATATCATTTTCTTTTTACTGTTTTCCCCAAATTCATAAAAAAACACGAAGATCCTCCTAGGAGGTCAATTTTCTCATCTATCAATTCTATTTTTGAGCTCATCTCATTATCTATTATAAAAAAGGGTCTGAGAAATAGAGCTATCAGATTGGCTGTAGGCCTTCTATCAACCTTATGTTAATCTTTTATTAACTTATAAGTAGAACCTAATCATATGCTGAACAAGGCTTGAGACGGTTTAACATATTTTTTTTTTATTATAATAGCAATAAGACACTCCCAGGGGGTATGTTAATGGTCAGTTAAACACCCTCTAAGGGCATGTCACACTCGGCTATGCCTCATGCAAAATCACACCCCTAGAGGGTGATTTACAGATGATTAACATAACCCCCGGTCATGCCTTATTGCTTAATAAACTTTCATTTACAACATTAGTGCAGACTACGAATACATATGTAAAAGATACTGGACATATGCTAAAAATAATAGGCTATCTTAATTCTGAGGGAAACCTGGAGGGCTGCACTCTTACAACACTGGATATCTATGATTTGTATGCAACACTACCTCATGAGGCAGGAGTGGTTTTCATAGGAAAATTCTTTGCAAATGGCAAAACAGATCCCATCCACCAACATGTCTACTATAGGAGCTTGCTAAACTAAGCCTGACAAAAAATATTTTTAAAGTTGAGGGACAATTTTATGAGTAAGGACATGGGATGGTCATGGGAAGTGCCATGGCCCCCTCTGTACATTGACTCATATAAATATGATTTTAAAACTCAATATGTTTTGGACATAGGGAGAAACCCTTTCCATTAATATATACAGTGTTGGAAGTGCTATATTGATGATGTTTTCATGATCTGGGGAAGGGATGTGATCTGTTGCCTTAATTATTTGAATATCTTAATTCATGTTCAGATGACTTGATTTTCACAATGAGTTTCAGCAAGCCAGATATTCTGTACCTGGATCTAAATAACAAGCTGATAAGAAATAGGATAGACACAGGATTACACCAAAATCCAACTGATTGTAATACTACTTTGCATAGTAACAGTAATCACCAACTGCAGCTAATTAACAGTATCCCTTTTTCTCAATTGATAAGAATCAAACACAATTGTAGCATTGGATTTGAATATGAACAACAGCTGGAGGTAGCTAATAAAAAGATTCGGACAATGTGGACACTCAGCAGGGATCATTAAAAAACTATATACAGAGTAGAACAGAGAAAGCAACTTTACTGTAAAGCAAACCTAAAAAAGAGAAAGTTACCCAATAAAGCAGTGATTATAATAAAGTACAATGACAAGCTGCCCCAGATTAAAAAAAAAAAATTGTCAACAAGTACTGGAGCATCCTGCAAGCTTACCAGAAAGATAAGGAGTGTTCCACTTCCACTTCATTTATCAAACGTTTCCTTAAGATTAGAGGCTAAAGCATTAAAATAGATGATTTTGGGGGGCACTGTTGAGCAGCCACAAGGAAGGAAGCAAATACTCAAAGCTCCGTATATTTTTCAAACTTTTGGGCTAATACTAGATATCTGAGAAGCTATTTCTTGATCCTTCTATATTGTGGTGATTGTTGCAGTCTTCCGGTGGATCATAATGGGGAAGACCAAGGGATTTACGGCTGCTCTGCAGGATTTCTTCCACCCCAAAAATAAGAGAGGGGGTGGGCCTACTCAGCATAATGAGGCAGGGGCTGAGATTCCTGACGATCCTGAGGAGGTGTCTCTAGGGACGATCAACTCAACACTACAACTGCTGGTTAGAACGGTTCAAGACCTGGACCGTAAATTTGACTCATTGACCCCCAGGGTTGTGGCACTAGAGCCGAAGGCAGACCTTGCACAACAGTCCATGAATGAAATGGAGCAGAATCTTAATAAAATAGTGGATGATATGACTAAGCTCATTGGAGACAATACAACACTCCGCCGTCAGATTGAGACACTTGAAATTCAAGCCCGGGAACAAAATATTCGTATTTTAGGATTACCGGAGTTGGACGAGGGAGAGGATCCTCTGGAGTTCATCCAAACTTTTTTGTCAGACTTATTGGGATTTGGCGAGGACGAGCCACAGCTTGCATTTGAGAGGGCTTTTCGTCTCACTACCTGCAGGGCACCGCAAGGTCAGATCAGTCCTAGGACACTTATGGTTATTTGCTCTGGTGTGAGGGATAAGGACCAGATTATGGCAGCGGCAAGAAGAAGGAGAATTATTAAATATGGAGATACGTCCCTTTCAATCTTCCCGGACCTTTCCTATGAGACCAGGCAGCGGCGTAAATCTTTCAATGGCATCCGTAGTCACCATAGGAATTTGAAAATTATTCACCAGCTGCTATATCCTGCTAGACTGCGGGTAGAATGGAAGGATAAAGTGTACCTTTTCAACAATCCTTTGGAGGAGGATAAGATGTTGGAACTTATACAGTGGGAGGAAGATCAGGAGCTGGGAGCAGCTGCATTGGAGGGAGAGTGACTTACATAAGGACATATTGTGAACTGTAAAGTATTCTATATGATGTGGTATTTGTACAATACCTCGGTATTAGCTGATGTTTAAGAGCTGGTTGTCCTGTACTACCGGGATTAACTGGGGAGGGACTGGTATTTTCTGGGGAAAACATCTTTGGGCCTTACATTGCCTCCTTATTATTACATAGAAACATAGATTTTGACGGCAGATAAGGACCACTTGTCCCACCTAGCCTGCCCATTTCCCTACCTTCAGGATAAGCTGCAGATCCTAGTTAACTAACAGCCTATTTCTTCCTACCCCCCACAAAAATTGCCTTATGTCTGTCCCATGCATTCTTGAATTCTCCCACAGTTTTAGACCCCACAGCCTCCTCAGGAAGGCTGTTCCATGCGTCCACCACCACATTACAATTTGATATTGTTTTCATGAGACCAGGGACCTGGGCTGTATACTATGGATGCCTCTCTTTTGTTGTTTTGTTAAACTGCCACCTGATGGACTCGTCTGGTCTAAATTAAGAGCTTTATTTGAATCTGGTTAAGTACAGACATGGACTGGAATCTTGGACTTTTAAATATACTGCATATTATGGACCTTAGGTTGAATTGGTGGGCTGGGTTGGGTCTGTAGAAAACCCATTATGAAAAGGGGTTACACCACATGTTCCATTCTTAATATTCCAATGGGAGTATTGGGAATATTGATTTATATTAGGACTAGTGAGTTATGATTAATACGGAGCTTTATGTAAATATGGATATGTTGCCTACGGGAGGAGGTGTGCTACGGCTAAGGCCTGGCTAATTCCAGCTGGCCCAAAAGGGCCTCAACTGGGGTCATATCTTCCTCTGAGGCGATCCCTGTGCTGTAGACTATGGGGATGGATTTGAATTTTACATGGTTAATTCCCCCTATGATGCTGTTATCATTTAAGGGATGGGTAAAGATGTATCTGGAAATGATTATTGAATGTATAATCTTTGGCACCCGTCTGATTGTTGGCTTCTCGTAAGTGTTTTCTTGCATTAAAGCTCAATAAAAATATTATAAAAAAAAAAGATGATTTTAAAATGTTTTATTCCTTTTTGTGACTGTGCCTTTAGTGATCTCGCTATATGATCAAGACATTTGAATTAGCCTCACCTCATTTCTTCCTATTTTGCTTTGCTCTGTTTCACAGTGAACTCTAGATTTCTAAACACATTTGGAACTGCTGAGCCACTGCTTTTTGTAAGAAAGGTATTAACGATTTCTGTTGCATCATTTTGCTTAACATAGTTATAGTAACCATGGCTCCTGCATGTGTTTTGTTTGGTGAAGTGAGACAAGCGTAGAGATCGTTAAATTGTTATATACAATTGATATGGAGTATTAGTCTGTTATATGATCATATCTACCTTTGCCATTGCTCTTTATTTTTATTTAGTTTTTGTTTACCGGGTAGGTGCACTAGCCAAAAGACTATTTTCAGGCATGACCCGGGAGGGTACAGAGACAAAACATCAAGAAAAAAAACATTTTTGTACACAATACAGGAATTACAAGCATGCGTTGAACAATTAACAATGGTAGATGTGACAAAACAATACAGCATTTGAGTTTACAAGTGTCAAATACAAACAAGTCGAAAGTTTTTAAGGAGAAAATGAGCAGTATACAAACAATAAGGAGTAAAGTGCTGTGAGACCAAGTAATAGACAAGTAATAGCCAGTAATAGGCAAGTAATAGACAGGTGGAGTGTAGTGAAAGGGGAGATAGTAAGAGTGTTGGAAAGAGGAGGAAGGCAAATAGATGGGGGGGGGACAGGTATGGTATAGTAAGGACAGGTTATCAAGTAGGGTTCAACTGATGAGAAAGAGAAAGGCTGCAAAGTTTGAGAGGAGAAAGCACCCAAAGTTAACCAGAAAGGGGAAGGAATAATTTAATGCTAGAAGGTAGGAGGAGTGATTGACAGGAAGTGCTCATTGTTGGAGTAGATCTAAGGCAATCTGTGAGACTACAGAGAGTGTGGGGGGGATTAGAGAGTGGGGGCTAGGGTGGTTTGAAACAGGAGCATACATAGGAGGAGAGCAGATAGTGGCGTAGCTCTCTCTTAAAAGAGATATGGGATGCAGCTTAACATAGAGTTAGGGGGATTGTGTTCCAGAAATGAGGTGCATAACAGGCAAAGGCATGACCACCTTTTGAAGTGCGATGCCTTGGAATAAGAATTGGGATATTGTCCACTGAGCGCAATGCATAGTTGGTTTTCTGGTAGGGGAGGAGTTTGGCCAGGGGTTTAGGTGAGTGGGATCTGATGATGTTATCAGTAACAGAACCAAGTGCATAAGACCTTAGTCCTTGGGGAGGTAGCCATCCCAGACCTGTGTAGAGGAGACAGTGATGTTTCAGTTTGGGGAAGCAGGAAGCGAAGTGACAAATATTATTATACGTAACATCCCATTTTCGCAGACTCGAGATGCAAGCTGAGACATACAGTATGTAGCGACCCCACAGGTGAGGGAGGAAGGGAAGTAGTATCCCACAGGCAATAGCAAGCCTCGCAGCTGGAGTGAGAGCATAACTAGTGCGGTAGGCGATACCAAGTTTGGAGTTATCCTGCTTACAGGTGGATTGAATGTGAAGATCAAAACTCAGTGTTGGGTCAAGAGTGACCCCAAGATATTTGAAGGAATTTACCAACTCTACTGGTGATCCATCAAGGGAGGAGATGTTAAAGTGTGTCGGGGAGAGTTTAAGTTTAAGTCTGGAGCCAAATAACATAGCTTGGGTCTTGGCTTTATTTAGAATGAGTTTGTGATTTGTAAGCCACTGGTGTATAAGCTGAAAATCATAGGAGTGTAGAGAGTTTATATCCTCTATACAGTTGGAAGAGGTATAAAGTACAATGTCATCCTCATATAGTAGTGAGGAAGTTTGAGTAGATTAGAGGTGATGCTATTTATAAAGATAGAGAAAAGCAGAGGGCCTAAGATAGACCCTTGGGGTACACCAATATTGATAGTAACCTTCTCAGAGAGGGTAAAGTTAAATTTCCTGTATTGAGACCTATCAGTCAGGTAGCTTTTAAACCAGTCTACTACATTTTGTGAGCAGCCTAGAGAGACGAGAGTGGCAGAGAGGATGGAATGGTCAACAAGATCAAACGCCTTTGTCATATCGATGAAAATGGCCCCGTGAGCCAGCCAGAGTCCATGGCCTGTAGGGTATCAGACGTGAGTTTGAGCAGGGCAGTAGTGGTACTGTGCCCTTTGCGAAAGCCATGTTGAGCGTCAGCTAAGAGGTCATATTTCAGCAGGAAGTCAGTTGTTTGGTTGGCTACTAACTTCTCAAGAATTTTGCTGAGTGCAGATAGCATGGCAATGAGTCTGTAATCTGTTGGGTCCAGTGGGTCACCTTTCTTATGTACTGGGGTGACTGGCAGTCTTCCAGATATCAGGGACAGAACTTTGACACACAGCGAGTGTAAAAATCTTAGCTAGGGAGCAGCTATGTGTGGTGCAGCCAATTTTAGGAGCTTGGGTTCCAGGTTATCAGAACCCACGGCTGCATACTCTGAGATGTTTCGTAGAAGTCTGAGAACCTTATTTCTTTGGATGGACTTGAAATAGAAATTTGGCCCGGTGGAGCTTGCTTGTATGACAGGTTTTAATGGGGTAGTGAAAGTAGAGGTGTACTGAGTGAGGTCAGCAAATTGCGTGTTAAAGAAGTTTGCAATAGTGAGGGGGTTGTTACAGCGGATGCCTTTAAAAGACATGTTATTTGGAGTAGGGGACTGGTTTGAACCCAGGAAGAACTTAATGCAGGACCAGAATTTTTTAGGATCCCACTGGGAGTCTATTAATAGGTTTTTGCAGTAGGAGCTTTTTACTTGCTTGATTTCATTCTTACAAACATTTCTTAGAGCTCTGTAGGTATGAAAATCTTCAGGGAGACCAGATTTCTTGTACCGGAACCAGCTTTTATCCCACAGGTGTAATTTAGAGAGGAGGTCAGATTTCAGCCAGCAGGTCTGCCTATTTTTTACACGTCTGGTCACAAAACGACTGTGGTATTCTTGTAGAGCTAGGAATTTGGTTAAAAAGATGTCTAGGGCAGACTGGGCATCCGATGATTCATAGAGAGAGGACCAGTCGATGCAAGCGACGTCCAACAAGAAGGCCTGTGGGTCAAAGTTAGCATAGTTGCGGAAAGTAAGGAGACGGGGCTTCAAAGGTTCAGTCTTGCCTTTTCCCCAGATACAATAAGTGGGGGAATGGTCAGTGATGGCATCAGGTAGGACACCGGCGTCGATAATGTTTTCAGGACGGTTTGTCATAATACAGTCTAGCAGTGTGCTGGTATTTGATTGAAGAGTGGTTCTAGAAGGTAAAGGGATACATTGATGCAGGTTGTAGCTTTGCAGTTTGGTCTGGGCTGTCATGTGGGAAGCTGCCCAGTCAGTTAATATCTCCCAGTAGAAGAACTTCGCTATTTCCTGAGTGAGAAGCAGTTCGATCAAGTAGCTCATCCAGCCCTTTTAGACCACGGGTAGGGAGTTTATAGGCACAGACAGTGAACAGCTTCTTGGAACCTAGGGTGAGGAGGACATGAAGTGCCTCACAGTGGTCTAGGGGAGACGAGCTAATTACAGAAAGCTGGAGGTGAGACTTGAAATAAATGGCTGTACCACCCCCCCCACCCTTTTTTTGGAGTTGGCCTGTCATTTCTCAGGAGATTATAAGCTGGTAGGGAGCACCAAGAGTCAGGAGTGGATGGCTTCAGCCAAGTTTCAGTGAGGCATATTATATTTGGCTTATAGAGTGCAGTCCAGGATTCAAGTTCAGCAAAGTTTCGTTCAAGTCTCCTAATATTATGGTGAGTAATAAGTAGACCTTTTACATTAGGAATAGGAACGGTTGGTAGATTAAGGGGCCCAGGGTTTGGTTGTATATCCCCAGAGAGCAGAATAGCCAGTAATAGGAGGTACCAGAGCTTGCGATGCAGGAAAGGTGATAGGGCATGAGCTCTTAGGGAGCTGCTTTTATGAGCATAGGCAATCAAGTGGACCCATGTCTTGTTTGTAAGCAAGTGTGTAGTATCACAGTGAAATGTAAGGTACCACAAGAAGATTCGAGTAGGTGAAATTGTTTGCTGATGATGTGGGAGAGCGTATTCAGCTGGAGGGACCAAAATAATTGATAGGTGTATCAGAGGTAGAGTGCCTATGAGGAGAAATTCCAGCAACTGATTGTACATTTTTAGGTCCCAAGAGTAGTACGTTCAGGAGGGGTTTGGGACTAATAGCAGTACTTCGAGCGTAGCGGGGAGGAGAGAGACGTAGCAGAGAGCAATCTCTTGATGCAGGTTTATAACAGTCAGATTAGAGTGTGGGTGAGACAGCAAGCCGAGAAAGGGAGACAGAAAAAATATTGGGCAGTTTGGGTTAGAGTGGCTGATGTTAGACAAAAACTCAAGAAATTAGGAAGACTTAGCACACCTACAGACAGGGCCAGTAATTCGTCACATGGAGAGGGCAGAGGAGAAAGGAATTGAGAGAGGGTTGGTGAGAGACAAAGTGGGCAGGGATAAGTAGTGTATTTAGTAGGAGGCCTGGGAGGGGGTGATGGGGGCGGGAAAAAATGTTAAAGGGTCCCGGAGCCTACAGCAAGAGTAGTTAGGCAGTGAGAAATACTGTACAGAGAGCTGAGTTTCAAGGCGCACCAATCGGAAGCCTAGCGCCACCCTCTAGGCCAATCATGGATTCCTCAGCAAAAAGTGCACCAATTGGAAAAATAGCCGCCGTTCAACGGGTCGACTCTGGAGCTAAAAAATCAGTGGCTGTACCTGGGTGTGCAATCTGGAGTGCAGGACTAGGAGGGTGGCCGGGGAGCCAGTGGTTTCAGCGGTGATGGCGGCGGCCAGGTAAACAGCAGGTAAGGTGCTGCCATTGCCGTGGGCGCCGCTCGGGGCATGGGACAGTTTATGGGGAAGAAAGGAAAATTATCAGAGTAGGATATAGGGCGTGAACTGGCGGCAGACCATTAGCAGGGGGTCGGGGTGCCTAGGTTAGAAACAAAAGACAGAAATTAGCAGATTAGAATAAGGTGGGGGGGTAATCAAGGGACAAAGAGTTCACTACATAAGTGAGAATAGTTAGAGGTTTTAGCTTGGGCAGGGGGATGGGTTGGGAGTCTCGAAGCAATTACACATACACTGCAGAAATGGGCAAAGGTCTGATAGAGTGGTAAAAAGTAAGAGCAAGGGCGAGGTAGGCAAAGACAAAGCAGAGGAATGAAAACAGTAAGTAGTATCAAGACAAAATCAGGCTCTATGTGCTGTATTAGTCAATTTACACTGTAGCATGCAAAAACTCAAGTAAACAAATTCAATAAGGAGCTGGCAATCACAATAATATATGGTGAGTCAAAATATAGCAGGAATAAAAAAAATTTCAAAGGGTCCCGGATCCTACAGCAAGAGTAGTTAGGTAGTGAGAAATGCTGTACAGAGAGCTGAGTTTCAAGGCACACCAATTAGAAACCTAGCGCCACCCTCTAGGCCAATCAGGGATTCCTCAGCAAAAGGCGCACCAATTGGAAAAA
The DNA here is from genome assembly GCA_016271365.2 of Neoceratodus forsteri. Taxonomy (NCBI): domain Eukaryota; kingdom Metazoa; phylum Chordata; order Ceratodontiformes; family Ceratodontidae; genus Neoceratodus; species Neoceratodus forsteri. Next base: position 1,029,422,901 of record CM057449.1, on the reverse strand, counting down.
TAGCCGCCGTTCAGTGGGTCGACCCTGGAGCTAAAAAATCAGTGGCTGTACCTGGGTGTGCGATCCAGAGTGCAGGACCAGGAGGGTGGCCAGGGAGCCAGTGGTTTCAGCGGTGATGGCAGCGGCCAGGTAAACGGCCGGAAAGGTGCCGCCGTTGCCGTGGGTGCCGCTCAGGGCGCGGGACAGTCTGGGTGTGTGATCCAGAGTGCAGGACCAGGAGGGCGGCTGGGGAGCCAGTGGTTTCAGTGGTGATGGCGGCGGCCAGGTAAACAGCCGGAAAGGCGCTGCCATTGCCATGGGCACCGCTTGGGGCTTGGGACAGTCTGGGTGTGCGATCCAGAGTGCAGGACCAGGAGGGTGGCCGGGGAGCTAGTGGTTTCAGCGGTGATGGCGGCGGCCAGGTAAACGGCCAGAAAGGCCTATATCTGGGCAATTAATTGGTTTATGATGGCTTTTAACATTTTGAATATCTGCTCCCCCCCATCTCTCATTCTCTCCTTGCCTGACAGAGGATATACCTGAATAATGAAATCCTTATTTAAATTGTCATCTATAACTTATGCTTGCATTTACTTATATATAGCTGCTGATATTGCTGCATAATACTGCTATTTGTAATGACCTATGGGTCTTTTCTTTTTTGCACTTTGATTGTTTAGTTAAGCACATTGTGGCTAGACACCAGGGAAATGTATAAGCGTCAAATGACAATTGAAATGCGAGTTCTTATTGAGCATGCTCAGAAGCTGATTTTTAAAAATGTAATAACCTCTAAATAGATTCACGTTTTTTCACCAAACCAGCCAAAGGCACATCTGTGGACCAAGCCCTTTCTACCCTGAAAATTTCAGACCAAAATTCCAATCTGTCTGGCCACAAGCTGATGATAAAAAATAGCAACAAAGCACTGTTCAGCCAACATTGTTCGTATCACTAGAAAATGAACAACAAGAAGCGAGTCATGAAAAAGGAATTAAAAACAAACCAAAAAGAAAAATACCTTTGGGGTCCTTTTTCCAAGAGTTAACTGCAGAATCCACCTAATGGAGTACTGATACAAACATACGAAATGCCAGCAGAAACAGGTCTCACGGTCAATCGAGTCTGCTCGATTGTGCAGCTAGCCCTCAACTCTGCAGCTGCCCCACCCTCCCTCCCTCCTCATAACAATGATGACCAATATATATGTGTTGGTCTAACCCTATGATGCCATTTTTGTGTTTTTTTATATAAAAACGAAAAACAAGATGGTGACATATGAAAAACCTCACGAAAAACGATTCCTATATGAAATACCATACAAAAACGTCATACAACTATTTTGTAGTGCTTACTGAGCAGGCTCAGAACCCCAATTTTTAAAATGTAATAACTTTGGAACAGGTTAATATTTTTACACCAAACCAGCAAAAGGTACATCTGTGGGCCAATCTATTTCTACCCTGAAACAGTCAGACCAAAATTCCAAACCATTTAGGCGCAAGGAGTTAAAAAAAAAACCTGCAAAAAAACTGCAGTTTTTTAATGTTTTTCACTATCCGCTTATCAAAATCCACATATCTGACAAGAACAAAACTTAGCATATAAAGAGTTCTACCCCACAAGACTGCACATGCAAACTTTCATGCAAATCCATTGAACAGATGCGAAGATATTAACATTCAAAGTTTGAGGTTTAACATAGAAACCCCTGCTCAATCCTAAACATAGTGTTGCTGCCACGCCACTATAATGATACTATATTATATTAAATTATATAATATTATATTATATTATATCAATTTCAGACATACAATAGCTCCCCCATAATACTGGCTCTAAAGTTGATCTTAAGACCTTTCCATGGACTGATTAAATAAAGGAATTTCATTAATGTTTAGGGTGTCCCGGGCATATTAGTGGAACAGTAATTTCTTAAAATAAGTTAGTTAACAGCATTAATAGTGAAACTAATAAGATATATTCAGAGGCAGCAAAAGCTTTAAAATAGGCTAGATAAATATTTATTTAATGGAATTTGGTAACAGGGGAAGGCACAATAAGCCAAGGCTTATTTCCAGGTGCTACCAAGGGGGAAGAGGGATTGGGAAGAAAAAGTACAGTATGTATAGAAGGTAAAATATAATCAAAGTAAAAAAATGCAGTATATATGCTTATGTGAATTACCAAGTTGTTTTTTTTTGCCATAATGCTTTTATCCTCTGAGGCAGAACAGGAAGCTTGTCAGCCCTTTCCCCATGTATCATGATTGTCTCTCATCTCCCTCCGCTCAGGGGAGTCCTTATTCTCCACATATTTCTCCCCGTGGCAGGGCAGTGGGAGGGCCATCCCCCCAGAGAGCAGATCCAAACCTTTTCCCCTGAACTAGTGTGGTAGAGCAGGCGACGGAACAATGGTTAGAGCTTCAAAGAGTCCGTCCTCCATAGTTTTTCTGTTTTTATGTCCTTCCCCCTGCTGTGGTACCAGTATGTGTGCATGGAGGCTTACATGTTCTTTTCAGCCACAACCCCTCCCTTCATGTTGCTGGAGCCTGCACTGCCACTGGGCCTTCACCTGGTGGCAGTCATGGGCCGAGATAGCTGGCCACCATTCCCCAGGAGAGAAGAGCAATCCCAGGGATACTCAATCCTCTCCCATCTTGCCGACCCCCAGCAACCATGCTCATTTCAAAACATGTGTTAACGGCATGGCAGGCGGTAAGGCACTCAATGCCTTAGCCCTCCATTCCACCAGGCTTGCCCCAATTACCAAGGTTAATGAACAAAAATAATCTATATGAAAGGAAATTAAAGGGTCCAACAGGAATTTACATAATTATCACTGCTAACCAGAATCATCAACCTGTCCCTCACCTCAGGTACATTCCCAAAACTTTGGAAAGCTGCAGTTGTAACCCCTGTCTACAAAGCAGGTAGTAAGACAGAGCACACCAACTACCATCCAATTTCAATTCTCCCCCAATCTCAAAAGCCCTAGAGTGGATAGCCTATGACCAGCTGGTTGCACACCTTGATAAATATCAGCTGCAATGCCAACAACAGCATGGCTTCCAAAAACTCCACAGTACTACTACAGCATTACTGGAGTTCACAGGGTTCATTCACAATGCCTTTGATCAAGGGCACTTGGTGGAAGCAACCTTTATTGACCTCACTAAGGCCTTTGACACAGTCAACCATGACCTCCTCCTAGCCCAATCAGAAGCAACAGGCCTATCCTCTGACTCATTGAGCTGGTGCCAGAGTTACCTTACAGGACGTGTACGATGGGTAAAAATATGTAACACACTCTTGGATTCCCAGCAAGTGTCCACCTGTGTTCCCCAAGGATCCATCTTGGGCCCCCTACTATTTTGCTTTTTTTCTAAACAACCTTCCACCAGCCTGTCAGCACAAAATCCTTCTCTACGCAGATGATGTGGTTCTCTACTCCAGCCACTCTGACCCTGCCACCCTAGGACAACGACTTCAGCAGGACTTTAACAATGTGGAGGACTGGTTTGGTAAAGCTAAGCTGCTTGTTAACCATAAAAAAACCAAGACCATGTTTTTTTCCCCAGCCCATAGCCACCACAAGACATCCACAATAAGTATTCTTAATTAACAAAACGTAGCCATTGAAATGGTCCACAACTTCAAGTACCTGGGGCTCACCCTTGACAGCTCCCTCTCCTTCTCTTCTCACATAGACCATGTCACCACATCAGCCAAACAGAAGCTCGGTCTACTATATAAACACCATAGCTGCCTCACTGAAAAAGCCATTCAGCTCACCATCACCAGCTCGGTCTTCTCAACTATTGATTATGGTCTTGCCATTTACTGTGCAGCACCAGACAGCACCCTCAAGCGGCTCACCACTACACTTAATAAAGCCTGCAGACTAGCTCTAGGAGCCCCGCATCTAACCCATACCTGTAATCTCTATCTGCAAATGGGATGGTTAAATTTGAGTGATAGGGCCCGCTACCAAGCCTGACTCCTAGTCAAAAAAGTAGTCCTGAACCTGCTGCCTCCTGGAACCAGTTCCCTCCTACATCAGGGTGAACCTACAAGGACTACAAGGGCATCAAACAATCTCCCCATCAAGGTCCCCTTCCAGCACATCTCTCAAGGACAGAGATCCCTTGAATATCGAGCTCCACTTTAGCTGAGCTTGCTCCCACCTGCACTAACCTCTATCAGTAAAACTGGCCTGTTTTTTTTTTTTTTTAACTTTATTCTTTATGCCTCCTTCTCTCCTCCCGGAGCCCACTCCTTCCTTCCTCTCAACTCCTCCATTCCATCTCCGGTGGGATCTGCCCCTAGAGTGCCTCCTTTCCTCCCTCCTGCACAGTGGGGTCTGTCCCTCTTATCGGTGGTCTGGATGGTACCGAGAGGCTATCATCTTGGGCTGCCGAGAAGGGTTTTCCTCGCTTTTCTTCCCCTGGTTTCCCTGCCCTCTGAGATGTCCGCGCTAGGACGTACGTCCCGAGTGGCGGTGTGCTGATGCACACCAAGCCCTCATGCACAGCCGATGTCCCCCCTCCCCGGCTCCGGCGGGTGGGCGCCTCCATCCTCTCTTGGTGGGTGCTTCCACGGCCGTGGAGGCTTGAAGCAGCAGGCAGTTCATGGCTCCCACCCTGAGGGAGGAGAGCATCCATTGGGACGCTCGATCCTCCCTCTCCCCGCCGACCCCCGGCAACCCGAGTCCATTCCCAAACCCGGGTCGCTGGCTTAGCGCCTAAAACTGGCCTGTTCAAATCCACACTCAGATCTCACCTGTCTAGCCAAGTGAAATGCTCCTGCTACCCCTGACCACCTCCTCCTGTAACTGATATTGCTTACCCCCAACTTATGCACTTCTCTTCTGTCCAACCTGCTACTTAACCACCCATTTCCCATTCCCCTACCCCCCTCCTACTTCTGCCCCTCTCCTCTCTATTTTTCTCTGGGTTCACAGCCCACCCTTCTACCAATTGCCTACCTTCTGTCCTATCCCCTCATTCTCCTCTACCCCCCTCCTGACAAGGTGACCCTGAGCCTGAGGTTGCAGCAAGCCCTCACCTTAACCCTTCCCTGTCCCTCCTCTCTTCCAACCATGGACTACCATGCCACCTCCTGCTCTCTCTATTCCGCTAAAATCTGTGTTAACTCCTGCTTAGCTCAGTTACTGCAACACCTGTCAAGTCTATATAATTGTATCCCTTCTGTTTCTCTATGGTTGCACCTGTAATTGTATGTAATTTTTGTTTCTCCTTTATTTCTGAAGTGGAACCTTTGTAAATGAGCTCGGAGCTCGATGGTTGTAATCCGAGAATTCAATAAATAAATAAATAAGCAAAATAACAAAGATTTAAATAAGTATACATAGAGATGAAGGTAATGCTGGGAATACAAAAGTACAGTTACGTAAGAACTTACCATAACAGTAGATCTTCAAGAGAATCTCTTCCATCAGGTCATGCCTATGAAACTATAGCTGGCAGGCACTTGGACCACATGAAAATGTTTTTGCTAGCAGTCTTCTGGGGGCCACCCACGATGGTGTCATTTGCTGGCCAAGGCACCTAGCTTCACCTGAGCTCTTTCCTTCTAAGATTGCTTGAAAGGACAGAGCAGAGAACCTTACCAGAGCAAGGGAAAAGGATTAAGACTTCTTTTGGCTAAGCAGATTTACTGTGTGTTGTTATTTTTAATTTGTACTCACAGGGATTGCTACTGTTTGTTGCTAACATTTCATTGCTTTATTTTTCTCTGATTCAAATTGTTGTTGCTGGTATATCTTCTTCTGTGTTATTACAAGGTGTGCCTACAGGTGTGTGCTAACAGATTACTGCTGTAATCTACTGTAGTAGTAGTATTACGTTTATTGTTTAGCCATACACGGCCATTACAAAAACACAAAGACAAGCACATTATAAAAATTACATATATCTTGCCATAAAATCTCTTAGATTCAACACTCACATTGAATGAATTATAAATATATGACTCTCATAGTAAAAACATTCAAAGAACATCTTTCATCCTAAAAGATCTAAATATGACAGCGGTTTCACATCAGTTTACAATAACACATCATGATTAATACATTTAATCCATATTATTTCAAATGAACTCATTTCACTTTAACAAGAGAAATGCAAATTACATATTATACAATCTAAACAGCTGAATTATCCGATTTCTCCCAATCTGACTGACTATGCTAAAAGCTTAACTAAAGGGAATCAATTCCAATATGGGGAATTCTAATTCATTATATCATCAACCACATCTCCTTCAGTTTTTTTTTCCTAATTTTGAAAGCTATTTGAAATAATTTACAATTCTTTTGACAGTGATCTCATCAATAATTGAGATCTACAGACCGTATCAAAGGCAGCAGACAAATCTATAAATACTGCGTATAATTTTTGCTTTCTGATTTTGACATATTTGTGAATTAGATTGCTCAAGATAAAGCAGCTGTCTATTGTTGATGATCCACTACAAAAACCCAATTGTGCCTTACTAAGTCCCCCTGTTAATTGAATTTGACATTTTAAATGATTTAGAATAATATGTGTAAATATTTTAAGACTTACGTCTTGCAAACTAATAGGGCGATACATAGTGGGGTCGCTCATATCTCCCTTTTTATGTATAGGTATAATTACCTCTTACTTCCAAGAATAAGGGAATGAAAGAACTTATATCCATTTATTAAAACAAAAACAGAGTATTTTGCTCCAAAAAGGAGCATTACATTTGTAAACTTCTGTTGGTATTTTATCTTCTGATTCAAATTATCTTTTGCAAGGTATCTCTTCTGTTACTACTTTATTTTTCTCTGTAGCAAAGTGTTTCTTACAGGGTATATCTTCTCTGAAATTATTACAGGTGGTGCTTTAAAGGTTTTACAGTTTTATCTAACATTAGGATAAGCTTTCAGGGTTACTATATTTGTTGTTGATTGATTGTTTCTGCTCTTACCTCCTTGTTCTTTCATCTGTGGTTCTTCTTTTCGGAGGAGAGGGCCAACCACCACCCCATCCCCAACCACCCCACACTACACTCCTTTTATAGGGTACCACAGTTGTGACATTTCCTGTGGCAAAGCAGGAAGGGGCGTATCAGTGGGGCATCCATAAGGTGAGCTCATTTACAGGGGCACTAGTAATTTAACTTGTTATAACAAGTTATACAAAAACAAAACACAAAATCAAACCATTACTTGCATTTGCTTCCTTCTAAATTACTCTGACCAGGTTATAAACCCAGCAACTTATCTAGAATGGATATCATTAACTGCAGGTACTGTGGAACACTTTTCAGAAGGACAGTCTTACAGGATTTAGGACACTGTCCTACATGCTGGGCCATTGGAGTTCTTAGGGCTCAACTCCGGGCAGCATGGGCAGAGATTGCGTGCCTCAAATTTCATATTCAAGAGGAAATACATTATAAGAACCACCTGCCATTTCCCCAACATCCAACAGAAGAACCTTGACTGCAGAGAGTAATTGGTCAGGGAGGTTGGCAGGTGGTTAGGATGGGCAAATTGGGTGCCCCATCACTCTGTGCTCTCCAACATATTACCTCCAAAAACCATATAAACACTACAAACATGTATCTGCCTCTATCTCTGAACTTAAACAAAGGGGCAGAGGACACTGCAGAGCAGGACACTGCAGCACAGGTGCAAACACAACAAAACTCGCCCAAATCAGGAACCAAAACAAAAAAGTAAAAAGGAAATCCAAAAAACTTCTGGTCATAGGAGACTCCATGATTGGGGGAGTTGATACCCATCTCCAGCCAGGGGTAATGGTCAGATGTCTCCCAGGTACATCAGCGTGGAGAGACACTAACCACATTGCTAAAATTGTTCACAAAGCAAGAGAAAACATTGACATCCTGGTACTCATGGGGAATAATGATCTTGCCAGCTGGTCAGTTGTGGAGACCAAGGAACACCTGACCAGGCTGGGTGACAAACTATCATCCATTTCATCCGGCATCTCCTTCTCTGAGATCCTGCCAGTCTGGGAGAGGGGGGCAGATGGAAGGAAGGTCAGAGAAGGGGAGATAGGGGAGCTAAACATGTGGCTCAAGGGCTGGTGCCAGGAAAAAGGACACAGAATTGTAGGGAACTGGCAACAGTTCTGGGAGCGAAAGTTCTTTAAATTTGATGGACTGCATCTGACTAAGGAGGGAGTCAGTGCATTGGGGCAGAAGTTTGACGTCTTTGCAGAATATTTAAACTAGCAAATGGGGAGAGGGGTGCAGCATCCCATACGTTGAATGGGAAGAACACCACTCTCCCCCAGTTAGTGGTCAAACAGGGATTCAGCATGTTTGCAGTTCATTTGCATCACCAGATAAGAAAAGAGTTCCGTATCCCCATACGACGCACAGGGGAAATGCCAAACCTCACCCAACAAATAACACACTGAAATCTGGCCAATGGAAAATCATGTACATAAATGCTCACAGCCTGGGAAATAAGATCCCAGACCTGCAGGCAACAATGTCAGAGGCTAAACTGGACATAGTAGCAATTAGTGAGATGTGGTTTACCAGTAACCACACTTGGGAGACTTCAGTACCTGGCTATTTACTGTTCAAAAGAGACCGAGGTAAAAAGGGGGTGGAGTGGTCCTATGTCAAATGAAAATATCAAGCTACAGAAATTCAGAATATACACAAGGAGCCAGAAGAACTGTTGGTCACCCAGGAAACAGAAAATGGGACAGCCATAAGAACTGGGGTTGTCTACAGGCCCCCAGACCAGGGGGAGGACATAGACACATTACTGTTAGAAGATATACAAAAAATGACAGCTAAAGGGGAGGTTCATATCATGGGAGACTTCAACATGCCGGATATAGATTGGTCAATACCAGCAGGAACATCTTCCAGAACTAGACACATGGTGGATTCCCTGTAGGGGGAGAACCTCAAACAACTGGTACAACAACCCACAAGAGACAGGGCTGTCCTAGATCTAGTACTGACTAACAGGGAAGGGATCACAGATCTCCAGGTAGAAGGTCACCTGGGGGCCAGTGACCACCACCACATGGTATGGTTCAGTTTGGCCACTACATCTAAATCATCCCATTCCAAAGCAAAAATATGGGACTTCAGAGGAGCTGACTTTAATAAGATGGCCAACAGAGTTAAGTTAGCCCTGGCAAAAAGAAACACAGGTGAGGGGGTACAGGCAAAGTGGCAAGCATTAAGGATGCAATACTTGAAGCAACATCCCATTGTGTTAGACAGAACAGGAAGTGCAAAAGAAGAAGGACACCACTTTGGTTCTCAAATACAGTAGCAGAAAAGGTCAGAGCCAAAAGGCAGGCCTTCAGGAAATATAAGGGAACACAACGGGATGAAGATAGGGAGGCATACCAAACTGCCCTAAGGGGAAGCAGGAAGGCAGTAAGGCAGGCAAAGTCCCAAACTGAGGAAACACTAGCATGAACAGTAAAAAGAAGGTGACAAGACTTCTATAGATACATTAGTGAAAGGAGACAGTCCAGAGGGGGTATTGCTAAGCTCAAAGGAGAAAAGGGGGCATGAGAGGAGGAGGAGGAGGACCCCAAATAGATACTTTTGCTCAGTGTTTACTGGAAGAGAAGGTAAGGCAGGGCCCACAGCTCAGCATCATGGACACAGGGGGAAGGAGGTGAGTACTGCTCCCTTCACAAAAGAAAGGGTCCTACAAGAGCTCGCTAAGCTCAGGGTGGACAAGGCAATGGGACCTGATGGCATACATCCCAGGGTACTTAAGGAGATAAGGGTGGAACTAGCAGAGCCATTAGCAGAACTGTTTAGTGAGTCTCTGAGCACAGGTGAGGTCCCAGAAGACTGGAGAAGGGCTCATGTGATCCCACTCCACAAGAGTGGTAGCAGGGAGGAGGCAGGGAACTACAGACCAGTCGGTCTTACCTCAGTAGTGGGCAAGATTATGGAGGCACTCCTTAAGGAAAGGATAGTGCAACACCTGGAATCCATAGGGGCACAGGATCCAAGACAACTTGGGTTTACAAAAGAAAGGTCCTGTCAAACTAATCTCATAGATTTCTTTGACTTGAGTAACTAGAGTGGTGGACCAAGGGGGAGCAGTTGATGTTGTCTACCTTGACTTCAGCAAAGCTTTCGACACTGTTCCACATAGAAGATTGATAAATAAGCTGGGTAGGGGCCTGCGGGTCAGAAGTTGGTCAACTGGCTGGCAAACTGGTTGACGGGCAGAAAACAGAGAGTGGTGGTAAATGGTATACAGTCAGAAGAGATGCAAGTCTCAAGTGGGGTACCTCAGGGATCAGTCCTGGGGCCAGTCATAGAATGTCTTCATTAGTGACATTGCAGATGGACTAGAGGTTAAGGCTTGTCTGTTTGCAGATGACACCAAGATCTGCAACAGAGTAGATGATCCAGATGGGGTGGGCAGAATGAGAAGAGATCTGGATAAACTAGCAAAATGGTCAGAAGAGTGGTAACTGGGATTTAATGCGAAGAAGTGCAAGAGCATGCACATATTGAAGAGAAACCCTGAAGCCACCTATATGCTGGGAGGGGAATTGCTGGCAGTCACAAAGGAAGAAAGAGACTTGGGCATCATCATCAGCGATGACCTGAAATCATCCAAGCAGACCTCTAAAGCAGTAGGTAAGGCTAGGGGGATGTTAGGGTGTATTAGTAGGGGTATCACAAGTCGTAAGAGGGAGGTAATCCCTTTTTACAAAACACTGGTTAGGCCCCATCTGGAGTACTGCATGCAGTACTGGAGGCCACACCTTCACAAGGAGATTAACCAAATTGAGGCAGTCCAGAGAAGAGCAACCAAGATGGTGCAAGGACTGCATCAGATGGCATATGAGGACAGATTAACGGAGCTCAATATGTATACCTTTGAGCAAAGGAGGGAGAGAGGTGATATGATCGAGACATTCAAACACCTTAAGGGCATTAACAAGGTGAAAGAGTCTAACATGTTTAAATATAAGAAAAATAGCAGGACAAGAGGACACAACATGAGATTAGAGGGAGGCCGATTAAGGGGGAATGTGAGGAAATTCTTTTTCACAGAAAGGGTGGTGGATGCATGGAACAGCCTACCTCAGGAAGTGGTGGTTATGAATACAGTGCAGGGCTTCAAACAGGCATGGGATAGGCATAAGGGAGCAATATAGATGAGTATGAATAGATAGGCCACTGATAGAGCAAAGGCCGATGGCACATTTATAAGGTAGAAAAAGAAATGGGCAGACTGGATGAGCCTTGCGGTCCTTATCTGCTGTCAACTTCTATGTTTCTATGTCCTCAATGTATAAACGTGGGCAGCCCCTGCACCCTCCTCAGTTTCCCTGCTGGAGACCATATACAGAGGACCTCTTACTGAGGAACTGAGGGAGAGCTAGAGGTTTCTACCACTAAGCAAGGTAAAGCAGAAGGTAGACTCTCCTGGAGAGAGAGAGACTGCAACTGAGAAGCCCTGAGGTCAAGTGGGACAACATGGCCTTATGAAAGAGATTCTCTCGAAGATCTACTGTTACGGTAAGTTCTTGAGTAACTGTACTGTGTTCTTTGAGGATATCACTTTCATCAGGCTACTCCTATGGAATGTGTCCCAAACAGTACTGACAGAGACAGGGTGGGTGGCTGGAAGCTATAAGCCTAAGACAGGAGGCCTTGAAACACAGCCAGGCCGAAGTCTGTCCTTCTAGAGGCCATGTCCAGGCTGTAGTGTTCAGTGAAAGTGTGGACAGTACTCTAAGTGTCAGCAGCACAAATTTCTGTGGCTGACACATTCCTGAAACAGGCAACAGAAATGGCCATGCCTTTGGTTGAATGGCCATGCACAATCTCAGGAAGTTCCTTACCGTACTTCCTATAAGAAAAAGTGATACAGTTGGCCAACCATTTGGACAAGCATTGTTTTGAAACTAGTACGTCATCTTTCCCTAGGGCAAAAGAAACAAACAGCTGCGAGGACTTCCTTCAGTATTTTGTGCAATGAACATAATATCTGAGTATTTCTATGTACATCAAAGGCATGGAACAATGCTTCCCCTGGATTGGCATGCTCAGGAAAATAGACAGGCAGGTGGATAGTCTGATTCAGGGTAAACTCAGACACCACCTTTGGCAAGAACTTAGGGTTGGTATGCAAAGACACCCTGTCTTTGTGGAAAACCAAATAAGGAGGCTCAGACATCAAAACCTGAAGCTCGGAAATCCATTGAGCAGAAGTAATGGCAACTAAAAATAACGCTTTCCCCGACAGAAAGAGTAGCTCGCATGTTGCGGCCAGTTCTAAAGAAGCCAAAGTAAATCTGGACTGGAATGCAGATGGGAGGCTTCACATGAAGAATGTCCCTCAAAAACATATGAGACACCTCCAGTTGTGCCACCGTACGGCCATCAATGGGCATGTGGAATGCTTAAATGGCAGCCAGGTGCACTTTAATGGAAGAGTATTGCAGTCCAGAGTCTGAGAGGGACAGCAAGTACTTCAGAATCTGATTCACTGGAAAAGTGAGAGTCCAAGTTATGAGAATCAGCCTACAGAGCAAAGCACTTCCACTGCATGTAATAAGTGCTAGGAGGCCTTCCTCCAGGGATACCCCAAATCTAGCCATGGCTATCTCTTCAGGAGCCAGGTATGAAGATGAAGTGACTTGAGGTCCAGATGGACCAGGGTGCCTTGCTCCTGTGATAGCAATGAAGAGGCAACAAACAAGAACTCTGAACAGCTGAAAGTAAAATAATACATAATAAAATGGAAACAGACTCAGGCTTTGAAAATGGAGCCCAAGCACTTTACCCTAGCGCTTCATGTCATCTCTGAGACACTTCATATTTTACTTTCTGCTGTTCAGAGTGCTTCCTTATTGTCTCTTCATTGTTTATGTTTTGGGGATAGCACCAGCTCACTCTGAGGTGCGCAGTTCACTTTATGATTCCTGTGATAGCAAGCCTTGGTACAGTGGCAGGGGTAATGGGGGTTCCACTGCCAACTGCTGTAGCAGGAGGAACCAGATTTGATGAGGCCAGAAGGGAGCAACAAGGATCAGAGTTATTCCTTCCATCTAAATCTTGATCAGCACTCTCTGAATTAGAGGGAAGGGAGTAAAGGCATAGAGGAACCTCCCTTTCCAAGAAAGGGACAACATGTCTCTCCAGAAAACCCCAGGCCCTGGAATGAGTGAACAGAAAAGTGGCAGTTTTACGTTGAGTGGGGACACAAAAAGGTCCAACTCTGGATGACCCCACTTGTTAAACAGGTCTTCTACTACTGAGGTCAGCAGCTCCCAGTTGTACATTCTGGACTGCGACTGGCTTAATCTGTCTTCCAAGATGTTTTGGGCACCTGGAACATGGGCTGCCAACAGTTCCAGATCATGCTCTAGAGCCCAGTACCAAACTCTCACCGGTTCCCTGCACAGGTGGTATGAATGACTGCCTCCTTTCTTGTTAATGTAGTGTACTACACTGATGTTGTCTGTCTGCACCAGCAGAGGCCATGGGGACTGGTAATTCTGGAAGGCTTGCAGGCCATACAGAATGGCCCTCCTCTCTATGATGTTTATGTGGAGGAAACTCTCCACCGTGGTCCATGTACCTTGGGTCTGATGAGGCCCCAGATGCACTTCCCAGCCCATCCCCAAAACATCCGTGGTGAGGATCTGAGGGGAAGGGATCAGGAAGGGAACCCCTTTGAGAAAATTGCTGGGGTCCATCCCCTACTAAAGCACCTTCTTTACTGGTGAAATGACTAGAACCCTCTGTTCTAGATCATCAGTGTGCTGATCCCATTGGACTCTTAATGTTCACTGATAGATCTGCATTTGCAGCCTTGCCAGGGGAACTGTGATAATGGCTGCTGCCATCAGGCCTAGTAGCCAAAGGAATGTCCTGGCTGTGACATACCGATTGCTGTAAAGGAGCTGGACATGCGCAATCAAGCATTCTGCCCTGTCCTGGGGCAGAAAGGCCACCCCCGTGCAGTGTCCAGTATAGCTCTGATGTACCGAAGGTGCTGGCAAGTAGTCAAAACTGACTTGGGCAGATTGACCATGATATCTAGAACGTTGAACAGCTGTCTGGTATGCGCCAGGGTGATAGACAGTTGCTCCTTGGACTGAGCTTTGAGCCACCAGTCATCCAGATAGGGGAAGATGTACATTCCCTTTCTCCTGAGGGCTTCTGCCACCACTGCTAAGTATTTGGTAAAGACCCATTGTGCAGATGATAAGTCAAACTACAATACCCTGAAGTGGTAGTGCTCCCCCGAAACAGGAACCTGAGGTACTGCCTGTGGGGAGCACATGCCTTTATATGCGGTAGGGGCAGCAGGCCTTACAGGCTGACCATCCTGAACTTCTTGTACTGAACACAGAAGTTCAGATTTCTTAGGTCCAGGATGGGCCTCAAATCCCCTGTAGATTTGGGGACTAGAAAAAAGTGGGAATAGAACCCTCTGTTCCTCTGATCCTCGGGAACTGGCTCTATAGCCCACTTCTGCAGCAGTGTGCAACCATCCTCCAGTAATATGTGTATGTGGTCTGAAGCGTAGCTTGAATGAACTGGAGGTAGGTCTGGAGGCCACTCCAGAAGTTCTAGTGTGTGGCCTTACTCTATGAGCTGCAGGACCCAAGCATCTTTTGTGATCTGCCTCCACTGGTCCAAGTAGAGGGGAATGTGACCCCCTACTACCACCTCCTGGAGTACTGAGGGGTGCGGGTCATGGAAAGAGTCATGCTGAGGCAGAACCGGTGGCTGGGGCCACACCTTCACCTTCTGTGGTGGAGATAGGGGTAGGCGTTGCTGCACCTGTTTTGCGCTTGCCCTGCTATTGGGTTCCTGACTTTGGTCCGTGGGTGGCATGATGAAAGGGTACCATCTGCCCATGTTTTGGCTGGGTGTGGTAAAGGGAGTGGACTGACCGCAGAGTCCTTCCTAAGGCCTGTAGGTCAGAAAGAATATCCTGCACATCTGCCTCAAAGAGCTTATAACCTCTGAAGGAGGCATTCAGGATGGATTGCTGAACATCACTAGCTAAGTCAGACACCCTGAGCCAAGAATGTTGTCTAAGGCAGATGCCAACCACAGTCACTCTGGCGGAGGCATCTGAGACATAATAGGTAGACCTCAAGAGGTGCTTACCCACATTTGTCCCAGTCTGGAGGGCCTTAAGCATCTCCAGCTTCTGGGGACCCTCTGGAAAGTCCTGAGGTGCTGCTTTTGCCTTTTTTCCAGAGGTTGTTCTGGAATTTGACCATATGGGCCTGGTAATTGGCAATTCTGAGGGGCAGAGTGGCAGAGGCAAAGGTCCTCTTGCCCATAAGATCCAGTTTCTTCGACTCTTTATCTGGGGGAACAGAACTGAGGTGCTGATGTCTCTTTGACTTATCATGGGCTGTATTTATCACCACTGAATCAGTCTATAGTTGCCCTGTGAAACAAAGATTCCCTGAGGAAGCCTGGTATAATTTGTCCACCATTCTGGGCATGGCAGGGATCATACTTGGTCTGTACCAAGCAGCCATGGTGGCATCCTCCAATGCAGCCAGCGAAGGAGGAATAATCAGGGGAGGAGAATCTGGTAGTTCCAGAAATTTGACCAGATTTCTCCTGGTAATGTCCTGCTCCTCAGCATCAAACCCCATAGCTGTTTGAAGCTGCATCATCACTGAGATGAAGGAGTGGTCATCTGGAGGGGACCTCAGGGTATACCTGGTGGAGTCGTCACCTCCTGAGGAAACAATGACGGTAGACCTGGATGGGCTTCTGTCTCCATCTACCTCCTCTTCCTTCTGTTGTGGGAGGAGCTCAGGATTGTACTCTTGATCCTTGTTGATGGGCTCTGAGTAGTGCAGAGAAGGCAACGAGGACATTGATGCCCTGGAGTAGGGAGGGCAGATGGTAGGTGTCAATGTGGGGACTGGTCTGGTAGGCACCTGTGTCATTGGGCCTGGAGGAGGAACAAGGCACTGAAGGATCTCCATAAAGAAGGAAAACATGGTTTGGACATCAATGGGGGTGGGTGTCACTGAGGCACCTTCTGGCATTGATGGGGGAGGCTGGGTTCCCAGCATTGACAGAACATCCTGGGGCATCGATGAGGGAGGCAGGAACCCTGACACTGATGGGCTGGCACCAGCCAAAACAGGTTTGGCAGAGCCCACTGCCAACTGTCCAAGAAGCAGGGGTTGCAGTGTCAGCATGGGCAACAAAATGCCAGACATCGATGAGCCTTAACCGGCCATAGAAAGGCCCAGCAGAACTCACTGTGAGCACTGACCCTGTGATAGAGAAAGTGTGGGTAGCAGGAGGTGTCGCTGCCAAAGGCGGACGATGACGCTGCAGTGTCCGGCACCCATAGCAGCAACTGAGAGCATGCCTGGTGGGACTTATCTTTACTCCTCTCCCTCTCCCTCTCCCAGTGCTTGTGTTTCCCAGAAGATTTGTCCCAGGCCTTGGATGACTGGGAGCCTGTGGACGGTGCTGGCAATGTGGAGGAGCTTCTGGCCTGGAGCTCCCTCTCCATTCTGGCCACCTTCTGTGCAAGGAAGAAGGACTGCAGGGCTTTCTGATGGCACCGCTGGGTAACCTGGTTGAAGCTGCAGCAGATCTCATAGGCCTAACTTTGTGGGCCTCACTGAGATAGTGGATGCAGGCGTTGTGGTCGTCATGGTTGTAGATTTTCCCACCGCACTCGCAATATTGAAAGAGTTTCAGAGTTGGTCAGCATACACAATGACAAGACTCACCTTAAAAAAGAAAGTGATGACTAACTAGGGTGAGAAAAAAATAATAAAACTGGAAAATTGAAGTGAAATGGTCAACAGTGGGAAAAGAACTGAGGAGGGTGCGGGCCATCCACGTTTATATGGAGAGGACGTCAAGTGATGTCGTTGTAGGTGGCCCCTAGAAAACTGCTAGCAAAATGTTTCTGTGTGGTCTTAGTGCATAGTGGCTATAGTTCCTTAGGTGTGGTCTGATGAAAGAGATATCCTCAAAGAAGATAACATAATTAACAAGATGAGACAAAAACAGAAGAATGGGAGGTGATACAAGAAACATGAAAAGGGACAGAAGGAAGGCTAAAGGTGTAAATTAATCCAAATGGGTAAGTTAGGTAATAGCCAATATCAGAGCAGGAGCAAGCGGGAGCAAAAAGAAGACTGAGATGGTGTTTGAGAGAGAGGTGGGAAGGAGACCAGCAAAGTGGAGTGGAGTGGAAGTTCCAAATGGAAGGAAGACGAGAAGAGAAAGCAGATTGCCTAGGAAGCAGATTTGGAATAAGGGATAAAGAAAGTGTGGGAGTTCCTGGAGCAAAGTGCATAAGAAGTGGAGTGGTTGGGAGAGAGGAGAAAGGAGAGGTAAGTAGGGAGAGGTGAAAACCAGTTTTTAGAAATGAACGAAGCACTGTGAATAAGGTGACAGGAGGCAAGTGGAAGCATTGGGAGGCTTGTATATAGAGAAAACTGATGAATACGAAAGGGAGCATCAGTAGCAAACCAGCAAAAGGCATTACAAAGGCTAGATGTACCACATCAACGAATAATTTGTGGTGAACTGGGATTTGTAGACATCCTTATTGTGATATAGGGCACTGAGTTTGGGTGGAGCTTTTTGAGGATGGCATAAGTGTTAGTGGAGAAGTCAAGTCTACTTTTCGCCACACACCTAGGTATTTGAAATCTGGAACTGTATCAAGGAAAGTGCCATCCAAGGTGGAAAAGACTATAGGGAAGGGGAGCCTAACAAGCTTATGGCTAGTGCCAAAGGTCATGGACACAGTCTTCTTGGTACTGGCCTACAGTTTGTGTGCTTAGAACCCAGTGTAGGACAGTATTGACATGACTAAAGCCTTTGACTTAGTTGACCACCCCATTCTCCTAACAACTCTAAAATCTCTAGGTTTTTCACCAAAATGTTGTTAGGTGGTTCGGCAGCTACCTAATGGACTGGACTCCATCAGTAAAAGTTAACTCTACTTTCTCGGACAAAGCTACTATTAATATTGGAGTGCCATAAGGGTCCATACTAGGCCCCCTGCTCTTTTCTATATTCATAAACAATATCACATCCAATCTTCCTCACACAACCTCCCTGCTATATGCTGATGATATTGTCATGTACACCAGTGCAATGAATATAACTGACATCAACACACAACTCTCCCATGATCTCCAAGTCATTCAACACTGGCTGATGACTAACAAGCTTATCCTGAACGTAGGAAAGACCGAGGCCATGTTATTTGGTTCCAACACTAAACTTAAATTCTCCCAATCTAATTTCATAGTTTCCACTGCCAATAGCTCAGCTGTTGGGGTTGTAAACTTGTTTAAATATCTCAGTATCACCCTTGACCCGATTCTCAACTTCGATCTTCATATTCAGCAGACTTGCAAGCTGGTAAATATGAAACTTGGTATTGCCTACAGGACTAGTTATGTACTCACACCATCTGCTAGGCTTGCTATAGCCCATGGAATACTCCTACTGTGTCTCTCCTATGGTGTTGCAACCTATGCCTCTGCCTGTAAATCTAGCTTTCAAAAATGGGATGTACCTTATAATAACATCTGTCGCTATGCCTCCGCCTCACCTAGGTTGAAACACCATTGCCTCCTCTACAATGACCTTGGCTGGCTTTCCCCTTCTGCAGCTAGATCTTATGCTTACGGAACACTCATAGATAACGTTATCAGAGCCCAAATTCCCAAACAACTGGCAGGATTATTTATAAACCATTCTTTCAGCTATGGTCTTCGTTCTGCTAATAATGCCCCTGTTCACATTCCTAGATACAGAACATCCATAGGTGCTAGTGCTTTTGCCTGTCATGCCCCCCATTTCTGGAACTCCCTCCCCCTAAGTACACGCTTAGCATCATCCCATGCCTCCTTTAAAAAATTGCTTCGACTCTATCTTGTTGAATCCTCCTGTTGTTCCTGCTTTAAACCACCCTAGTCTCTGTCTCCTCTCCCTATGTTTCCTGACACTTCTCAGTATATTGACCTCTCCTGTTGCATAGCTTCCTTCTTCCTCCACCTGTTTTCCTAGCTTCTTATTTACTACGGATTTTTATCATCTCACTGGCCTACCCCCATCTCCAATCCCCACTTCCCTAACTTAACTTTACTCCTCTACATTATCGTGTATGCAACTACTATAATGCCTCTGTCTCCTAGTTATATTCTTCCTAGATGTCCTTGTAATATTTAGCACTTATGACCAAACCTAATTGTTATTTTTTATGTAAATGATGTTACTCTTTTTACCTTAATCTTGTTCCTGTGCTTTGTTATTTATTCTACAACTTGTCTGTAATGTAATCACCTGCCTGTTCTTTAGTCCTACGTTTGATTAGTTGTGATCTTATATATATTGTAACCTGTTACCACAATTGTTTTGTTCTGTACCCTCCCGGGTCATGCCTGAAAATAGTCATTGTTATGGCTAGTGCACCTACCTGGTCATTAAAAACTAACTAAATAAATAAATAAAAATCAAAGTCACACTGAAGCGATGTTTCCGGGGCAGAGACCAAGGCACTTGAGGCAAAAAATACAGTGTCATCTGCATACTTGTGAATATGTGAGCTAACACAGACAGGAGGAAGGTCATTAAGAAATACTGAAAAGAGTGTAGAACCCAGTATGGAGGCTTAGAGAACCCCAGACTGTAATGGGAGGAGGGGGGAACAAGGCATCGCCACCCTGTACTGACTGGAGGTGGCCATAGAGGTGAGACCTGAACCATTTGACAGCTGGAACAGAAAGACCAGCGGCACACAGCTTATCCAGAAGGAGAGAAGTGACATTGCAGAGGGACTGGAAGGAAAAGTATGCCTCTTTGAAGATGACACAAAGATCTGCAACAGGGTTGAAACACAAGGGGAGGTGGAAAGGATGAGAAGGGACTTGGCAAGGTTGGAGGAATGGTCAAACGTATGGCAGCTTAAATTCATTGCAAAGGAGTGTAAAGTAATGCACATGGGAAACAACAACCTAGGGGAAGAGTACACAATGGGGGGGAGGTTCCAACAACAACAAAAATGGAAAGGGTTCTGTGGGTAGTTATATCAGATGACCTAAAGTAAGAAAGCAATATGAGAAGGCAGTAAGGAGGGTTGGGGGGATACTGAGATGTAGAGCGAGAGGCATCACCAGTAGAAAACAGGAAGTTGTTATCCCTCTGTACAGACAGTTGGTGAGGCCTCATCTGGAGTACTGCATGCAGTTCTGGAGACCCCGTCTCTGCAAGGACATAAAGAGGATGGAGGCAGTGCAGAGGAGGGCAACTAAAATGGTGCTGGGTCTGAACCAGAAGCCATATGAAGAGAGACTAAAGGAGCTTAATATGTATACCCCCGAGGAAAGGAGGGAGAGGGGGGACAGGATAGAAACTTTCAAGTACCTCAAGGGAATCAACAAAGTCCAAGAGGGTGGCATCTTTCAGAAAAAGAGATGTGCAAGAACAAGGGGGCACAATTTGAAGATAGAGGGGGGACAGCTCAGGGGCAACATGAGGAAGTATTTTTTCATGGAGAGGGTGGTGGATGCATGGAACGGCCTTCCTGAGGAGGTTATGGAGTCAAAAACAGTGGGCGAATTCAAGAATGCATGGAACAGACATAAGGCAATTCTAGTGGGGGTTAGGAAGAAGTAAGCTGTTGGTTAACTGGGAGTTGCAGCTTATCCAATAGGTAGGGAAGTAGGCAGACTGGGTGGGCCAAGTGGTCCTTATCTGCTGTCAAAGTCTATGTTTCTATGTTTCTATGAGAATGGGCTACCTAATCAAAAGCCTTGGCAAGGTCCATGAAAATGGCAGCAGTGATGTGTCCTTGGTCTACTCTACATCATTCATGATGGACTCTATAACACATAGTAGAAAGAAAATGGTAAAATGATTTTTGCAGAACCCAGACTAGAACGGAGTGAAGAAATTAGAAAAGTGAAGGAATGCTGGCCCGCTGGCACAGCAGTGGGATTTCTGCTTGCGACACTGGTGATCTGGGTTCGGGAACGGACCCGGATCGTCGGAGGGCCGGCCAGGGGAGAAGGATGGAGTGTCCCATGGACTGCTCTCCTTCTCTGGGGGGAGGGTGAGGGAAGCGTTCGTCGCACTGAGGACTCCTGGAGGAGGCCAGGGGATCTCAGGTGTCTGACGAGTCCAGTTCTGGGAGGCGGGGTGGATGCTGGCGTCATTGCACGTCCCCGCCTCCGTAACAAAAAATGGAGGAAAATTGAGGCGGGCAAGGACCACCGTGCACATGAAGCCTTCCCCAGAGGACCTCACCACATCACCATCGCTACGGGTCCCCGACCAGACATTAGTTCCGTGGTCACTGAGGAATGTGGCCATGGTTCCGCCCTCCGGGGGTAAGCCGGGGGTGACTGAGGCACCTCGGCAGCCATAGATGGTGGTGGAGGTCCCCGGGGGGCCGTGGCCAGGGCTGATGGAAAAAGACAGGGTCCTGCCAAGGGAAAAAGATAAAATTAAAAAAAAAAATAAAAGTGAAGGAAATCCACAAGTTGAGAGCAGACATGTTTTTCTTGCAGCTTGACAAAAGTAGGAAGAAGGGAGATGGGCCAAAAGTTGCCGGGAGAGGAAGGGTTCCCACATATTAGAAGAGGAAGAACCTTAGCAAACTTCCAGGACTGAGGTACAGAACAGAGACAGAAATAGAGGTTAAGTAAATGGGTGAAAGGGATGACAATAGCGGGGCAGAAAGTCGAAGAAGATTAGGATTCAGTCCATTTGGACCATGAGATTTGCAAAGGTTAAGGGGGGACAGAGCATGTAATGTAGCCTGTGGAGTGATGGTAGAGAAGTCAAAGCAGAGGTCAGAAAAAGGAAGAGAAGGAATAGACTGAAGCAAAAAAGGAGGAGCCAGAGGATGCAAATGTAGACCCCCTTCCCAAGCATCTAAGGACCAGGTGTTCTGGGGAAGGGGGTCGCAGACAATAGAATCTCACCAGAGATTTCTGAGACTGAACATAGAACAAAAGTTCTCTTTCCTCAAGACATCTTCCAAACAACTGTCCCGGTGCCCCAAACGATGGATCAATGTTACCCAGCAGTTTCTTACCAGGACAGCAGACCCAGGCAATTCATCTTCGGCCTTCATGGGAGTCCACCCACCGAACCCAGAGAGAGGGGGTGCAGAAACATACTGGATTGCTTGAAACCCCCATGGGAGACCACAGAAGATTCCTAAATCTAAAGGACTGGTTATTTCATTTAAATCCTCTAAAAGATTGATTACACTGGACTCCAGTTTTCTCCCAAAACTAATCAGGTTTATTCTCCTGAGCTGATAAATGATTAACAGGGCTCGGGGTCCCAATTGCTTAAGGAAATAAAATCTCACAGCTACCTTGGGGATAAACGTTTAACACAGGAAAAATCGGAAGAGGGGGAGCATTTATGGGCAGTCTTAGGCATGAAAGATTTTACAACAAGCACAAAAATTCAGCAGCAGTACTTTACTCAGGACCAAAGACTGTTCTCAAAACCAGAAACATGAAGCTCCAAATATCTCACCGGCACTGGTAAGTACCTAACTTAAGCTTCACTTTAAAAAATGGGCTCTTCTCAATCACCCCCCCCCCCGAGTGCTACTTCATTCTGCTTCTCTCTGAACACCACTAACAAAAGAGCAATGAGCTCTTCTGACTGCCTCCAAGCTAATCCATACTAAGGGGCATAAATCCTTGCAACCTGCCAATTTCTCTGCTGCTCCTCAATAACTGTCTCAAATGCTGCCCAAATCCTTGTCCTGGACTGGCCTGGTCCCTACGGTTCCTCTCTCTCTCTTATCTGGTCTCCGATTTCCTTACTCACTGGAGCTAAACCTCCCTACAACAGTCCCAGTGGCACCATTGCTTTAATTTCTTCTGTGTTGCCGATTAGTGCAGCAAGACAGTCCATGGCCTAAAAGGCCTCAGGGTGGAGGTCTCTTAACCCCCCACCTGAGCACCTGTCCGGGACTTTTCCAAGAGCCTCAGGGCCTGCCCCTCCATGCAGGCCCCATTTTTGAGTAAAGGCCGTACCCATTCCACCTTCTGAGCGCCCGAGCTGCCTTGCCACATGGGGGAAGGACCGGAACCGCTCCCACCGGCCCTGAATCCCAGCAGAGGCCCTGCCGCAACCTCTGCAGCTCCAATGGCCCAAGAAACCACACTATCTTCTGGAGCATAATGTCCCTGGGGGTCCTACTCTGCCTACCCTCAGACTCACTCCCTGGATGCTCTCAGCACCCAGTCCCCAGGGGCCCATGACCCAAACGACCGCAAACTGCCTGTCTTGATGACCTCCCTCAGAGGCCCACCCAGAGACATGGAGCATCGCCGGTGAAAGCTGCCGAACTGCCTAAGGAAGTGGAGGGGGCCTTCAAACTGCCCTGCTTCAGTGCCCACTGCTCTCTCTTCTTCTCTCCCTGGGCTCTTTCTATATATATGCTCCTCATCTGCTGCCTCCAAGTGGTGGCCAGCAGAAATTTCCTCCCCCAGAACACTAAATGTCCCTAAGCACCAGGGGAAGGGGGACCCTAAAGGTGAGCAATAAGCCCCCAGCAGACCAAGTATGCTTACTCCCTGGACTGCCAGCAGAGGTACCTGCAAAATGTGATCAAATTTGGGTCCTCCCTGATATCTCTGACTCCTTACCCTAAAATACCCTACCTTATCTGTACCAGGTGGTCCTAAAGCTTTAAACCACCAAAACTGAAAACACTGCAAGCATTTCAAAATCTTTAAAGCATTGAAAACAATTGAATTAAACATCTATATACACATCTGAGGCAGATTCAGTTGCAAATTCCCTTACCCCTTATACCACCCACATGTTGCAAAACTGTAAGCGTTATTAAATTGCAATAACCACTCACACTCTCACGCACTCACACACTCACCCAAGGCAGGGGCTGAATACTCCCAGCCTGATTTGGCAGAACAAATTTAAATGTACATTTTAAAATTTAGAATCAGTCATTTATCTTTTCTAGACAGTCATTAGGTTTAAAAAGTAAACTATAAATCATCACAGTCTATTACCCTTCACCTGCTCCAGTGAGCAGTCTTCCCAGAACAGTCCATAAGTCTCTCTGGGGGCTTAAATGTCAGGACCTCCTCCCGGTGGAAAATAAAAGTCGAGATCTGGCTTCATTGTGAGGTCTCCGAATGAATCTTTGGCTATAATGTAATATTTCATTCGGCATCCTGCCAAGTCCTGAACAAGTGCAAAGTTCTTAAATAAAGTTAAACCAGACCAAGGCACATTGTGTCACACAGCCCGTGCCTTCTGAAAGAGTTTCTGGGATGGTCATCCTCCATGTCCAGGATGGTGCTGCAGCTTCTGAAGTTGCTCCTTGAACACCCATTCTTCTCTCATCTCCTCGATCACATCCCACACTCTCTCTGAAATATATGGATAGTCCAAGGAAGAATATTCAATGTAGATCTTCCTCCTGACCCACCTCTCTGCTAGGGACCAGTCAGGTAACTCTCTCATGCTGGTTCTTCTGGCCACACCTGGCTCCAACCAGGTCTCCTTCCTGTAGGCAACATTAGGAGGATCACTCCTGTTTAAACCATCCATCCTGATCTGAAAGGCTTTGGCACGGATAGGCAAACGTGGGGTTCTGTCAGCCAGGGTAATCACAGGGTGATGAAAAGGCCTGGGAATGGCTCTAAAGATCTCATAGTCTGCAAATTGAAATCTCTTAAAAAGCAGCTTTTTCTCATCAAAGTCCGGTTCTTCCAGCAGCTCATCTCTTTCAATAGTTACACCAGGCAGTGCACCAGGTGCTCCCAGCTTAATTACAGGTCAAGTCTTCACAGCTGCAGAGACCTCTGGTTTTAAAGACAGGGCTAGTGGGCTGCTACCAGACAGGAATGCTTGCGGGGACCCCTGGGCCTGGGGAGGCCACCCAATGAACTTCTCAGGCCCCTGACCTTCTGCCATGGGGATAGCGGGCAGCCGGTGGGGAGGAGTAGGGCAGATGTTGATGCTCCTCACCACCCCCCTTTTTTACCTCTTCTACAGCCTCCTCCACCACAGCAGAAGAGTCTCTAGTCTTTTTCCCTTCTGGCTCTCGTTCCTGCAAGGAGAGCTTTTCTATGACCCTGGCCTCAGCACTTCCCTGCTGCCAAACAGATGTTGCCCCCCCCCCAAAACACTAGGAAGATATCCCCAATGGAGAACTGACAGAGCACGATCAAATATTCCTCCGGGGCAGAGCTGGAGCAAATCGAGCACACAGGCAGCTTTATCACACCTTTTCCCCTGTATCCACATCTAACACACCTTTCATCTGCTTGACCTCTTCATCCTGAGTTCCAAAGCCATGTTAGGACCGAAGCAGGAATCATGGCTAATGACTCCTCTGGGGGAAACACCTCTTCTGCTTTAAATCCTCTGCCTGCCATCCTATAGCTTCGTTCCATAAATCACCTCCCAAACTCTTTCTTTAGTTCTCTGGAATAGGGAGCAACGAAATTGTTCTTCTTCCAAACATAGGCCTCTGTTTCACCAATCTCCAAAACAGCTATCACTCTCTCCAAATCACTTCTCAAAATGGCGCCGAGATCTTAATCTTTCTTCCTCTCAAGTCTCCACCAGCGAATCAGCAGGCTGGAAAATGACATGTGACCTGCAAGTCACCTGCTAGTGCCACACCAGAGAGTGTTGAGGCCTTACCATCTGTTTAGGTCTAATCCCACACCACCACCCAATTTTCAACCGCACCACACAGCTTTGGACTAAGGCAATCGGTCCCACCAGCTCCTCTGCTCCAGATTTTGGGGCTACTTTTGTTTGCTGGGGGCGAGCAAATCCCAGATGAGCCCCCATTCTGTAGCCCCCCCTTCCCAAGCATCTAGGGGTCAGGTGTTCCGGGGAAGGGGGTCCCAGACAATAGAATTTCACCAGAAATTTGTCAGAGACTGAACAGCATGGAACAAAATTTCTTTTACCTTGAGATGTCTTCTAAACAACCATCCTGATGCCCCAAACGATGGATCGATGTTACCCAGCAGCTTCTTACCTGGAGTGCGGACCCAGGCAATTCATCTTCAACCTTCAGGGGAGTCCACCCTCCGGACCTGGAGCGAGGGGGTGCAGGAACATATTGGATTACTTCAAGCCCCCATGGGAGATCACGGAAGACCCCTAAAACTAAAGAACTGGTTATTTCATTTAAATCCTTTGAAGATTAATTAAACTGGACTCCAGTTTTTCCCCAAAACTAATCAGGTTTATTTTCCTGATTTTAAAATGATTAACAGGCCTCAGGGGTCCCAACTGCTTAAGGAAATAAAATCTCGACGGCCTGGTGGCACTGGAGCTTGAGGCGCTGGTCACTACACCTCGCACCACGCCAGTAACCTGGGTTTGGGAATGAGCCTGGGCCACTGGGGGTTGGCAGATGAGAGAGAGGATTCAGCATCTGGAGGACTGCTCTTCTTTCTCAGGGGAAGGGAGATGTCATCCCACTCATTGACTGCCCTCTGGTGGTGACTGAAGGGCAGTACAGGCCAGGAGGCTTGGTCTGATGTCCTCATGTCAGTAGGAGAGGGGCAGCGGGGAAAAAATGGAAGAAAACGAGCCTGGCAGGCTTGATGATGGTCCGCTGCTCCCGAGCACCATCCCTGGATTCTGGATTGTATCACTGGGAGGGAAGAGAAGCCAGTGACCTCCTTCCTGGTCCTGTCATGGGGGAACTACCGGGTATCAGCAAGTGCAGGACATGCGGGACCAGAGAGAGAGCCCTCCACCAGGAGGGCCGTAGCCGCCTGCTAGGGCTCTGGAGGATAAAAATCTCTATGAAAATAAAAAAAGAAAAGAAAAGGAAAATCTCACAGCTTCATGGGACTTAACTTTTTACAAAGAAAAAATAGAAGAGAGGGAACATTTATGGGCAGTCTTAGGCACGAGAGATTTTGCAACAAGCACAAAAATTCAGCAGCAGTACTTTACTCAGGACCAAAGACTTTTCTTGAAACCAGAAACGTGAAGCTCAAAATATCTTTCTGGCACTGGTAAATACCTAA
Source organism: Neoceratodus forsteri (assembly GCA_016271365.2). Lineage (NCBI taxonomy): Eukaryota > Metazoa > Chordata > Ceratodontiformes > Ceratodontidae > Neoceratodus > Neoceratodus forsteri. Next base: position 1,029,395,855 of record CM057449.1, on the reverse strand, counting down.
CTTAAGCTTTACTTTAAAAACCCGGCTCTTCTCAATCACCCCTCCCCCCGAGTGCTCCTTCATTCTGCTTCTCTCTGAGCACCTCTAACAGCAATGAGCTCCACTGACTGCCCTGTGCTAATCCATATTACAAGGTGTAAATCCTTGCAGCCTGCCAATTCAAATGCTTCCCAGATCCTTGTACTGGACTGGCCTGGTCCCCACGGTTCCTCTCTCTCTCTCTTATCTGGCCTCCGATTTCCTTACTCACTGGAGCTAAACCTCCCTACAGCAGTCACAGTGGCACCATTGCTTTAATTTCTTCTGTGTTGCTGATTAGTGCAACAAGATGGTCCACGGCCTTAAAGGCCTCAGAGTGGAGGTCTCTTAACCCCCCCACCTGAGCACCTGCCTGGGACTTTTCCCAGAGCATCTGGGCCTTCCCCTCCATGCAGGCCCCATTCTCAAGTAAAGGCCACACCCATTCCCCCTTCTGAATGCCCGAGCCGCCCTGCAACACGGGGAAGGACCAGAACCAGTCCCACCAGCCCTGAATCCCTGCAGAGGCCCTGACACAACTTCTGCAACTTCGACGGCCAGAGAAACCACACTACCTTCTGGGGCCTAAACGCCCTCCCAGGGGTCCTACTCTGTCTACCCTCAAACTTGCTCCCTGGATGCTCTCACCACCCAGTCCCCAGGGGCTGACAACCCTAAAGACTGCAAACTGCCTGTCTTGATGACCTCCTTTTGATGCCCACCCAGGGACCCAGCACACTGCTGCTGAAAACTGACGAAACTGCCCTGCTGCAATGCCTGCCGATCTCTCCTCTTCTCTCCCTGAGCTCGCTCTCTCTCTCTCTCTCTCTCTCTCTCTCTCTCTATATATATATGCACCTCATCTGCTGCCCCCAAGTGGCAGCCAGCAGAAATTACCCCCCCGAGCACTGAACATCCCTAAGCATGGGGGAGGGGGGAGGGAAGGGGACCCTAAAGGTGAGTAAATAATCCCCCTCAAAATGAGGGGGGCTTACACAAAGGACAGGAGAAGGGGACAAATTGTGAAGAATCTGTTAAAATGAGAAGCAACCTGGTGGGAGCGGAGATAGGGGAACCATTTGCACCTAAAATACGTGATGAAGACTGGGAAGAAGGACCGAGGACAGAATCAATCTTCCAGAATTTGGCAGGCGATGTAAGATTATTTTGGGGGTTAGTAACAAAATAACTGGCTTTAGCAGCTCTAGTGACTTTTGTACAAGGATTTCTGAGTTTCCTGTAGCTTAAAAGGTCAGAGAATGTGAAGCGAAGCCAGGCAATGTCCCAAGTCTTACAAAGATCAATGAGGTCAGAGGTAATCCAAGGAAAGTGAGAGCCTCTTACACAGGATTTTTTAAGGGGGCGTGCTTTTCCCACATGTGCATGAACTTTATATGAAATTAGGAGAGGGCCTCATCGATAACAGTAGCAGCAAGTATAGAGGACCTGTCAATAGCTGGAAAATCAAAAAGGAGAAAGTCAAAATTTAGTGAGCAAAGTGGCCTAGACAAGATAAATCTGGGAGGGAACAAAGGGAGATGAATTTTCCTAACACAATAGGTCATTTTGTTGTCACGAAAGGCATTAGGGAATGTACCAGCAACAGCTATCTGGTGGGGGAGGGAGGAAAGGATCAAGTCCCGAAGAGAATGATTGGTAGAGTGAGGGTTAAGTCATTTCACTACAGTTTTTAGTTTAGAAAAATTAAGAGACTTAATCTTCTGGATGGTTGGTTTAGCAGTAGCAGGGGAGAACCTATTAATGTTGAAATTCTCCAGGAGAATCAGTTCCCAAGAAGAGGCAGGAAATGTCAGAAGGGTGATAGTATTAGACAGCACAGTAGGAGAGGCTTTGGTGGAGACACAGAGTCCACCAATGCAAATAGGTAAAGAAGAGGGCAAAATAAGCTTAGACAGAAGGAATTCATGTGAGGAAGGAGCTACACAACATCATGGAATTGAACAAGTGAGTCCCTGCCTGACTTAGAGGGCAACGCCGCCACCACGTTTGCCAGAATCTTGTCTGTGAAGGTTGTAGCTGGGGATGGCAACATCCCTAGCAGATACTCAAGAGGTCAGCCAGGATTTGGTGACACAGAGCACGTCAGGATTATACTGGCAAATGGTTCCACTATGCTGGCTCAACACCAAACACAACGAAAGCAGTTACAGTGACAACACTTCCCCGACAGCAACTACAACGCTACCCGACAATGCTGACAATCGCAACACCGACAAGAACCGCCAGGACAACAGCAAACTACATAAAGAAATGCGGGGAGTTCCATCCCCGCCCTCCCCAAACTTAAAATACTGAACGGCGCACATACCATGGCGTAAAAGAGACAACACCACCTGCATTTTTCAATGACCTAGTCGACACTCCACCCGTAGGCATGAACACCTAACTCCATGTTCACAGTACTGGCTCACTACTGGCTCTTACACACCTGTCGACCCTAATACCTACCTGGTTGAAGTAAGACACCTGCTGGAGAAGAGTACACCTTGCTGCAACTGCATTCACTGCAATTGATTTGAGGTAATTGATTCGCTGTGTCGGGTTTGATGCAACAACGTCACACCCTGGCGAATAACACTAAGTAGATCAACTTCAGGTAAAAGATTCCTAGCATTAAGCTGAAAAATGTTAAGGCCTGTGGGGAGAGACATACTGTCTTTTTAGTAGCCAAAGAAAATTGACAAGGTCTGTGTAGACAGTCCAGGTCTTCATGAAGGAGCAGAAATGTATGCATAACTTTAAAACCTCTGGACTATTAGAACAAGTGCTATTTAAAAATCAAGATTCTTGTATTTATACAACAATCCTTGGGAAGATACACAGACTCAGTCAGGTAAGCTGTCTTCTTTAGCATTGTGGGTTGTTTCGCAATCCTGTGTGCACAACAGTGCATGTGCACACTGATGTCAGCACGTGCCCGGACTACTGCAAGCTCAAGAGGAAGCTGGCAGTTCTACAGCCTTGCTGCAGTGCATAGACACTGTCAAGGAAGATGTCAGAGCTAGAATACCAGAGCGGGAAGAATCAAATCTGGGGGGGTGGGGGTGGGTCTAATGGACACCATAGGGTTTTTCTGGATGACTGGATAGGTGATCAGTGGGCAGCACAGCTCCACACAATGCTGCCATGTTTGATGTGCAGCTGCATTGTTCGGCATGCAAATAAGTCCACAACTGAGATAGACCCTTATTATCTTGCATGCCCTTTGGGCTGATTAGAATGACAGGACTGAATATGGCTCAAAGGAGAACTGATGCTAATCTGTTTGGGACCTGTTGTCTCCATTCAGCTCCTGTGGGCCATATTCCAGTAGGGTGCTGTGTCAGCACAATGCATAGTCACTGTGTGCTGCTCTGTCACCATCCCATATTAAGACACTTAGCACACTCTGATTCAGGTGTGCTGTCTGTGCATTATCTCATGCACGTAGTTATGGGTGCACGGCAAATGTGTCCACATCTGAATATGGGGGTAATGTTCTTTTACAATGCATAGCACTGAAAATGGAGTTAAGGCAGCCAGTTTATGGATTTATGAAATAATTTAATCTGTCATTAAGGTAGGATAGAATACTGATAGTGAACAAATGAGTACTAAATAAGAGTATAATATTTTATTAGGGTCCTAACAAAACGTTAATGATCATAACATAGAAAATAGTTGCTGGTAATATGGACTGATTGCTTTTAAATTTTTGTAGATATGTTAAAACACTCTCCTGAAGAAGTCATATGGCAAAACTTTGGGGTTTGGTAGTGGAACAGTAGTGTTTATTAAAAATATTACCACTGGTTAGGGACCCCTCACCCACACACATTATCCCTACCATGGACTCTTGATTGCTTTGGCCTTCCAGACTTCCAGATGTACTGTATGGTGGCTCAGCTGTCTCTGACAGTGTCCTGGGGAAGCAGTTGTGGGACACAAGATGGTTTGAACTAGAGGATGAGCTCCATTTACCTGCCACTTTATTTGCACTCCCATATTTTATGTTGCCTCCTAGCATTTGGAGCAAAACAGCAGACCTGTGAACAAAACATACACTATGGTTTATACACAAGGCTAGGATTCTTATGCATACCCCAACAATATACGGTCCCTAAGGGTTATTATAAGTGAGCCAGAGTTTCTGTCACCACAAACAGAATTAGGGTTCCATAGATGGAAGCATGGGACCATGACCCAGTACAAACAATTTGTGGGAGGAGGTCACTATGTTTCTGAGATGCTAAAAAATGGGTTACCCAAACCAGGACTTTTTCCATTTCTCCTCAAACCAGGCACTGCATAAATCCAGGGACAGACTTCTCAAGATAGACAGAGAGCTGACAGGCTTGTGGGACTTCTTTTTCTGGACAGTCATTCTGAAGGGAAGAGGCAAATATATCTCTAGTGCATACACAATGTTGCTGAAGCCATAGGGAGAAACATGCTAGTGTTAAGAATTGGTTGGAAGATGATGCAGAGATCCTGATATCAGAAAAGGACTGGAAGAAATTATGGGAAAAGGGATGGAAAGTTTCAGCATCTCTTAACTGGCAAGAGTTTTGGTAGAGAATGTGCATCTGATTCTTCCACACTCCAGTCATTACTAAACACTTGGGGTTGGGGGGAGGTGTTACTCTGATCTATGTTAGAGAAGCTGCAGGCCACTGTCACGTATTCTGGTTATGTCTCTGCATCCAACATTATTGGCAGTTAATTCAGAAGGAATTACAATTTCAAGCATTTGTTTTGGGTTTTCTGGACCTATGTATAGGGGCAAAAAAATGCAGTGAAATGTTTTCCATCATGCATACAGATGCCCTGAAAGGTATCATAGTATGTTGGTTGTCTAAGTCGATCCCTATAATCTCTCTAGGTAGATCGGGGAGGTACAAAAGATGGAGCGTATGACTGCAGACTTAGGTCTCAGTGAGACATTCTTAGTGATCTAGGGAATATGAGATAGATGTGCCACTGGGTTTACAGAATAGCGATCATATTTAAGGAACTTTTTTGTATGACCAAAGCACGTCTCATCTTGGGGTTCAGGTGTCATCTTCAAGCTGCCGTACCAGCACCAGGTCTGAGGAACTGCTCATGGGTGAGATGGAGGTCCCAGAAGCAACTGATGGTTTAATAATAATAATATATGCTAAAGCATGCCATGGGGGACTTACACTCTTCTTGGTGGGATGGGCAGAATGGACTCGGGTATTGCTGTGAGCAACACACTGGAAAAAGTATAAAAAAAATTGCAATATTGGACACCAGCAAGCTAAAGTTTATAACATGAATAGTTTGACTGAAGATGTTATGATCTTTGCACATCTAATTGTAACTGGTGGGTTACCCCAGGGGTCGGGTTGGTGGTATTTTTTTGTTCTTAGCGCTGTGTAGTGCCTCCATATGTAACCCCCTATCTAGGACCTGGGCTGGGGGAGAAAACTGTTGCTCGGTATCTTGGCTAGGTTTGACTTCTAGTCAGGGGCACCCAAGTAACTCTGGACACAGGAAGCAATAACTGAAATGTCCAATACCAGAAGTTGGGATTCTAAAGTGTGGCTTTTATTCACATTCAACAGAATAACAAAGCATAGATGGACCCCCATGGGGCTACACTCCTGGTAATGCAGATTTATGGAGATCAGAACACATCCTCTTTACCCTGAAACCCTCAGGTCTCAAAATACTCTGGGCACTCTGCTCTAACTCAATTTTTTTCGGTTTCCCTGGCTCGGCTCCTTTGCCAGCCCTTTGGACACTTTCTGTATAGCATGGAACATTTACTGGTGGCTCCCTAAACCACCTATGAGCACTTCTGGCTCCATCAGGGAATCTTCCTCATCAATCCCATGTCTGGGTACTTTTCTCAGGCACTGGCCAAGTACCTGAGAGAAAGCAACAGGTGTTCCAAAGCAAACCAGTAGAGGTGAATTTGGTTACTACTGATGGGGGGTCTCCCACCTTGTCGCTCCCATAACTCATACCCGGCCATTTCTCTGGACTGTAACACCTCATCCTTAAAAACACTTTGCTGTGTAGATTCCCTTTAAATGTATATCACATTCAGTCTACTGTTTTTCCATCCCATTTGTGCTGAACTTGAACATACTTAAAAAGTGGCTGTGCCCGTTACTCTAGACCCCCCACAGAGTTAAGCAGTCCAATCCCCACATCTTCCAAACTGTACTTGGCTGTCTTTTCCTGACCCCACAGTAACAGTCACTTTAGTTTCATCTTGTCTCAGGTGAAAACATATTGGCCCTTTAGCAAAGCAAACTCATCCCTTGGTTGCAGGTGCCCCCCAGGCATTGTCTCTTTCAAAGAAATCTCATTCAGAACTTCTGGTGCCTCAGCACAAACTTAAACTCAGGCAGCGTCTTGTTTCCTAGCTGGACCAGGGGGTTTGCCCCTGGAAACAGGCTGATTCCTTCCCCCCCATCCCCACAGGGATGGGGCCCTGAACCACTGAAAGCAGTCTCTACAACTTCACTTGGCTCTTCTTGTGTTCCTCTCCAGGTGAGAACACACATCTCTACAAAAAACTAGCTCTTTGATAGAGCTTAGGACTCTGAGGGCCTGCTTACAGCAGAGCACCTCCTTCCTCTACTACTGACTGCAACAGACTGACTTCAAATTCCCCAACGTTCTACTCTAACCTCCAACTGCAACATTCCAGTGTGGCTTATGCAGCTGCGACAGTTCTAAATGATGTCATAGCTCCAGCTCAGCAGAGGCTGAAAACAGAGCAAGGCATAGTGAAATCCATTTAACTGGAGTTTCACTAGCTGCCTGTCCCTGCCTGCCACTAGGTCTTACTAGGGTTCTAGTGACCCTGGTAACGGGGTTACACTATATAATGTTGACAGCATCCCTCCTAGAAACTATGATGTACAAAATTCTGTATTTTACCTTTTGAATAAAGCTGAGTTAAAAAAAAAAAGATTTGGTGTGTTCAAGATAACTGTTGCATCTTAGCCAGGCCTTGCTCCCTGTGCTTCCTCTGCCAAGCTTTTTCCCTCTGCTGTTTTGCCCAGTAGGTCTCCACATGATCCCATAGGTCTCCAGACAGGTACTGCCACTCAACCCCCATGTTCTCCTGCACATGACACCAAACTATCTCATCAGCTTGGCTGGTGTTAGGCAGTCACATTTGCCATCTCCCCGTATCTTGCTGGGCAAAGTCAGTAGTCATAGAAAATGTTGGCAAAAAAAGACCATCAGTCCATCTAGTCTGCCTTGTTTTACCCTATCCTACCTGGGACTTGTCTAGTCAGGGTTATTGCCTCACCCCCTTGCCCCCTGTCCTACTCCTTTCCCCGTGTAACTATTAAGCCTTTTACTCACTCCCAGCTGCGTGTAAAACCTCTAATGGTTCTTACCCACCACCTCTGATGGTAGGCTGTTCCATGGCTCTACCACTCTCTCGGTACAATAACATTTTTTCACATTCCTCCTGGCTCTCCACCCGGCCAGCTTCCACTTATGTCCTCGTGTTTTTGGTTCACCAGTCCTGCTGAATATTTACTCACAGTTTCCCTTGTTCATTCCTTTCAGGAGCTTGAAGGTCTGCATTATATCTAACATACTAAAATGCCAGCAGAACAGGCCTAATGGTCTCTTGAGTCAGCTCATTTTTCAGCACCCGCACTGAGGGCCGATTTTGGTGTTCCCCCCTCCTCCTTGGGTTATACTGTCCCCAGTCCCAGATGTTCCACCTGTATTGGGCCTGGTCAGATTTACCCTCCCCCTGTACCTGTCCCATCCCTTCTTAAACCTGTCCACAGTCTCCACCTCTACCAGTTCCCTGGGCAGTGCATTCTATGGCTCCACCACCCTTTCAGTGAAATAACGTCTTCTCCTCTCCCCTCAGAGCCTGCCCCCTTCCAGCTTACACCCGTGACCTCTTGTTGCCCCACCCTCCTTCCTTTGGAGCACCATGACAGGGCCTCCTTTATTGATCCCTTTCATGTACTTAAAGACCTCTATCACGCCCCCCCCTCCTCTAGGGTGTACATGTTGAGCTCCTTGCTCCTCTCCTCATAGGTCCTCTCCCCCAGGCCCCAGATCATTTTGGTTGCCCTCCTTTGGACCCTCTCTAGGAGTGTACTGTCCCTCTTTAAATGTGGTCTCCAAAACTGTACACAATACTCGAGGTGTGGCCTAACCAAACAGTTGTACAGTGGAAGGATCACTTCTGCCTTTCCTTTCACTTCTGAACTCCAGCAAGTACATGTTCAGGGTCTTAAGCCGATCTTCATAGGATCTGCCCTGCTGGCCCAGAGTCATTTTGGTTGACTTGTGCTGTACCATCTCTAGCCTGTCTTTGTCTTTTCTTAGGTGGGGGCTCCAGAACTGGGCACAGTATTCCATATGCAGCCTCACCAGTGATCTATAGAGAGGCAGTATTAACTTCTTCTTCCTGCTGTCAGACTCTGTTCCTATGCACTCCAATTCTGGTTGCCTTGCTGCAGGCCTTGTTACAATGGCTAGATTGTTTAAGGGAGTTGCTTATGATTACCCCCTGGTTCCTTTCCTCAGTGGTAGTTGTCCAACTTAACCCTTCCCATCCAATATTCTCTCCTGGGGTTCTTGTTTCTATGTGTATCACTTTGCACTTCTTGGCATTTAATTTCAACTGCCTAACGTTTGTGCACCTCTCTTTTCTCAGTCAATCTTTTTACTGAAAATTTTCCAAAACACAACAAATAACTACATTTTGAAACATAGCATAAGTGAATACAGAATTCCTTAGTGACTATAGGAAAACATGAGCATTGGTACAGAATCCTTAAGAAACATGGGAAAGTCTATTTGGGATGGTACGGGGAAGAAATACATGCCCTGGGGCAATAGAGTAGTGATAAGATATGCCTTGCCTATATTCATGGGCCCATCTCCCCTTGTTTATAGCCACCTAGTGGTGAGTGATGGGGTACTGAGTCATACCCTTCCCTATTCCCCCCTCCTTGGATCTGGTGTTTCCCTTTCCTGTGGTTGGACTAGGTTTGGCTGCCTCTACAGTAGGTTGAAGACAGGTACTCCCCCCAAATTCATTTGCATGTGTCCAGAGTAGCGGCGTTACCCGTGGGACAGCTTTTCTAGGGAAGCGAGTTGCCCAAAGGTGAGGCACTATTCTGCCACAGGGGGAACCTCCTGGGATCTCCATTTACACAGGAGGAGTCTCCTGGCCACTACCCCAATGGCCATTATCCAGTGTATGGGATAGCCCATCAAAACGGCGGCTACGAAATGGCAACTGCTAAAAACAGTGCCAGATTATGGCAAATGCCACAATGGGCGAAGTCTCTGTATTCCCTCCTCGATGTCCTCCCACCCTGGAGTTGGTATATTTAGTACGGGGGGGGGTGCCCCGCAAATAGAGACTTCGGCCCATATTGGCATTCACCATAATCTGGTGCTGTTTTTAGCAGTTGCCATTCTGTAGTCGCCATTTTGACATGTAACCAGTGTATGGTAGGGGAGTGTTTGGTAAGAAGAGAGTGAGTCTTACTCAGGAGGAAAAAGGGTCCATCTAATCGGAACTGAGGGCCCAGGAAAGATGAACACATCTTGATAATGCCCTCTTTGAATTCTGAGATGGCTGGGCAACCCCATATTATGTGGCAGAGAGTGCCTTCCAATTGCTAGTACCTCCTGCATCTATCATCTGGAAGAAGGCCCATTCTGAGGAGGGCAGCTAGGCTACGGTACCATTACAGCAGCACTTTGTTTTCAATAAGGCAGCTGTGGCCATCACAGCAGCTAGCATATTCCTTGTGAAAGCAGGTGGATCACTCAGCCCCAGTGATGGATATGTTAAATTCTGCCTCCCATGCCCATTTGGAGGAAAGGGAGGGGTCTGGTTGGGTGTCCTGAAAGTATTTGTAGAAGAGGCTGGCCTTACCCTTTGATAACTTGTTGCAGGCTGCGACCAAAGTCGTGGTGAGGGCCACATTTTACGGTTGTGGGCCCTGTACCTGTTGACTGATTGCACTTTGGATTTGGAGATAGGGCCCCAAATCCTACTTGGGCAGGTCGTGTTTGCATGCTAGGGCATCAAAAGCTTCCACGTGTTTCTCAGCCTGAGTGAGCATGTCTTTAATTCAGAGGATGCCCTTCTGAGCCCAGGAGAGCCATCTTGGAGGGTGTTGCTCTATGCAGAGTGCACTGTTATCCCACAGTGGTTCCAGCAGTTGAGGGGCGGGGTTTCCTCCCAATACTCCATTTAACTGGAACCATACTCATCTATAGAACAATTGAACAGATTGTGCCTTTAATGCCCACAGTAAAGGATGGTACAATACTGTGGATGGTATCGGGTGTCCTATAATGTCTTATTCTATGATGGACCATTGTGCTGACCGGTGGGCTGGAGTGGAGAACCATTGGGCCATTTGGGTAGCTGAAAAAGCTAGGTGGTAGCTTTCCATCTATGGGAGGCCGCAGCCTCCTCCAGACCAGTGACTGCATAACTTAGCATGACTATATGTTGGTGGTTTGTCCTCCCACAGATAGCCCTCTATGATTTTATTAAGGTTTGCAAACCATATTGAGGGAATTTTGAGTGGTACGTGGGCCAGCAGATGTGTGATCTGAGGGCCCAGCATCATTTTAAAGGCCTCAAGCTTTATGACCAGTGGCTGGTTCAGATGACACCATCTGTCTAATTCAATCCTGGCTGATGTCAGCAAGGAGGAGAGGCTGGGTTTGAGCATCTTAGGGACAGACAGGTGTATGGTGATGCCCAAATAGGTGAAGCCATTCTTGGTCCATTTAAAGCCCTTTGCGGTGAAAGGTTCAGGTATACAGGAGGAATATGGGGGAGTACTTTAGTCTTCATGGGGTTGATATCAAGCCCTGAGACCATTCCAAAGTGCTGAAGCAGTTTAAGAAGGGGAGAAAGGGAGGCCTGCCCCTCTGCTTGTAAGATCATGAGGTTGTCTGCGTATAGGAGTGCTCTGTACTCATTGTCTCCACATTGGATGCCCAAGAGGTCTGTGTGGTTCCCGATGGCTATGGCCAGGGGTTCAATTGCCATCAGAAATGGGAGTGGTAAAAATGGGCACCCCCTAATGGGTTCCCTTCTGGAGAGGGAAGGGGACAGATCATAAACCATTAGCAAGCATGCCTGCCTGAGGCGAGTTGTGGAGTAGTTGGACACAGTGAAGGAATATGGGTTAGATGCCTATCCATTCCATGGTGCACATTAGGAATTCCCATTCCACAGAGTCAAAGGCCTTGGCAAAGTCTATTGTGAAGGCCCCCTGCTTGAGAGGTATTCTGCTCTGTGCTATGCATAAGGTGCAGAAGTATATGTAGGTGAAACACAGAATTTGACGGCAGATAAGGACCGCTTAGCCCACCTAGTCTGCCCATTTCCCTACCTACTGCATAAACTCCAGATCCTCTTTGATCTGCAGCCTACCTTCTCCTTTCTACTGCTAGGGTTGCCTTCTGCCTAACCCATGCATTCTTGAATTCACCTATCATTTTTGCCCCCATGACCCCCTCAGGGAGGCTGTTCCATGCATCCACCACCCGTTCTGTCATAAAAATACTTCCTCATGTTGTCCCTGAGTCTTCCCCCCTCTAGCCTCATATTGTGAACCCTTGTACTTGCACATCTCTCTTTTTTGAAGGATGCTGCACTGTTTAACTTTGTTTATCCCCTTGAGGTGCTTGAATGTCTCTATCATATTACCCTCTCCTTTCTTTCCACCAGGGTATACATATTGAGGTCCTTCAGCCTCTCCTCATAAGGTTTCTGGTGTAGTCCCTGCACCATTTCTGTTGCCCTCCTTTGGTCTGCCTCTACCCTATGTCCTTATAGAGATGAGGTCTCCAGAACTGAACATAGTACTCCAGATGAGGTCTCACCAATTATCTGTACAGTGGCATCACCACCGTCTGTTTTCTACTTGAGATACCTCTCCCTATGCACTCCAGCATCCTTCCGGCTTTCCCCACTGCCTTCTCCCATTGCATGGCTACCTTTAGGTCATCTGTTATGACTATCTCCAGGTCCCTTTCCTGTTTGGTTGTCATCAGTACCCCTCCCCCATCGTGTATTCCTCTCCTGGGTTTTTGTTCCCCAAGTGCATGATTTTGCACTTCTTTGCATTGAATCTAAGCTGCCACACTCCTCCAACTTGCCTAAGTCCATTCTTATTTAATCCACCCCCCCTGGAGTATCGGTCCTATTGCAGATCTTAGTGTCATTTGCAAAGCAGCATACCTTCCCTTCTAGCCCCTCCACAATGTCGCTTATGCAGACATTGAAGAGGACAGGCCCCAACACTGAACCCTGTGGTACCCCACTGGTTACCCCGCCGGTTACTCCCTTCTCCATGGATTGTAGTCCATGCTGTGTCTGCCTCTGACAAAACTCACTTGGCATGGGTGAATCAAGCCCAGTAGAACTGGTTCTAAGCAGGAGGCAAGGATTTTGGCCAGCACTTTGATGTCCGTGTTAATGAGAGAGATGATTGTGTAGTTTCCAGGGAGCGTATTATCTTTCTCCTTCTTGGTAGACTGCTTCTTCCATAGTCAGTGGGAGTGTATGAGTCCAATGAGGACTGGTAGACCTAAGCAAGATGGGGTTCACATCCTCACTCAGGGACTGTAGGAAGTCTACCAGGAAGCCATAAGTCCCAGGCGCCTGCTTTCTGTTGTGGGAGTGTAGGGCATCTTTTATCCCTGTCAGGCTGAGCAGAAGGTCCAGTACATTGGAGTCCACATGAGGGACCTTCTGTATTGGAATCCTATCCAGGAATTTCCTAGGTGGTGGTGGTTAGGTGAGTCATATAGTGGCTCAAAAAGGCATGCATGATGTTGTTGATCGACTCTGTGCCGGAGTGTACCTTACCTTGTTCATTCTGGAATCCTGGGATATGTCTTTTCGCCTACTGCTTGTTAATGTGGTATGCCAGAAGTCTACCTGCTTTATCTTCTCCTTCCCAGTATGTGTGCTTTAGACAGACTAAGGCTGATTCTATCTTCCTTATCAGAAGATCACTGTGGCGCATCTGGCTGTTCATAAGTTTGGACAAGGTATCTCGTGCAGGAGGGACCTGTTGCTTGTAAGTGGCTACCGATGAGGAAAGCTCAGTTTCTAAGGCCTTAAGCTATGCCTCTTTGGCCCTGCATCTTTGGACTGTGGCTCTGCATCTTCAGACTGTGAAGCTGATGATTTTTTCCCCACATAGTTACCTTGTATGTCTCCCAGATTGTTCCCTTGGAAGTATCCTATCATTTTCCTTTTGGAAAGTTTGGGTTTTTTCTTGTGCCCAAGCAATGAACTTGAGTCTCTCATTAAGAGCAGTTTGAGTTTCCAGGCCTTGGTACAGGGTGGGGCAGGCCTCCACACCATTGTCAGTACTAGGGGTGTGTGGTCTGATAGGAGCAGCGGGTGGATTTTGGTGACCACAGTATTGAGGGTGATCAGGGGTGATGAGAACCGTATGTCGATCTAGATGGATGTGTGGTGCACGCTGAAAAGTATGTGTAATCCCTCTCGCAGGGATGATGAAGCCACCATATGTCTGAGAGATTATGCTCTTGAGTACCCAGTGTGATCCTGGCCTTGGTGTGGGGCTCTGAAGTTCCTGCACTATGGTCCAGACATGTATTCATAATGAGGCTAAAATCGCCGCCCAGGAGTATTGGGGTATTGGTGAGTGAATTGGGTCAGGGTCTGATTAAGGTCATAAAAAAACTGAGGGGTAGCTGCATGAGAGGTGTAAATATTGACCAGTACAAGTGGACCCTGAGGTGTGGTGGCCTCAACTAATACCCACTGACCCTGCTTGTCTTTTATTGTCTGTCCCAACCCTCATGGGAGCTTCTTTTTTATTAGGATAGAGACCTCTCATTTCTTTGTATTAGAGGTGCTGTGGACCTCAGCTCCCACATTAACGGCTGAAGGCTGGCAGTAGTTCAATGGGCGGAGCAACAAACCACTCCCCCAACCAGGCCTTAAAAGGCCCTCCTCCGGGCCAGTCCTTATTCATTTTCTTCACTGTGGCCGGAGACGCTGCCCCTTCTCCCTTCGCTCCTTGGTTCTCCTGCCATGTCTGCCTGTGTCCCTGCGGTCACCTCTGGCCACCGACTTGCTCTCCTGTCGAGGTTTTGCCTCCCAGTCCCTCACTCATTCTGTGGCATTCTCTGACACTTGCCCCTTGCTGCACGTTTTTTCTAGGCCTCCTCCAGCTGCCAGCTTCTTCCCCTCATCTTTCCTCTTCCTCTCTTTGGCTGCTTTTCAGGTGCCTTGCTCATCCCCCTCCTTCCTAGCCCCCACTGCTGCTTGTTTGCTTGCTCTGCCTACCTCACCTCTCTCGTCCCACAGCCCTTTCTCCTGCTGCCATTACCGCTGCGTTTTTGGCTTGCAGGCCCCTGCTCCATTCAATTGCCAGGCACTCCAGATATGCTGTCTCCCTCCCCAGTAACTCCCCCATGCTCTGTTGTGCTGTCTGGCTGCTGCCACTGTCCTGCGCAGTTACCGAGACCCGCCTCGCCTTCTCATTTGCCTGCTCCTGGACCAGGCACTGATACTGCCAGTTCCTGTTTCTTTTTCACCTGTTCACCCACCTTGCTCCTCCATTTCGGGCCGGGGGCCTCCAGTGCTGCCACCTGCACAGCTCCGTACCATGCACCTTACCTCCAGTCTCTGTGCTTTGAGCTTCTCGGCTGATCCTGTGAGCTGGGGAACAGTGTGTCAGGGCTTCTCTCAATTTGTGTTCTTCCTCCTGGTCAGTGCATATCATCCTGACCTCCCCTGCCAATTCTGGTACTTCATTCCTGGGCCAGTCTCCTGTTCAGCCCAGGTCTCCTGATGTTCCCCTGTACTTCGGCTCCAGTTCTCCTGTCTCCATTCCCAGATCCAGCTCTGAGGCAGTAGCTATCCATAGAGTCTGCTGCTCTCTGTGCTGGTCCTTGTCTGGTCTGACTCCTCTGCCATCTTCCCTCCACACTGCTTCGACTGTCCATCATCCCCGTTCAGGTCAGGGTCCACCTTGCTCACAATTTTTTCTCTCCTGCCCCTCCATTCTTTTGGGGTTTCTTGCCCTCTCGTCCTCACATGTGCTACTCGCACTCTCATTCTCCTGGTCCCGAGTTCAGGACCCCTCAGGTTCTATCAGTTACACAGGTTGCAGCTACGACTTGTAGGGCCCAGGACATGTCCTTTGGGATGGGCCCCTGTCTCCCAAACCAGCTGTTGCTTGGGGTCTGATCTGGTCCTCACCACCCCCCCCAAGCTCGGGGGCCTGGGACAACAGTCCCCTCCACTGGATTCCATATCAGGCCCATTGGCCTCCCATTTTATCCCTGTGCACTTCTGTGGGTAACCTCTGTCTTTCCTACACATTTTAAGTCCTGTCTGCCGACTGGCTGTCTGCCTCCTGGTGGCCTGCTTGGTCATGCCCTCTTTGTTTCCCCATTCGATGACCACTTACATTTTCTTTTGGGCTCTCCATGCTCGGCCCGTCGCCCCTTTCCTCACAATGCTCTGCCTTGCCTGCCTCAGTCCTTCTGGGGTTTCTTGCTTGCCCTACTGCCTCTTGTCTCTTGCGAAGTTATTAGTAGTCATCCTCGTCTACAGTGCAGGACCTGTATCCATTCCTCATTCATTCTGCAGCTTTCAGCCTCATTTGGTGTTTTACCTACCGGCACTTTCTTATATCGTTATCTTATCTCACTCGTCAGCCCTGCCCAGCTCCATGCTACTGGCATTGAATCACTTATTTTTCCCTCACTGTTTTACTCTGATTCGCTTTAAATTCCAGTGCTTGCCTGGCTGTCTGGTGCCTGAGTCTGGTTCTCCTTCGCTCAGTCCGACCTCAGAGCCTACTCATTCACCTCGATTAATCAAGCATACCTCTCATTGGATCTTATGCTACCTCATCGAACTGCTGCACTTCTGTGGTTTTTATCACCATCAGTCTCCTCATGACCGCATCCGGTCTCCCTCGCTCATCCGACCTCTCTGTGGGTCTACTCCTTCACATCAACTACTCGAGCATAACCCTCTCAGGTCCATGCTACCTCAACCTGACTTGCTGTTCACAAGGAGACATGCCTTTTGTGTCTATTGCTCCTTGGCTTGGGGCTGGCTGCATTAGCCTCTCATCAACATGGCCCCTTTAACTGCCCGAGCAGGATCGGAGGCACCCCCTATGCCATTCTCTATCTGACCGCCTATGGTTCACCTGGTCTGTTTCGTAGGCTCGCATAGGCCAGCTGAGTGCCTCAGCAGTCATCTCTCTCCTCTCTTGCCTTTGAACGTCTAGTTGCAGAGACATCGCTCGCAAGCCTCAACAGCTGTCCCTTTAGAAGGACAGAGCGGGAGCTTCCTCTAAATTGGAACATTTTCCTCCTCCCTCAATCTCGACTCTAAATTGCAGTAGCTGAGAAGTCACTAATCAAAATGTCCTTCAGTCTGGAGGGAAGGCAACCTAGGCCTTGGATCCCCAGAGGTATCCTTCTCAAAGGGTTTTTTCCCCTCTCCTCCATGCCAATGGTCATAATATTAGATAGGGTTGGCATTTCCTTAGGTTCCGTGTTTAGTTCCGCTGTTGGATGGAGTCGGATGGTGGCCCTGGCTGTTCCCTCTCTTTTTAGGAAGTCTGCCCTTCTGCATCCTGTCTGCTTTCATTTCCTTCATCGTCCTCGTCTTATCTCATTCTTCTCCTGTCCTTCCCATCTATGTCTATCACCTTAAATTCCGATCTCGATGTATTCTGATTTCATATGAACATACGAACATATGAAGAAGCCAGAAGAAGAAGAAGGAGGCCATTTGGTCTATCTAGTCTGCTTGTATTGCAGGGTACACAGCTTGAGCTACTGTCCCTGCCCTCCCTCCCCACACCTCCCATCCTCCCTACCCAAGATCCTTACCTTCCCCCTGTGCCTATCCCAGCCTCTCTTAAAGCAGCCCACTGTCTTCAACAAGATTACCTCTTCTGGAGCACATTCCAAGTGTCCACCACCCTCTCTGTGAAGAAGTGCTTCCTGACCGCCTTCCTAAACCTATCACCCTCCAGCTTAAGACTGTGCCCCTTCGTGTTATGGTTGCCACTCAGCTTAAAGAGACTCTCCTTATCCACCTTATTTATCCCTTTCAAGTACTTGAAGGTCCCAATTATGTCCCCTCTCTCTCTCTCCTGTCTTCCAGGGAGTATATGTTCAGTGCCCTCAACCTCTCCTCATATGCCTTACCCTGCTGATCTGCTATCATCTTTGTAGCCCTCCTCTGGACCTTCTCCAGCAAGTTAATGTCCTTTTTGAGGTGTGGGCATTTCTTGCCTCTTTGTTGCTCAACGCCCTTTTGGGTATTCTTTTTGGGCTTCTTCCTAAGCTACCTTTAGCTATGGGAATTATTCCCGCAGCACCTATAGGTGGGGAACCCTCCTCTAGGGTTCCTTGCATCGTACCCCTACAGAGTGGTATATCCCATGGACAGAGAGGCGAATAGCCACAGTGTATCGAAGTCACATAAGCATCCATCTCATCCAGTTGTGTGAGCCCATTGAACCACTCCCTTTGAAGTTTTTCAGCCTTCTCCTTAGACAGGTTGGTCTTTTGGAGGAAGACCACCTGGGCTCGCAACTGTTTCAGGTGCCTCAGATTTTTTTTCTTTTTATCAGGGAATTGAGGCCCCTGAAGTTCCATGAAATTGCCTGCGTGTCACCCATGGCAGAATTGGATTGGTGGCAGGTACTGAAATTTGGTCTCTCCCGATCAGTCTGGGAAGCCTACTGGGAGAGGATACATGCATAAAAGGTTAACAAAGCCATGAGAGCAGTATCAGAAATATGAAGTGTGGTCACACATAGTCCCTGATGAATAGCAACCCAAGGCCCAACAGGAACCTACAACAACAAAGTTCCCCCTGACTCCCTCCCCCTCAAAATTAAGCTATTATGATCCCAAACATATGTACAAGACTTAAATAAATCTTCAATCCAATATGCGCAGGTGAAATCCATCTGCCCAAGTGCTAGGAGTCGAGGATTTGGCATGGTGAACAACAAATCACTTCTGCTACCTCATCATTGTGCCTCAGGGAACTGTGGCTACATGCCACTGAAAATCTGTCCCAGACACATCCCAAGTGCATACTCATAGTCTCATGAGTAATGGCACCCTCCTTTGTGCAGGAGGCTATCTCCTGGGGGGGGGGGAATGGAATCCTGATATGGTAGCCATGGCAAAGATTAGGTCATAAGCAGATTAGTATACATTCCTGGACCCTCCTGCCATTGTCTACTTCCTTCCTGGGCTCTCGAAGAGTAAGAGAGCATGCCGGGGGGGGGGGAGATAACCTGTGAGAGTCATGTAACAGCATACCCCTTGCTGTTACCCATGGGTGCAGATCCGTAGCTCTGTGGCCACTTAAGGGTAGGGTGGCACAGCTTTTCCTGCTATCCAGGAACTCATCCCTGGGCTTGTTCAGTTCTTAGACTGAGTAGGTTCTCACACTCTCCTGTAGAGTGGAATTATGGGGTCTATATCCCAAGGCTGCTTGTTGAATCAGTCTGTGTTGGCTCAGTCTGCCCAAGTAATTACAGGTAGCATATTTAATATATTATCCACATGACATGTATAGATGGGTGATAGGGGGTGTCTGACAGTTATGCTCTTGAAGGGAAACAGGCCCCTCCATTCCAACACTGCATATCTGAGTGATTCCGATTATGCACAGGAGTAAGCATGCCTATATTTCTGGTAGAGGCTTGAAGGTGGTGGAAGAGGTGAGGGAGATATGTGACTTACCCTTAACTGCCTGGGCTATACTGGGTTTGGAATTTCTCTGAGCTGGGGGGGGATGAGTTTATGTGCCATATTACTCTGATGCTGCAGAGTTATGGGGCCCCCATATTGATCACCTTGTTGTGCTGATCTGGGGATAGGATGTGGGAAGAGTTAAGAGTAAGAAGCCAGATGAACAGCAGGTTGCAGGGAAGTTATTGTGATTCCCTTTCCCCTAGCTTGGATCATTGCGCTGTACGAATGTGCAAGCATGTGGCAGATCCTTAACATGGATGCCTTCTTGCAGTAAGACTGTCACAGCAGGCGTGCAACACCAGCTAAAGGTCGTACACTGGAGAGAAAATGGTGTACCATCTCAAGCTTGGGAACTCCCAGTAATTAGCTGTCTCCTCAGCTACTGAACAGTCACCCATTATGGCAGTACTTGTGGTGGGCAATAAGAAGAGACTGCAGGGTTCCGATTCCTGAACCCTGATTAACCACAGTTTGAGAATTGCCTGTTATGTTACCGCCCACTGAGTTTTCCCAACCCCCACTATTGCCCTCCCAGCATAATTTTCCCAAGTTAGTATGCAACAATAAATGTAAGAACAGTATTGTTAACAATTACACATCTCTTTGAACCAGAACAATTATTAAACAAGTTGGAATAGCTGGTACCTCCTTTTTTCTTTGTTCTAAAGGTGTTTATCCTCCTGGGCAGATGGGACAGTTGTTCAGCTCTGTCTCCGGGTGCCATTGGCCAGCTGACTGCCTCTCTCCTTCATAGGGGGGACTTCCCCTGTGAATTCCCCCCAGATGTCCCACCTTGCTCAATGGACCAGCAGAGTGGGGCGTGGCACCTTTGAGAGGGCTTCATGTAGCCCTGTCTCTTTCTATTTTCCTCTTTGGTTTCTCCCCAAGGCTATAGCAAACATGGAGGATGCATGCGAGTGAAAGAGAACATGTGCTCCAGAACTGCCAGCTCCTTCTACCTACTCAACTCACATCTGCCTTCCAAGTGTCGGCGCTACAACCAGCCCAACATCTGGTGGCAGCCAAGAGCCAGGATGGCTCACTACCCAAGTTTGTGAGAGGAGAGCTGCTAGGTGGCCACTTAATGCTCTCCCAGTCCCTTGTTGGCTGACCCCTGGCAACCCAAGCTTGTTCTGGACTAGGTCACCAGTGTGGCAAGAGGTGAGATGCTGCCAGCATCTCAGCCTTTTGCGCCATTGGGCTGGCTGATGGTATCTCCTATTCAAAGAGAAATGGCTCTGGCCTGGTTGTGGGGACCAGACTGGATTAGAAGTACATAAGTATAACACTATGCAAAATGATATTTGGGTAGTGACCTTTTAAGAAACAACATGCCCTTAATTGCTTTAGGGTCCTGATAGACTTGACATTTCGGACACCAAGTCAGGGTCCCAGAATGTATAAATAGTCCAGTTCAGTCACATTGCATCATGTGTCTCAAGTAGTAGCTGTGGATGGTTCGGAATTGCTGCTGCAGGGCTGGGATTTTGTTGTGCACTTTGTCCAGGCTTGAGGATTCACCGGTGGGGAGACTGGTCACTACTGCAACTAGACTGATTGCGTCTGCCCACAATTTGGGTCTTGTTTCTGGATCCAGGTAATGCTGAATGTGCTCTTGCTGTGAGGCAGGTTGTTGGGTGCAGTCCTTGGGGGGATCGGTAAGCAAAGGTGCAAAGCTGTTGCTACCCACTGTGGTAGAGTGGGTGACGGATGAGGCAGAGAATCCTCTCTCCAGCTGTGGCTGTGGCTGTGGAGTCTGGGGCTCAGTTCCTTTTTTTGTCTTGCTTCTTTTTTTTTGTGCCTTCTGAGTCTGGGAGCAGGAGACCATGGCTCTGGGGTCTACTGGTTGTGCTAGCAGGGGTGGTCTGTAGTGCAGCGAAGATCAGGTGGCAGACTCTGCAGCTGGTGTTGTGTCCATGTTTTGATCAGGAATATAGGCCCCACGGCCTGAAGGATGGCAGCTGAATGTGGCCGGGCTGCCTGCCAGATGTCCACTTAAATTTTTCACTACTGAAACTCCTTGCAAAATTCTGTTTACATCCTCTTGGAATCACTACTGCCACTCTTAAAACCCATGATTTGTCGTGTGACAGCCTGTAGGCAAGCAATATACCTTTTTTGTCCACTACTTTAACTACAGCACTGAGTTCTTGTTCACTCAAGTTTTCCTGTCAGGACGATTGGCTCTCCTGGGTGACAATATGGCGAGTCTACTCCTGGCTCCTCCAACTCTGCCCTAGGGGACATTATAGTTATATCTGAGCACCTAATCCAGAAGATTGGTAACCTTGAGCTAGCCATGCAAAGAGCCAATCCCAATGTGGTGGCGATTGGGAACAGGGTCAATGTATCTGAGCAGAGAATCGCTGCTAAGGAGAACTCCACTAATAGACTTCTAACCCACATCTGAGAACAAGACAGAAAATCTTGGTTTTGTGGGACAAG
The DNA here is from genome assembly GCA_016271365.2 of Neoceratodus forsteri. Classification (NCBI taxonomy): domain Eukaryota; kingdom Metazoa; phylum Chordata; order Ceratodontiformes; family Ceratodontidae; genus Neoceratodus; species Neoceratodus forsteri. Next base: position 1,029,374,597 of record CM057449.1, on the reverse strand, counting down.
TTGGAGGACCTTAAAGGCAGAGGGCAGAAAAACAACCTCTGCTCTATGGACTTTTTGGACGGCTGTGAGGGTAAAAGCACCACTATTTTCCTTCAGAAAGCCCTCACAGACATGTTTGCATCCAATTGCCCTCCCAAAATTGAAATTGATCATTTCCATAAATCACTGCCCCCTCACCAAAATGTAAAGAAAAAACGATGCCCTTGCTTGCTTGTTTCCTCAGGTTTGCGGACAAGGAGAGCTGGTGTGACAGAGTAGGTGACCAGATGCATTTATTCTTTTTCTGTTAGTTTAAAAATGTTCTTCTGTTAAAAGTATTGTTTGGGATGGACAAAAAGATGGCTGCTTGGTCACATGTACAGACAACTCATGGGGGCTGTTCATCTACCGTGAAGGTGCCAACTCTCTTGTGGGAAGTTTAACAAAACTTGCTGACTTGTGTGCAGGCAGGAGACAATTGAGTCATAAAGCCATTGTGAGGGTCTTTTCCTGGGATATGTTCCCATGTCAGACAATGGACCCAGGTGCATGTTGTAAAACTGCAAGAAATAGCAGGATGTGAAGGAGATGAGGTCACACACACACACACACACACACACACACACACACACACACACACACACTCATGTGGGCTGGGGTTGGGGGGGACTGTCACTCAAGGGAGAGGTCACTCCCCCACAGCCTTGAGTACATATAAAGGGGAAGGAGCAGAAAGTTCTCTCTCTCTGGTACATTCAACATCTGAAGAATGGGAACCCTGCAAAAGGAAGCTAGCTGAGTGGTGAGTGGAGCACATCCTGGGGAAAGTGTCTCTGTAGCTAGTGGCAGGTAAAGAGGCTTTAGGTAAGGAAAGTGCAGATTTTTCTAAACATCAACTATCTGCTTAACTTACAAGAGAAGAATAATAATAATAAGAAGCATTTATATAGTGCTTTTCATACACTGTGTATCCCAAAGCACTTTACAAGCAATGCTAGACTGGTAGTGAAGTGACTGAATGTGTAGTGGCGGCCATATTGCACATCAACACCCACTCACAGCCTGGACAATTGCATGAACCAGTTTATGGAAAGAGGAATGTCGGCCAGGACACTGGGAATGTTCCCTACTCTTTGCAAAGAGTGCCCTGGGTTATTTTACTTCCACCTGCACACCCACCAGGACAGCACCAGGATGGGTAGACGGGACCTTGGTTTAACATCTCATCCAAAGGACGGCACACCCCAGCAGTACAGCAGCCCCCTAATACAGTTCTCGGATGTCAGCATTTTAGGTGCAAGTCCCATCCCGGTGTGGGCGAGAACCCACTACCTTCTGGTCCAGAGGCAGATGTGCTACCAACTGAGCCATGCTGACACCCTTAACCATTAGCCAGTGATGGGTAGCACTTACCCAGGGCATACACTTTAAAGAAGAGTTCAGCAAATGCTCAGTTTACTTCAGTGCTTATTTGATTTGCCAAATACAAATTGCCATACAGACCCCTCAGGGTCAGAGAGCCACACAAAAACCTCTAACGTTTCAACTACTCCGAGTCATCTAAGACATGCAGAAGTTTAAATGTTAGAGGTTTGTGTGTGGTTCTCTGACCCCTCAGGGTCTGTATGGCAATTTGTATTTGGCAAATAAAATAAGCACTGAAGTAAACTGAGTAACATTTGCTGAACTCTTCTTTAAAGTGTATGCCCTGGGTAAGTGCCATGACTGGCTAATCTTGTATTGTTTACTGTCATAGATCACTCCAGGACACTCTAGTGTGACTCTTTCCTCTGCCTTATCTGCTTAACTTACTTTATTGTATCTTAGTAAATGTGCAAATCTTTTGTCTGACTGTAAATATATCCTGTTTGTAAATAACTGTAGTACAGTATCTTCTAGTAAAGATCTATTTTTGCTAGAACCAGTGACTGCCTCATTATTAAAAAAGGTAATTTTATTATTTCTGCTGAATTCTGCTTGCAGTCCATCTCTGAAGAGCACTCTACCAATAGTTATTGTGTTGACTTTCCTGATCCTGAGCATAGAGGGCAAAAGCCAGATTCCTGATAGAAATCAAGTGATGGCAGAGAATTAGAAGTCCCCAACCTAAACTGTCCTGTAAGCTGGGACGCCCAAAGGGCAGTTTTTGTCACAACTGGTGGCAGTGCAGTACAAATCAGTGCACAGATTTAAAGGTAGAATGTGTGTGCAGTGTGCTTTCCTGTAGATGCAGGAACTGAGGGAGAGAGGTAAAACCCTTACCTAGCACATAGGGTGACAGAGTGCCAGTAGAAATATACCTTAACAGTCACAAAGCAGGATATACGAAAGATTACATTGTTTACTACAGTTTTTTTTTTTATTTCTAGAAAACAGCTTGGTGCAGCATAGTTAGAAAAGATGAGCTCCTCATTGTCTAGCATATTTAATGTGCAGCAGCTTCATGAACTGTGCACAGACAGGGGGATAGTCTATGAGGGCCTGACAAAGAATGGACTTGTGGAAGCCCTGTCGGTGCATGACCGAATGCAAGGGGACAGACAGTCTCAGAGGTGTATGACCAAACACCTGTGCAGCAGGTGGTCGCTGAGGAAGCTGACCAAGATAGCAACAGTGAGGTCACAGCGGCTGGGTCAGAGGGGCACCTCGAGTCATGAGCTGATGAAGCAGTACAGTCCAGTCATAAATAAGTAAGACTACAGTCCAATAGTACATAAAAAAAACTGGAATGGTCTTTTCTTCTTCTTATCAATTCGCACCATACATGTTCAACCAACTACAGTTTTGTAGTTTCACAGCACTTCTTCAGGCCAGATTTATAATACAGTGCTGATTCTAAACATACATAAATAATAAAATCATAACATTTTTATAATGGTATTCTTGTTTTTTCATAAGCTTCATTAATATACAATTTCAAAGATGCTTCACTATCACCAAACAAGAGAATCCTGTTCTTAAATTATATTTTGGTTACATTGATTAAACTTGTATCATTACCAATTAGAAACTTGCAACTTAGTTGATATTTTTTGTTAAACCTTGTTGCCCATTTTTGTTTAAACTTTTATAACAACACATTCATTACAATGTATAAAATTCATACTTGTTTTTGGTATTTTCATTTCACTTTTTGATTCACTTTGTGTATTCAGAGTTCAGCCTCAATTTACTCTGTTCTTAATAAAAACAAGCTATGTTTTAATACAATTCCTTGTATATCTAATATTTATTCATTTGTATATATATATATATATATATATATATATATATATATAAAACAGTACTTACTGTATCATGTTAAAATTTAGATATACATCGGGTAAATAATGTTTATTCAGCTTGTTTCCAGATTATTCATCTAAAACTTAGATTTTATTGAGAATCTCTGTAAGTAAATTTAAAGATTTATTTTAGAAAGCTAAACTCTAATTTTAATACCAGTTTCCATTAGAAAATAAAACTCATTTGTAGTGTCTTTACCTTATGATATGCTTTTACTGGTTAGTCTTCTTATACTTCACTCATCAGTGTTTCTTTAATTGGTGTTTCTTTAAATCTTTTTAGCTCTCTATAAGATAAACAAAACAGTTCCTTTAAAATACCTTATATGTTTCAGTACAGGTTCCTTCATTGTTTTTCACTGTAATGTTATACTTATTTTAAATTCTGTTAAACAGTTCTGTTTTATCCTCTAATGTTTCTTTAACATTTTTCCGGGGAACAGTGGAAGTTTTTACCTATTTATTTTGTTGCTTCTTTGTTTCCCTTTTAGTTACGGTTATATGCTATGAAAGAATAAAATGTTTAGATGCACCATGAGTTCATATGGTAACTCTATCATATATTATTTTAGCGTTTGTGCTGTAGTAATTCCAGTAAGAAACAAGTTTAACCAAATTCCTACCTGGCTAAAATGCCATTCCAAGACTGTCTTCTGCAAAGAAAGGAGCGGTCTGAGCCATTGATCATGCACAGTTTAAAAGTTATTTTATTATTTCTGCAGTCTCTGTTTGCAGTCCATCTCTGAAGAGCACTCTACCAATAGATATTGTGTTGACCTCCCTGATCCTGAGCATAGAGGGCAAAAGCCGGTTTCCTGGTTCCTGGTAAAAATCAGGTGGTGGCAGACAACTAGAAGTCCCCAACCAAAAAAACTGCCCTGTAACTTGGGATGGTCCAAGGGGCAGTTTTTGTTACTGCTGGCTTGTTGGTGCAGCGGTGGTGTTACTGCTTGCAATGCTGGCAAACCAGGTTCAGTAGTGAGCCTATATCTTTGGGGGCTGGCAGGGGGAGGAGGATTAAGCATCCTAGAAGACACTCTCCTTCTTTGAGTAGGGAGGGCAGCGTGCTTTGCTGTAATTTTGCCACTAAGGTGGCCATGGATGGAGATACAGTGGGAGCCACAGAATGGGAGGGGGGGCGCTCCCGATGGAAGGCATAAGCATGCTTGGCAGGCACACATCAGGCTGTCGGCTTCAAAGAGCATCCAAGAGCCAGGATGGAAAACAGATGAAGAATAGTATTGGCTGATGTGGGATGGTTCTCATGGTTCCCTGCAGACCCCACACCGCCTACTGGGCCAAGGAACTGTCGGATGGAGCAAGGACATCCAGTGGGGACTTGGGGTACCCTGTTGACCCCGCCACAGGTGGTAAGCTATGGAGGAACAATGCAGGTCCCACAGGTAAGTCCCAAAGATGGTGGATGATGGGGATGGGGAAGCTGCAGAGCTGAAGAGAGCAGGCCAGGTTTGGGTGGGGGGAGAATAAAAAAGGTTTATGGACAAGAAAAACATCATGCAGTGGGTCAGACAGAAGGCAGCTCTTACCTGGCAGAGGCATCCCATCAAGATTTTTCCTGACTTCTCTCTTGAATTTTCTAATTGGTGGAGGGCCTACATGCCAGCTTGCAATGCTCTAATGCAGCTGGGAGTACCCTACAGCCTGTGGTATCCTGCGGTCTTCCAGTTCACCTGCAATGGCATCTCGCAGCAGTGCAATGCCTCAGAAGCTGTGGAGAACTATATCCTCAAAACCTGGCCCTGTATTGACTGACATAAGTTTGGCTTCCCTTCTTCAGGCTGCGGGGCCTATGTTCCTGAGTTGGAGCACCTTTTTTAATCTTTGCAGGTTCCTTTGCAGCTCCCTAACCCCTTCCTCATTGTCTACCCTACCACGGAGCTTAGTGTTCTCTGTGATGAGACACACCTGATTAAAAAATAGGTCCCAACAAGTATGAATTAAGGGAAGCCTGCCATATAATAAGGAAGTGACCAGTGGAGTACCACAAACATCAGTACTGGGGCTGGTACTCTTTTCTATCTTGGATTTTCATAAAGATGTGAAATGACTCCTAATAAAATTTGTTGACAACACCAAACTCACACCAAGTCAAATAAAGGCAATATCATCAGAGGTCTTAAACATATTGAAACCTGGGCTAGTAACAAATACTGTATGTGCAGTTTAATAACGATAAATGTGTAATAATGCACACAGGAAAAAGTAATACCAGGCATGAGTACATATTGAATGGGAAAATATTAAAAAAGAGAAAATGATGTGGGAATCATAACAAGTGGTGACTTAAGGTTAAAAAAACCCCAGCATAATAAAATGTCATCCTTATCAAATAGACGAGTTTCGAACATCCAACATATTTTTGTTACCAAGAATGAACAATGTATCATAACAGTATATAAAACTTATATTAGACCTAATCTGGACTATGGCTTGCAGTTATGGAATCAATATCTTAAAGGGGAAATCAAACTATTAGAAAAGGTCCAGCACGGAACTACCAAAATGGTGCCAAGGTTGAGAAAGTTACATTATCAAAAATAGACTAAACAAGCATTTGACAATGCCGAATGTTCACCACTTGTATTGCTGTTGTACCAGGTGTTACTTGCATGCAGCTTTACTATATATTTACCCAGGATAAAGCACACGAGATGCAATATCTTATTTTCAGTGTTGTCCTGCTTTTACACGTTGTTGGATTGTAATTACCCAGAATAGGGCAGCTGAGAGGCAATATCTAATTTTCAGTGATCTTCCACATTTTTACCCCAAATTTCCAACAGTCTTTTGATGACCTGACATTAGGATCAAAACAAGTGGAAGTTTTAAAATCCCATCTGAAAGGTGATTTCACTGTGCGACTGTGAAAACAACTTTCGGAGGGGATTTGAAAAACGACACCTGCCATGTTTAGGAGGTAGGGTAACACAAGGGATATGTTGAACATTGGAGGCCCAAATCTGCAGAAATAAAGTTATGAGTAAATGGTGGAACAATTTAACATTTTCCTCATAACTTAGTTGTTTTTTTTACCCCAAATTTTCAGCAGTCTTTTTATGACCACTCCTTCTGAACATGACAGGTGTCATTTATAAAGCAATGGCTGAAACATCATTTTGCACCACAAGTGTGAAAGACATTATGGTTAGGATTAGAGAAATGACAGTTGTCACATTCATGAAGAGGTGAGAAAAAATGACTATGTTGAAAATCTGGGGTCAAAATACTGAAAATTACCAAAGTTACGAGTATGCATTGAAAATTTTCAACATGCATTCATAACTTATTTGTTTTTTAATATTTTTACCCCAAATTTTCAACTCAGCCTTCTTATGATCCCACATAGCCTTCTTATGACCCCACCTCATGAACAAGGGTGGAGAAAATGTTCAAATCCTGCCCAAAAGGTGATTTTGCACCACAAGTGCAAAAAAATAGTTTGGACAGAATTTGAAAAATGACAGCTGTCACATTAATGAGGTGGTGTAAAAAAATGGCTATGCTGAAAAGTTGGGGTCAAAATATAAAAAATTATCAATTACGAGCGTGCATTGAAAACTTTCAATGTAGGCTCATAACTTTGTTGTTTTTTCATATTTTCTACCCCAAATCTTCAACATAGCCTTCTTATGACTCCACATAACCTTCTTATGACTCCACCTCATGAACAGCGGTGGAGAAAATGTCCAAATCCTGCCCGAAATGTGATTTCGCACCACAAGTATGAAAACACCTTTTGGCCAGGGTCTGAAAAATGGCAGCTGTCACTTGCATGAGACGGTAAGGAAAAATGGCTGTGTTGAAAATCTGGAGTCAAAATATTGAAAATTACCAGAGTTACAAGCATGCATTCATACATTTCAATGTACGCTTGTAACTTCATTGTTTTAAAATATGTTTACCCCACATTCTCAACATAGCCTTCTTCTGACCCCACTTCATGGACAAGGGTTAAGAAAATGTTCAAATCCTGCCCAAAAGGTGGTATCACACAATGGAAGTAAGGGTCCAACACAGCCACCTCGGTAAAAACCCAAAACTTTTTAAGGGAGGAGTTAGTACCAATCAAAACATGCTCACCAATCAAGCACCTGACTATTGTAACTGAAGTTTAGCATCTCATATATCTTATTTTACCTATGGATATACAAAGGTACAATCATTGTCATTCGTAATCGTTAGGTAGTAAAAGAATAATTTCAATAGCCCAAGATAATTAATCTTTTGATTTCACAAATATTTGCGCTTACCCTAAAACGCTCATTTCTCTTTTTTTAATGACCATATATAAAGGTTTTCATGTTCCCTTTTGCTGCATTATTGCATTTATCTGTAAAACAACATTTATTTTGAATGTAAACGCTACCATTCTTAACTTCTGTCATCAAGCAAGCTAAGGAGAGTTGTATATATGCAAAACATCAAATCACATCCTTGTTAGTGAACTCACAGTTTAAAGATACTGGCGTGCACAGACCTCTCACTCTCTCTCTATGACTTCAAAGGTACTGCGCTGACTAGATGCTGTGTTTTAAATATTATGGGAATTGGGCATTGAGCTTTGCACGTCATCACGTGAAACTACAATCTCACGCAGTAACAGCAATCGCTCTGTGTGCCCGACCTGCTTGGAATAGCAGTACCATGTGCTTTTATGGTGACCCATTAACTCAAATATAAACAATGTATAATAGCATTCTAATCAAATGTAATACCTTATTCTAACCTATGAAAGCAAGAAATGGCTACAGATTTCATACATTCATATGTTAGAATAATATATTAAATTTGATTAGAATGCTATTATACATTGTTTATAACTGAGTTAATTGGACACCATAAAAGCACATGGTGCTGCTATTCCAAGCAGGTTGGGTGCACACTATTTAAAATGCAGCATCTAGCCGGCGCAGTACCTTTGAAGTCATAGAGAGAGAGAGCGAGAGGTCTGTGCACGCCAGTATCTTTAAACTGTGAGTTCACTAACAGGGATGTGATTTGATGTTTTGCATATATATGACTCTCCTTAGCTTGATTGGTGAGCATGTCTCTTAAGCATTAAATAATATAACAAAGACACAATATAAAAATTATAACTAAATTAAATATGGCCTATATGTTATAGTTTGTAGATATGGTACTGTACTGATGAAGGTTTAATCTGAAACATTTACATAGTACTATGTTTTAGTACTTGGTACTATATCATATGATATTTTGATTAAATAAAATCAACTTATAATACACTGGGTGAGTGGGCCTTCATTTACCAATCTGCAGTTTTATGGTATTACACAATGACCACAAAATCATCCTTTAGGATGGACTTGCATAATTTCACTGTAATTGTTCATGAGATGGGGTCCCAAAAACCTATATTGAAAAATTTGGAGAAAAGTATTCAGAAATGACCCAGTTATGAGGACAAGTTCAAAACTCATTGAAATACTGTTCATTAAACTGCATACCTGATTTTCTAGGTTCGTGGTCCGAGTTTGAAGAGTGAAGATGTCTCTCCAGTCTGGACAGGATTACAATGTTGGACCTCCAGTAGGTTAATAAGGGCTTGGGCGACTTGGGTGCTTAGTGGGAGGGTCGGTGGGGGACAGTACCAGCAACTAGAGCCATGGTTCTTCTAAGAACCGAACTGAACCAGAACTATTTGATTTTTGCCCGATTCGAACTGAACTAAACATAGAAACATAGAAACACGATGGCAGAAAAGGATCACCTGGCCCACCAAGTCTGCCCAAGGCACCTAGCAGAGAGCTAGGACTTCCTTCAACAACCCTCTTCTCCCTGTGGCATCCTCTTCCCCTTCCCTCTTCCGCTCTCGATACCAGACCCATGTGACCATCCCATGCTCCTTAAAGTCCCTTATGGTGACCACCCCTATCACCTCTTCTGGGAGCTCATTCCATTTTCCACCACCCTTTCAGTGAAAAAGTTCTTCCTGATGTTTCTTTCTATCTGTAGCATATGCCATCTGGTCCTCTTGTGTCCCTTTAGTTTAAAAAGTCCCTCTTCTGGTTGTCTGTTTATCCCCTTCATATATTTAAAGGTCTCAATCATATCCCCTCTATCCCTTCTGTGCTCTAGGGAGTACATTCCCAGTTCACTCAGTCTATCTTCATATGTCAGGTGACTAAGCCCAGCTACCATCTTAGCCACTCTTCTCTGCACCCTCTCCAGCCTTTCTACATCTCTTTTCAGGAGCGGTCTCCAGAATTGCATCCCATATTCCAAATGCGGTCTGACCAACTGTTGATATAAGGGGATAATAACCTCTCTCTTCCTGCTAGTGAATCCCTCCCAATGCAGCCCAGCATCCTGCTAGCCTTGGTTACCACCTGCTTATATTGTTTAGCTACCCTTAGGTCTCTGGAAACAATAATTCCCAGGTCCCTCTCTTCCTCAGTTTCTTCCAGTTCCAGACCCCCCAGATAGTAAGTCTCATTCTTGTTTCTCCTTTCTAAGTACATGATTTTGAACTTTTTTATGTTAAAGGCCGATTTCTATCCTTTGGACAAAGCCTCTAACAATCCTAGATCCCTGTGCATATTCTCTATCCCCTCCTGGTTTTCCACCCCATTACAGATCTTCACATCATCCACGACACACCCTACCCCATAGACCCTTAGTTATATCCGCCACAAAAATGTTAAACAGCAGTGGATCCAACATGGACCCCTAGGGAACCCTGCTTATGACCTTTCTCTCCCCCGAGGTGACACCATTTACTATTACCTTCTGACTCCTATCCATTAGTCAATTTTGCACCCATCTAACTACCCTCACCCCCAGTCCCAGTCTATCCAATTTATAGATCAGTCCCCCATGCGGAATGGAATCAAATGCCTTCCTAATATCAAGATGCACAATATCCATTGAACCCCCTTGGTCCATTTCCCTAGTGACCCCGTCGAAGAACTCAATTAAGTTCGTTTGACAGGACTTCCCCTTAGTGAATCCACGCTGATGCCTATCAATACGTTCATTGTCCTCCAAATACTGCTGAATCCTGCCCTTCAGTAACTTTTCCATAATTTTGCCTACTATGGATATTAAGCTCACAGACCTATAGTTACCCACCTCTTCTCTATCACCCCCCTTATGAAGAGGGATGACGTTTGCCATCCTTCGGTCTTCTGGGACTTCCTCTGTCTCCAGGGACCTGATAAAAAGAACTGCTAAGGGAGCCGTCTGAATATCCCTAAGTTCCCTCAGCACCCTAGGATGCACCCCATCTGGCCCCATGGCCTTGTCCACTCATAGCTGCTCCAACTCTCTCAAGACTGCCTCCTCCTCGAACAGGCTCGTATTAACCCCTATCTTTTCCTTAACTCCTGTACTAATGTCAGCAAACTCTCCCTCCCCCTCTACCCCAAATACTGAGCAAAATAATTAATTTAATAACTGTGCCTTATCCCCGTCATCCTCCATTGAGACCCCCTTCCTTGTTTCTAAGTCTGTTTATCCCCCTACTAGTTTTCCTCCTCTCACTGACATACCTAAAAAAAAACATTGTCTCCGGTCTTGACTGACCTGGCAATTTCCTCTTCTGTTTTGGCCTTCACTCTCCTCATCTCTCTGCCTGCCTCCATTTGCCTCCTCTGGTATATTTCCCAGTCCTCCCCCCTTTGTGTTGTCTTGAATTTCTTGAATGCTCTCCTCTTCTCCCTAACCCTGCCTGCCACCTCCCTGCTAAACTGAGGCTTCCTCTTCCTCCCAGTCTTATGGACCCTCCTGACATAGAGATTCATTGCCCCAATTGTGGCCTCTTTAATACCCTTCCACATGCCATCAACCCCCTTCCCACAGACCCCCGCCTTAATGCCTCCCGCACATAGTCCCCTATGCTGGTAAAGTCTACCTTCTGAAGTCGAGCACTTTTGCCTTGGTTCTTATACTCACCGCAGCTGTATGCACAGTGAACCAGACAGACTGTGGTCACTTGAACCAATGTGTTCTCCCGCCTCAACTTCACCCACTCTGTCACCATTGTCAGGACTAAGTCCAGCAAGGCCCCCTTCCCTGGCAGATTCTCTAACCAGCTGCCTCAGTAGGGCTGCCTACAGACAATCCACTATTGCCCTGCTCCTCCCTGATTTGGCTGAGGAAGTGTCCCAACTCACATCAGGTAGCTATAGATCCCCCATCAACAGCACCTCGCCTTTCTTAGTCATTCTCATTATTTCCTCCAGCACTGCCTCATCTTCTGAGTCAGTTTGTGAGGGTGGCCTGTAAATCACCCAACACGTACCACCTCCCCCTTCCCTATAGGCAATGCTACCCAAGTAGACTCTATTCCTCCCATTCTACTTTATAATTCCACTGCCATGATGCGCTGCCTCACATATAGTACTACCCCACCTCCTCTTCCAGTCTCCCTAATCTTCCTGAACCATGTGTTACAGGTATTTCCATATCCCAGTCCCGGTCCCCATAACCCCAAGTTTCTGTTATCCCCATCAGATCAAGGCCTGTCTCGGCCATGACTGTTGTCAGGTCTAGCACCTTGTTGCCCAGGCTCCGTGCATTTGCGCATGTTCCTCTCCACTTTCCTATCCCCCTGTGTTCTTAATCACCCTCTATCTTTCCCCTCCCTTCTCCCTCTGATATATATTTTTTTCCTGTACTTATTCCTGTTTTGATTTATGCTTTTGGGGGGTTGGAGCTGTCTACCCCCCTGAACCACTGTCAGAGACTTGTATAATCCTGACCCCCCCAACCTAGTTTAAATTTAGCTTACCCTCCAGGAATTCCTCCATCCTGCGTCAAAGCACTGATACTCCCTCATGATTTAAGTGAAGCCTGTCTTGAGCAAAGAGACTATCATCCCACCATGTATTGCCCCAGTTTCCCAGAAATCCGAATCCTCTCTCTGCACACCAGTCTTTTAGCCAACCATTGAATTCCTCTATTCTTTGCTTCCTGTCTGAACTTGCTCTCGGAACTGGCAGTACCTCCGAGAATGTAAGTGACTTAAACCCTACCCCACTGCAGAACCTGGCCAGTGCCCCGAACCTAGCCTGCACTTCCATTACATTATTTCCCACTAGATCATTTGTCCCTAGATGGAATAATTGGTGTTTGTTTTTGTCTTGGGTTTTCTCCCAGGACGGAATGTAATGAATAACTTCATTTGCTGTCATCCCTGGTAAGCATTCAGTCCATATACCCCTACACTTTTTTATCTTCCTTCCCCCTCCCATGCCCTTTGTTATTGAGTCCTGCACTATCAGTACTTTCTCCTCATCAACCTTCTGCTGTGCTGGCTATCCACCTTGCCTGCCTTCCTCAGTCCTCCTGGATGAACCTCCATCCTCAGTTTTCTCCCTAAATTTACCACTCCCCCCTGCACCTCCCCCCCAACATGGTCCTCTGGACTCTGCCACGTTTCCCTGTTCTTATAACCCTCAGTCCCTTGCCTTTTTCTCTTTTCCTCCACCACCTTCCCCACTCATCCTTGTTCATTGTGGGACCTGTAACAGACTCCCCGACCTCCTGCACAGTCCCCCCTTCACATTGACCTCCTCTTCTCTGTCTGAGATGTGATCCTCTCCTCTCGTCAAACTTTCCATTTCTAAATTTTGCATGCACTGTGGCCCCCTAGAGGGAATTCTCTCCCTCAGCCCTAGCTCTGCTTGCATAGGTCTCCCACTGCATGCCCCCCCCAGTGCATTTCCCATATTATTATCTACCCTTTTTCCCAGCCCTGTCCAATTGATACCCCACGAGGGCCCCATCCCTAGCACTTTCGACTCACTTGCTTTAGCCTCTCCAACCATAGACTCCTCACTGCTTCCTCTCCTGGACCCAGGCTCCTCTAATACCTTACTGTGGTGTGCCCCAAAGGGTCCCTTCCCTTTCCATGCAGTGTTCCTGCACTCAAGAGATCATTCTCTGTGCCTCCCAACTTCCTTTCCCCCTGCTTCCCCCACTGCTGGCTCCTTGCAGTCACTGTCTTCCGTTACTTCCTCTACTAGTGGATCGAGGGGTGAAAATCTGTTACCTTGCTCTGTTCCCATGCTACCTTTTTTGCTGCCATTAGAGGCCTTATTTGAAGCCTGTCCCTGAATCGCCGAAATCTGCCTTCCTTTACCTGGTCCTACTACCTTCCATGCCTCCTTTTCTCTAGCTGCCTGCTTGCCTCCTTTCTCAAGACTCCTCGTCTCACCTCTAAATTTGCTATTTTCTTCTTCCCGCCCTGTTGTATCCACTTGTCTCACTCCCGTCGTCCTTCCTCCAAGCCCCTGCATTCTTAGTCCTTGTTCCCTGATCCCCGGTGCATCCCCATCCCTCTCTGGCTTATAATGACACTCCCCCCTCACCCCCTCCTCTTTCCTTTCCCCTGCACAGTGCCCAACTTAGTCACCCTATTTCCTCCTTCAACTGTGTGAATTGTTTGCACACCATGCAACCACCAATCCTCTAAGCCCAATTTAGTTCTGTGGCTGCTCCACATCTGCTACACCCTGCCATCCTACCAAAGAGGCCACTCCCTTGGCTGCCTCTCCAGCTATGCTGCCTTTCCATAGCTATGCCAGCTATGTCCATAGGTTATGGATAATGAATGTTACCGCCACCTGACCAGGCAGCACTGATCTCCCACAGCTCTGTCAATGTGTTTTGGGTAATGGATGTTACCTCACCTGAACAGGCCAGCTATAAAAGGCAGCTCTTATCACCCACAGCTTCCAAGAACCCACGCTAGACTGAAAAGTAGTCTTGCAAACAATTTGAGCTCCCTCTATATTCAAATACCTCACCCCTCCATCTTTTCCCACCACTCTCAGAAGAACACTAGTCCCTTTTGACAGTTTTAACCATATTAATATATTAAAAAGGTAACAATTCTAAACAATTTTATGCAAATATATATGCAGCACTTGATTTTTTTTTTTAGGTAGCAATTCTGCCACTCAGCAGTGCAATGCAAATATGGAGCACTTTACTATAAAGGTAACAATTCTCCCACTCAACAACTCAGAGTAACGCAGCTTCAAATCACATTAAAGTACTACTTTAAAGACACCCCCACAAGATCCCTCCCATTGACTGGCCAGGAACCACTCCCCTTTATAAAGTCAATCCAAGGTAGCTCCTCCCCTTGCCAGTTTAATTTGACTATTTATTCGATAACACTAGTCCATAGTTACCACGAGTCCCAGTTTGTCCAGTTCTTTGTGAATTTTGCCCTGCAGAGTCCCTCTCAATCCCACAATTACAGCTCCTGTGTGAAAATTATCCTGCAGAAGTTGCAAGCCATCCCAGATATCTTGCAACGTGCAGATCTGTGTTCCTCCAGCTGATCTCCAAGTCCATTGGCCACACCCCTCTTCTTCTGCTGACTCCTCCTCAAATCGTCTTGCTCCTCCTTACTCCAGTATTTAATACAGGCTCAGGTCGGGGAGGGTGAGCGGGAAGAAAACCAAGCAGCTCCACGTGCACAGCTTCCACCTCCTCAGTGCCTCCGTACCCTTAGCCGCCGACTGTGGCCTGATCAGACTCTTCCTCCCACTGCCCGACCATTGATGCAGCCAATCTACCAGTTCACCGCTGACTGTGACAAAAAATGCAGTCTCTTTCCCTCCAATCTGACTGCCAATGAGACCAGCCACCAGCTGAAGTTCATAGCCCGACACAGCTTTTTAAAGCCAGTTTGCTTGGCGCCTCATGCCTTGATAGGCCAAAAAAATCCTGCCAGAGTCCGGATAGGTCCATGGCCCCCAGTTCTGATAGGCAAAAACCAGCTCCACTGAAAACCAACCAGTTCCACATGCACAGCTTCCACCTCCTCAGCACCTCCATACCCTTAGCTGCTGACTGCGGCCAGATCAGGCTCTTCCTTCCGCTGCCCGACCACCGATGCTGCCAATCTATCAATTCACTGCCGACTGCGGTGAAAGAAGCATTCTTTTTCCCTCCAATCTGACCGCTGTTGCGGCCACCCACCAACTAGAACCCTAAAAATAAAAAACAGATGAACCCGAACCGAACCGAACCTGAACCCAGATTATGTGAGATGGGGAGAACCCATATGGAGGTAGTAGTCTATCCATGGTATTCTGCACTTCTCCAGCTGTGTGAATTATTGCCTACAGATTCTGAAATGATTTCTTTATTGAAGTCAGTAATGACTGTAAATAACAAAGCAAAATCCAGTGATAATGAGCCACCAGCAGAAAGGCCAAAAACTGATGTCAAGGACATACTATCCAGTCTAGGTGGTCCTTCTTCAGCAACAACCAGATCATTGTCATCCAGTGAACTAAAAACATATTTAGAACATGACAAAACTAGCAAAGCTTGCACAGAAGTATCTATGCTTGCCAGCTAGAAGCAGTAGCAGTGAGAGAGTGTTCTCATTCTACAAGCAAGTTCTAGATTACCAAAGATCTCACCTATCAGTTAACACACTTGCTTGTTCTGTATTTGCTAAATTCTTTAACATTTATACTTTACAATTGCACTTGTACTTGCCTGCTTTTTAGTTTCTTTTACTCAAAGTAATATTGATTTGAATAAAGTTAACAATGTAAAATCAGTTGTCTTGTCTCCATGTTTTTATTATATATATATATATATATATATATATATATAATTTTGCAATGTAAAGTGAATTTAGTAACACTTAACTTGATCCAGAACCAAACCAGAACTAGAAAATAAGCCAAAAGTATAGAACCAAACTGAACCAAACCTGTAATTTTTAAGCAGAACTGAACTGAACCAGAACATCACACTGTAGAACTAGAACCGAACTAGAACCCCCAAAATCTGGAGAAACCTGGCTCTACCGGGCAACAGCAACAGACATCAATAGACAGTTTTCTCTTTAAAGGGTGCATTAAAAAAATAATTCAAGGGATGGTTTTCTTATTTCAGGTACCAACACTGGGGATTGGGCACCCCAGTGTCAGTGTTATGCTTTGTGGTACTGGGGGTGGGCTCCCCGGTGTCATACAATGAAAATGGGCAGGGTAAGGGGTACTAACTGGCAATGGGGATTGTGCACCGCACCGTCAGAAAGGTAAAGAGAAAGGGGTGGGAAGGATTGAGGGGAAGCTTTGTTATGTTTTGTGACACTGGAGATGGGCTCCCTGGTGTTGCACAACAAAAAAATGGGTTAGCGTGAGGGGTTATAGCCAGTACGGGGGATTGGTAACTCCGGTGTTGGAAACCTAACAAGAAAGAGGTGGGAGGGACTGAGAGACAGTTTTGTCATGTTTGGTGGCACTGGAGCTGGTCTCCCTGGTGTCGCACAGTGAAAATGGGTGGGGTGGGGCTAGTACCCAGCTTCGGGGATTGGGTATCCTGGTGTTGGAAAATTTAAGAAGGAAGGGGTGGAAGAGATTAAAGGACATTATTTACTTTATGTTGGGGGGGAGGGACCACAGTAGGCTGGTCATGATGCGATCAGTTGTGCTTGCTGGTTAGTGTTATGCAGATCAAAGGAAAAAGCTGCCCTATAATTGGTCCGTCTCTCTCCTTTGAACTACACAAAGTTTCCACCCCAGCGTGCCAGAACAGTGACATGATCAGCCTGCCTGATGACTGGTGTGATACTGATGAGCTCCTTGTGGACTGCCCTGCACTGGACCACAATGACACACTGCTCAAAACCCAGTATCATAACAAGATGTTTGTTCGCACTTGCTCACAGCAAACATAATAAAACTGGGTCTTTTTTCAATGGAAGAAAAAAGAATGAGTGGCGACATGCTAGAAATGTCTAGAATTCTAACTAGGATCTGCAGCTTATCCTGTAGGTCGGGAAGACTAGGTGGGTCAAGCAGTCTTTATCTGCCGTCAAAGTCTATGTTTCTATGATGAACTCATGAGCAGTATAGGCAACATGCTGGAAATGTCTAAAATTCTAAGAGATAATGAGTTCATCAGCAGTATGTAAATCTCACTACATAGTAAAGAATTTTACTTTCAATCACACAATAAACAAATGAAACTAGATAGTAATACCAACAACAGAAGGTAGTCTTTAAACAAAGAGCAGGTAGAATATGGAATACACTTCCTAGAAATATTGGGAAAGCTGAGAACCTAACTGTACTCAAATACAGCATTCAAATTCAATGTACTTTATTGCACTTCTTTGACTGCATTGTATGTATTAAGTCTGCAGTGCTGTTAATTTGCTCCTCTTGCATCAAATCCCAATGTTTATCCAATGCTACTCAGTTGCTTCTCTGTTTTATATTACCTTTGAAAATGTGTTGTTGATTATTGTATATATACTTTTCTGTAATTCTGCATGGAAATGTACTTTTGATTATTGTACTCCCATGTTCCCCGTCCCCAGGATGCTCCGTGAGACGAGCAATTTTATATTGTTCAGTGTGCCTTTCCTGGTGAACCTTTTCAATAAATAAATAAATAAAAATGTAAACTCGATGGGCCCTAGTCACGAATGTGTGGGTGAGACGTGGAAAATCAAAGTAGGCAGAGGGGAACATGCTGTATTTACCAACAGGTGCACAAGGTGCCACAAAAAGAGGGGCATGGAGCACAGAGATGTGCAGAGGCACATAGGGGCATGCCGAGAGATGTGCAGGAACTTGTACCCTCTTGATGACCCCACTACATAAAGAGATGTGGAACAGCTGCGTGGGAACAGAAATGTGCTGTGCAGAACCATAATGGAGCTGGAACACATGCAGTAGAACCAGGTCCCAGAACAGCGGGGTCCAGCCATGGCACTGCCAACAACACCAGCCAGTGGAGGCGATGGACATAGTGGAAGGGGACATGGGAGACAAGCCAGGTCCACAAACTTCAGTGGTGCACAGGTGGCCATACTAGCCATGGACACCCGTCATCACTACGATGTCCTGTATGGGTCAATATTTTCCTCTGCTCCTGCCAAGACCAATGCTTGCATATGGCTGGACATCTGGGTGGCTGTGAACACCGCATGACCAGAGACAGGACACTGATTGCCATCAAACACAACCTCAAGAAGAAGCTGACCATGGTGAGACAATCACAGACAGCCACAAGCAGCGGCCGCCCCCGCCTGAACCAGCCCTGGCCCCAATCAAGAAGATCATGTCAGACACCATCAGGGACATTGTGAGGGACAGCAAGCCCAATGGCATAGACAGCATGAGAGGTATGCAACATGCACAGGTAAACAGATGCACCAAGGTAACCACTGACACACAGAGCATGCTAACCACCCTGCCCCCCCCCACAGTTCATGATGATGACAACACTGGTGAGGGACCATCAAGACTGAGCATAGGACAGGCACAAACACACACATAGGGTGGTAAGTCATGGGACTGGAGTGGAGTAGGGAGCCGTGCATCCACAACATGTGGCACCACTAATGTATGGATGTACCTCCTAACAGGTAGCACATTGCAGGATGCACAGCAAAGGGCATGGGTGGATGACCAGTGGGGCAATGACAGTAGGGTGCAGCACAGTGAGGACATCCAGCTGAGCAATACACAACTATCACAGGAGACCATCATGACAGCAGAGGAAGGGACATTGCAATGTCACATGTCAGAAAACCAGACAATGTTGGACATGGCAGAGCCAGAGCACAATACACAAGCAATTCCCAACAACAGCAGTGATAGTCAGAGTAGCCAGGGCATCCACACAGCCCCCCTTGGACAACCTAACACTCAGTCGTCCCACACCATGCCCCCGTCTGATGTGCCAGGACCATAAACAAGTTCTCTGCCTGCCAGACAGCCATGCCGGACACCACCCAGTGGACTGCTGCAGACCTACTACCCTGATCTGTGGAGGTTGGAGCGTGAGCGGTTACAGACCACCTGTGAGAACATGCTGGCTCTGGAGTGGCTCAAGGAAGTGGTGGCTGCTGGGGTCCATGCCCAGGAGAGGATGGCTGACATGCTGGATGTAATCACCAGCCACATGGATGTAGGCAGTTGGCCGCAACCCCCTGCTGCACCACCAGCAGATGCACAGCAGGGGCCACAGTATACAGCCCCCAGTGCCGATGCACCAGCACACACAGGCAAACCTCCAGCAGCAGTGGCCATGCCTGCAGTACACTGGCTGGGCACTGTGAGGTAAACACACCCATGGATGTGTGGTGCACACGGCATGCATCACAGGCCACAGAGGACACCTCTTGCCATGGACAAGCATGGTGGGTGGGCCCAAGCACAGCCACAAGGTCTTGTGGAGGCCAGAAAAAGTAAGCAGCATAGTGTGATGCACAGCCACAGTCCCAGCAAACACTTCACACACAGACCCACAACACACCCAGCCACCCCAGCAGGCCCACCCAGGCACAATCCAAGCACATTGAGCACCAGAACATCACGCACAATATGTGATGCACAGCCCACACACACAACACAGCACACAGTGGCACAGCTGTAGTGATACCCCCTGCAGTGTCCAGAAGCTGAACACAGTGCCACATGCACATAGGTGTACCCTGCACAGCCAAATAGAGCCTGGTATGATGGTAGCAGCCATAACATGGCACACATTCATGACTGGGTAGTGGTACATGGGCACTCAGTGGCACGGTGTTATCATCACATCCATATACACACACCCTATCAGCCTAGGATACCATGCACCACATGGTGCTGGACAGCCATGCACTCTGGCAAGAGTGCAACATGTGGTGGTGGATGCCTCTTATCATTGCCATGGTGCCCATCAGGGTTTGGTCCTGGTGGTGTAGCATGTGGTACACCAGGCGGCATGTCTAGCGACACATCAGGGGACAGCAACGAACAGCATTGCATGCAGATGTTATGCAGCATGGCACATGCGGTGAACATCTGCATGCCTTGCCTGGTGCAAGCATCATCATGCCTCCACTGTGATCCAGGCACCAGAATCACATCTTCAGGAGTCCAATGATATGGTCCACAATATTCTGTGCCCTTCTATGGGCATGGTTATAGGCATCCTCATCAGGGCTCTGTGGTGCCAGGTAAGTCATCAGGAGGTATATCCACAGTAGATATCCGCTGTCCCCTATGGGTGGGAATAGACAACATTAGTACACAGATGGTAACACACCGTAGCACATGTGCATGGACAGACATGGACAGTGCACACCTACGATCCAGCCATCCTCCTCAGCAAGTGTTGCCAGATGTCACTGTAGCCCACTGCTGCCGAAGATGTAAGAGTTGTGGCATGAGCCTGTATACTTGGTGCTTACATTCATAAGAATGCCACATGCATCACAGACCACCTGGCAACTGATACTGTGTTACCTTTGCAATTATGTATGTTTCCTTGTCTATAGATGGTGCCAGTATGGCGACATGTGTTTAATCTATTGCCCCTAACATGTTTGGCATTCCATACCTCTTGTAGAATGCCTCCTTTCCCACCCTGATGTCCACTGGCATTGTGGGGAACCGGATGTGGTTCACCAAGTGGCACAACAGTGCATCAATGACCCGATACAGGGCCCATGACACAGATGACTGGCTCACACCTATCACATCACCCATCACCCTCTGGAATGACCCTGTGGCATAGTACTGCTGGGCCCACATGACCTTCATTTCCATGGATATGGCCATGGACCACAGTATGCGGGGCCGGATATGTCCATGGACAATGTCACAGATGTATCTCAGGGTGGCATGGTCCACATGGTAATGCTGCACACATTTGGTATCATGCAGCATGTTCGCCATTAACTGTGGATGGAACACACACAGATGGATACAACTGCACCTTGCCCGTTGCACAAGGGCATCCTCAATGAGTACGATGTTCAGTAGTGCACCAGGACACATACTGTATCCTGCTGCACCTCAGTTATGCATGGGATGCTGTGCTGTGTGGTGTTCCACACTACACAACAGCAGCTCACGCTCTGCATGGCCTTTAAGGGGAGGAACTGGCACACAAGTCTTGGGTGTGGGGTGTACCCCGGAGTGATGATCTGCCTGGATTGGTGGTAGTTCAGGTGGATGTTAAAGATCCCATGGCACTTATCGAAAAGAGTAGGGGAATTTCCCCGGTGTCCTGCCCAAATTTCCCTCATTCACTAAAAATACCACCAACAGCTTAATCTGGTTCAAGGTTGGTTGGCATTCATCTGTATCCCCCTCCCCCGGGTCGTGCCTGAAACTAGGCAGGATTTGTCTAGTGCACTTACCCGGTCAACAAAAGCTAAATAAAAATAAAATAAATAAAAAAATAAATAAATGATGTCATGGCTTTGTTCAGATGCCCTTTCCACTGTGGCAACAGTGGTGGCCAAGGGTGGAAGCATGGTTGCAGTGCATGGGAGATGCAGCCTGCCTAGATGACTGTTCCATGTCTCCAGCACCAAGGTGGCTATGAAGTCTGAGTACGTATTCATTCCCTGGTGTGACCACTATGTGGTGTATCAATCTGCAATCTCTTGTAAGAAGGCAGAATTCCTGTCCAGAGAGAAGAGCTTTTTCTCAAGAACGGTGTGAGGAGTTTACTCTATTCTTTTCAGATAAGGTTGCCAAAATCAGATCTGATATCTGCTTGACCCTCTCCAATGGGAGTTTGTGATGGTCAGCAGGAGATGTCGGACACCCAGTTCGTGTGGTCTGACTTCAGCCTCCCCACAATCAATGACATTGTGATGATCATCCAATCACTGCGTCCGACCAACTGTGGCTTGGACCCGGGCCCCCTTACATCTCTTAGTGGGTTGTGTGGATAAAACTGACCCCGTCCTTGCTGAGATAGTCTGGAGGTCCTTAGAGAGGGGAATTTTTCCAAATCCTCTTAAGGAGGCTGTGGTTCAGCCCCTTCTTAAGAAGTCCTCCTTGGACCAGGACTGTCTGGCAAACTACAGGCCTGTCTCTAACTTACCCTTTGTGGGTAAGGTTATTGAGAAAGTGGTTGCATCGCAGTTGGATGAACATTTGACCAGCCACAATGTCTATGATTCTCTCCAGTCTGGATTTAGGAAAAGGCATAGTACAGAGACAGCTCTGGTTCGGGTACTAAATGACCTCCTAATAGTGAGAGATTGAAGGACCTGTTCCGTCTTGGTCCTTCTTGATCTCTCTGCAGCATTTGACACTGTGGAACATGGTGTGCTATTGGAACATTTGCGATCTATCTGTGACTGTCCGGTATAGTCCTCAGCTGGTTTCGATCTTACCTCGAGGGTAGGACTCAGAGGGTGATGTCCGGGATTTTCTCCTTGGCATCAGTCTCCCTATCCTGTGGGGTACTACAGGGTTCCATTTTAGCCCCCATGTTGTTTACAGTGTACATGCTGCCGTTAGGAGTGATTATTAGGTGGTACGGTCTGGGTTTTCACTGCTATGCAGATGATACTCAGTTGTATGTGTCCTTTGTGCCCAGCCAAGATGCTGCCTTTTTGGTCTTGAACAACTGTCTTGCCGAAATCCAAGACTGGATGAATGTGAGTTGGCTGCGGTTGAACCCAGAAAAAACTGAGGTGTTGGTTGTGGACCAGGGTTGCTGGGAGGCGGGTTTGTTGGCTGGATCGCCCTCGGGTTTATGGCTTGGGGGTGTCCAGCTGACTACCTCAAACCGAGCGTGGAATCTGGGCGTTGTGTTTTATGACTGTCTGACATTTAAATCTCAGGTGTCAGCAGTTGTCAAAACCTCTTTTTACCATCAGAGGAACATCGCCCGGGTGAAGCACCTGGTTCCTCCAGACGATCTTCCTACTTTGGTCCACGCCTTCGTTACCTCCCGCCTTGGCTACTGCAATGCCCTTTACCTTGGGCTACCAGGGGTTGAGATTCGCCGCCTGCAGCTAGTGCAGAATGCGGCAGCCATGCTGTTGACTGGTTCTTCTAGGTCCAGTCATATAACATCTGTGCTCCGCGGACTGCACTGGCTGCCAGTTTGCTGACCTTTAAGGCCCTACACGACCAGGGACCTGCTTACCTGAAAGATCTCATTTGTCCCTACTGTCCTCCCGCTCTCTCCGATCCACTGATGAGGGATTGTTAGAGATTCCCAAGGTTCATTTAAAAACTTCAGGGGCCAGATCTTTTAGTTTCATGGCCCTAACCCAGTGGAATTCTCTACCTCGTCAGGTGCGAAATTGCCCAACTGTCCAAAGTTTTAAAGGAGCTTTGAAAACGTATCTTTTTAGTAAAGCTTATAATGATTTTTGAATATTTTTTATGTTGTTTTAATTATTTATTGTTTTATGTTATATTGTACAGGTGCCTTGGTTTAAGAAAGGCACCTTATATAAATCAAGAGTGATTTGATTTAATTTGATTTGGGTGTGCAGGGCCTGTGCCTGGGGTCCATTTGTAATGTGCAGTCCTGTGCTGTATCTTTCAGCCTGCAAAGGATGATCCAGCCTTCATGGTGTAGCAGAGGCTGGACCTGGGGGAAGGGGCCACAGGTCAGGTGGTGGCCCCATGGCATCACCTGCCGCCAGACATGCCAGACTACTTCTTGCTGTGGAAGGGTGGATCAGGCTGGGTTTACAGGAATGAAGCGGGGGACCTCTGGGCCATCAGGGAGCTAAGCATGGTAGATGTAAATCTTGTCCGGGATATGTGTGTGTGTGTATGCGCATGCTTGGCATACTTGTGGACAGACACAGGTACTACTGCCCAGTTTCTTGTTTGTTCTTCTCATTTCAGGGGTACAGAGGACTCCTGCATTGGCTATTCCTGGTGGAGCGACCTTTCACGAGCACCACCCCGCTCATGTCTACCATGTCTGCGTCTGACTCATACTGACTGTCCCATCAATGGCATCCTCTTCATAAGGGGTGGGGGGTTGCTGAGCTGTGTCCCTTTCCCTAATCCTTGTCCCTTCCCCTGCCCTGCTGTTTATAATATAACAGGTATGTTTTGAAGCTGCTGTGTCCGTGTCTGTTATTCACCCTGCTACATAGCAGCATGGGCGGTAATGTGTAGAGTGTGTTGAGTGGCAATTGTCTGTTGAGGTCCGTGTGTGTATTGCCACTATCCACACGCAGCGCCATGCAGAGCCCTGTGCTATGTGTGACCTGTGTACTGTGCTGCACCTGGGCATTCCATGTCTGTTGGCCGTGGTACCGTTCCACTGTCCTGCCTTTGCTGTGCTGTGTGTGGTGTGTCTGGGGAGTATCTGCTTGGGTACTGGCTGGGGGTACTTGCTGTGCCTTATGATGGTGGGTCTTGGCTTGCACGTGTGCCACATGTGGCCTTCACCTGGTGCACTGCTGTCATGTGGGGTGTGTTGCTGGAGGGTCCGCTGCAGACATGGCATGCGCCAGCACTCCACTTCTGTGTGGCACATGCTTTTCAGCAGTGCGTGTCTTCCACACCTGCCTTTATGGCTGCCTTGTGGCCATGTAGGCTGACCCCTGCCACTGTACGCTGCTATTTGATATATGTGCCTTCATGCACATGTGTACAGTGTAATCTGCTTGTCCGCTCCGTGGCCCTGCCTTTCTGCACCTGCATGTCCATGCAGGCATGCATGTTTATGGGGTGGCTGTCCATGTGCCGCTATGCACAGTATGTGCATACCTCACCTGTGTGTGCTACATGCATACCGCAGTTATCTCTCTAGGTGCTGTGCATACACGCCATGTGTACCACAATGCACCTTAGTGAATTGCCACCAATAAGCATATAGTGTACTGATAACTAGAAGGGAAAAATGGACCCAATAACTAGGAGACAGAAATAATGGGTAATATAGCCTTCTTCTGTCTTAACTTTACTATATAGTATTCATTATATGACAACTTGCCTTGTATTCCTTCTCCTATGTCACTGATGAACATATTGAAAAGGACCAGCCCCAGGACTGAACCCTGTGGCACCCCACTCATGACCTCCTCTCCCCTGACTTGACCTGTTTACCACCACCCTCTGCTGTCTTCTCTCAGCCAGCTTCCCACCCATCTAACTAGATGCTTCATTGTTCCCAGATCCTCTAACTTCTTCAGCAACCTTTTGTGTGGCTCCAGATACTACGATAGAAGGCATACATTTGTTGTTCTAGTGAGTGGACTACAGATATCATCTCTAGCTAAGGACAGTTAACACTCACTACCATCTCATCTATGCCAGTCTTGGCCACAGGGGCCTGCAGTGGGAACAGCTGGGTCCATTTCCTTTTGGGCCCAGGAGGGCAGTATCAGGTTTCAGGGTGCCTAAAGGGAAGGCAGCATAGGCAGGACACACTAGTTGAGGTGTCACAAACACCAGGTTCAGAACCTCAGGCAGTTTAGCACATTCAGTGCTAGCACTGTCCTCCCACTTGGAATCCAAGGCAGGTCCAGGCTGAGGCAGTTCACAAAAAGCAGCTGGCAGCAAAAGCACTCAGTTTGTCTCAGGAGCTGAAGAATTGTCCATGTTGGGCAAAATGGCAGTAGATGATGGCAGTAGCCACTTTTGTCAGTCCCTGTTGGATGCAATAGATGCAGTAGTTGTTGCAGGCAAGGCAACAGCCTTGTTAGTCTCTGACCTTGATTTATCAGGCAACATTGATTGGAGTAGGCCCCTCTTTCGCATATCAGATGAGCTGTCAGGCAAGATAGCAGTTTTAGGAGCTCTCAAAGGAGCTGGCAATACCTCTGCTCCTGGAGATGCAGACATGGTCTGGGTGTCTTCAGAGCTAGGCATCAGACATGACCTGCTTGACTAGAACCTTCAGGTGAAGGGGGGTGTCCTTGGGCACTCAGGACAGTGCTCACCACTGGGCCATAACCAGCACTGGACTTCGGGCTGCTGGTCAGGTGATCCAAACCTTGGAGACTTTCTCAAGGAAATTATAAAACCAAACAAAGTGCTATCCAACTGCATCATCAGATCCTTGGTGCCAACAGACTTTACAAGGACACTCTGACCCCTGACAATGGTGCTTGGCAAGTGACTTCTGGGCAGAATCGCTCATGGTGTGTTTTTTTTAGCTGAAAAGTTTGACGGCCATTTTGAATAAGGTTATCCATAAAACCTTTTGCCTCACATATGTGCTCCTGGGCTGGGTGAGTTAAGATAAAATATACAGCCTAGCAGTCAGGTATGTATTCCATGTATAAACAGACAATCATCAGGAAATAAAGTTTGTTTCATAGGTACAGAAAAATCTATGTATGCTGAATTGATATAAATGAATAACAAAATGCCCTATAACATAGGCAACTTAAACATTGTCATGCCAGCCTATAACAGTAATCTTTAGAATTTCCCAACTCCTCTGCCTGTCTCCTAATAATTTACATTTTATTGAACGATAGCAGCATGCAAAATTCTTCATGAAGCAGCCCCTCCCGCTTTGCAGTATGAACCTTGGTCAAAGTAGCTGGTCCAGCTCTAGGTTCCCTTCCCGGTCCTCCACCCAACATGCATTGAACTTATCTTTCATCAGTCACGCCAGTGCTGTGATACCTTCCATCTCCTGAATTCTCTTACAAGCTGATGCCCAGTCTGTTATTTTTGGGCATTTGTTCATCAAACATCAAACGGTAATAGATTTACCAGCCACTGCTATAAATATAGTTTAAATGTATTTTTTGTTCCACAATCTTATACCATTTAGAGGGAGCCTCAAAATAAAATACTTAAAATGCAAAGAACCTTCTGTATCTAGAGTTCAAAGATTAGTTTAGTGAGTTGGTTGCAAAAGAGGACCAAGGCCAGGCAGTTCCAGAAGTTACTGTATGGAAAGGGAAGGAAAGTGGAAATTGTTTAACCAGGAAAGGCACACTAAGCTGGAGCTTGTTTCCAGGTGCGACCTGGGAGCACAAGGAAGTTAAGTGACTTGCTCAGGGTCGCACGGTATGCAAGTGGGGGCTGCTGGGATTCACCCCCAGATTTGCAGCTCAGTGCCCTTAACCACTATGCTATACTGCCTCCTTACTGTATGCCAGGATGTGCCCCAGTGGTCACAGCACCACCAGCATAGATGGTTACTGACTGTTCTGAAGTGTTCAGATTTATCGGAGGTTATAAAATATTGCACATTAATCTTCCTTCTAAGGGCAGTGTTAGAATTACACTTTATGAGCTTTGGGAGCTGGGGGGGGGCCTATGGAGGCTCGATCTTTAAATTGAGCTCCCTTAGTATTATAGATAAATGGCAGTTATGCCTGAGCTACTGGGCTCACTTAAGAGCTGGGTGGGGGGGAGGCTGAGCTCTGCAAGTCCCCTTGTAATTCCAACACTGTGTAAGGGGGCAGGGCCTGCAATTATTGAAGGAGGATACATTGCCTCTGTTCTCTCTGTGAGACTCATAAACATTTAAAATTTACTCTGATATTTAAAATCTTTCTAGGCAAACTTCTAGATCTCTTACATGGTCAGCTTATTTTAGGAGGCAATTTCTTTTTTTTTCAATCTGTTTTTTAATTTTTTCCACAACAGTTAAATACAAACATTGAATGATGTCTCAGAGCTAACTCTGTACCACAGAGCACGGTCTGTTTACGTATATTTTAATGCTAAGCAACTTGCATATCCCCGCAATACTTTCTTTTCTTAGCTTCTTGGTGTGTAATAAAACAAGTAGTACATACTAATCATACATTACTAATAGCACTACTATAAATGAATAATGTGCTAAATATACTGTTCAAATATATACAGTATTCTCCATACATTAATTATCCCTCAGGCAGTATAAGTTATGTGCTGTAGTTTATTAATACATTAAAGTTAATTAATGGAATAAACACAATTTAGAACATAAAAAATATAAACCCTAAACTATATGCTAGACACATCTACATAAAAGAAGACATTATATCACTGTTATTGTATTCTGGGAGAATTTCTCTGGGTATGTGCATTTTCAAGACCAGATGTGTAATGTGCCTTCTGGGTAGATTATGTTGCATAGGAATTGCTTTCAAGCTGTCTTCCACCTTCTAGATGTCCACAGCCCACATCGAGTACCCCCACCAGGACAAATCATCCTAACCTGTAAGCCTTATCAAGGCGACATTCAGTGGAGAGAGTGTGTTCAGATAGAGGCCCTACTGCCTTTCAGCTCTGTCCACACATCCTCTTAGGCTGTATGTTAGAAACTCTAGGGGTAGAACCTTCTTCAAAAGATCATGCCACATTCCCTTAGTGGGCTGGTCATGAGACACCCATGTATTGAGAATGCATTTACACGCCACAAGTAGCATGATGCGCACCACACTGAGGTACAGATCCCACTCTTCTATGTCAGGCAAGTCCTTACAAAACAACATTGACCAGGGGTCATCTTTACTGTTGAACCCCTGTATAATACTGATTTTGTGTGCAATATCTTTCCAGAATATCTGCAATTTTGGACAAGACCAAAATTAGTGGAAGTACGTACCTCAGGTCTCTTCACATTGACCACACTTCAGGGAAACCCCGGTATGAAATTTACTTACAACATATTGTGGCATGTATATCCTCTGAAGGAACTTGTATTGGGCCTCTTTAAATTTAGTACAGACCAGAAGGCCCATATGGGATTCACATATGGTGGTCCATGCCTTTTCTGGAATGTGTCTGCCAAATCTCCTTCCCATTGACGCCTGACCCCTCCAGAGAGATCCTGGGTGTGACTGTATAATATCTTGTATGCCCTTGCCATCACACCCCTTGGGTTTACTCTGTTTTGTAGTACAGAGTTCCATCCCAAAGAGTGGTGTTAAGTCAGGGGACATTCTGTTCATCCTCTGTGCCCAATCCCTCACTTGGAGGTATCTAAACAGGTGATTACGTGGGATACCCAGCTGATTATGGATAATTTAAAATTCCTTAAAATCTCTCCTCTGATAAAGGTCACCCAGGCAAGCCACTCCTCCCTTTTCCCATTGGAAGAAGCCTGGGTCTTCCAGATTGAGTGAGAATTCCGGGGTTTGCGCTATGGGTGCCAGGATTGTCTTTGTCTCTTGTGCCTTCACATGTCTCTTCATTTTATTCCAGGCACATATCATATGACCTACAAGTGGAGCATCTTCAGCTAGATGTCTAACCACCATTGTATTGCCCTGATTTTAAGTATGAGGTCAGCAAGGATTGAGAGACAATGTGGTCTAATGCAACTCATGTCACCCCCCTTTTCCCCTTGACCCATTCTGAGAGCAGCCTCAACTGAGCTGCCCAAGAATACAGCACCAAATCTGTGAATCTCAAGCCCCCCTTTGCAGTGGGGCACCTCAAGCACGCCAGTCTAACTTGTGGTCTTTTCCTGTTCCAAATGAATTTGGAACACCATCTATCCAGACTCTTCAGATCCTTCTGGTTCAGACCAAATGGCAACATCTGAAATGGGTAGAGAACCATGGAGAGAATGTTCATCTTGATAAGATTAATGCATCCCATCCAGGAGATCAGAAGTCCCTGCCATCTATTCAGGTCATTTTTTTTATTGTTCCCAAAATTGATCTGTGTAGCGATTTGGCCACTGTTGTCATATTTCATACATATTGCTGTCATATTTCTCTAGAAGTTTTATGTTTAAATTCCCAAAAAGACCAGGATATCAGGTTTACCAGAAGGATGCCCATGTTTTTTTTAAAAAGGGTACTTGAGGAGACTGTACAGTATATTGCAAATGTCTGACATTCCTCTTTGCCTGAGACAAGGCTTGCTAGAGATAAACAGTGGTTGAATTTCAATGGGGAACTGAACATCTCCTGGGAGCCATCTCCTCCACTAATAACTTTTTACATTTCAAAGGGGGAAATTGGTATTTCCTGGTAAACTGATCAAAGGAGACAAGTCTGGAAAGACAGGAGATAGGAGAAACTATCTCGCCGTAATAAACTTGTACACTTCAAAGAAAAAATACATTGAGACCAGGATCTGGAAGTCTATTGTGAATATGCTTCAAGTGCCATGGGAAGGGACCTGCAGAAACTTGAAGAATGATCAGGGGTTTGGCAGTTGAAATTCAATGCAAAGAAGTGCAAGATAATGCATATGGGGCACAAAAGCTCTGGCACAATATATCAGTTGGGGGGTGAGGATATAGCATGCACCAAGCAGGAAAGAGATCTTGGGGTTATCATCTCTGATGACCTCAAGGTAGGGAAACAGTGTGACAAGGCAGCAGGTAAAGCAAACAGGATGCTGGGATGCATAGGCAGGGGCATCACCAGCAGGAAAAGGGAGGTCATAATTCCACTATACAAGACACTAGTGAGGCCCCACCTGGAGTACAGTGTACAGTTCTGGAGACCTTGCCTACATAAGGACATAGACAGGGTAGAGAAGGTTCAGAGGAGGGCAACAAAGATGGTACATGGATTGCATCACAAGTCCTATGAGGACAGGTTGAAGGAACTGAACATGTACTCCCTGGAGGAGAGAAGGGAGAGAAGGGATATGATAGAGACATACAAGTATCTTACAGGGAGGAACAGGGTGCAGGAATACACTATTTTTAAGCGAAAAAGATGTTCCAGGACTAGAGGGCATGGGATGAAGTTGGAGGGAGGACGATTCAGAGGAAACGAAGGAAGAATTTCTTCACAGAACGGAAGTGGACAAGTGGAACACCCTGCCAGAGGAAGTGGTGGGGCCTGAAACAATCACGGGATTTAAGAATGCATGGATAGACATAAAGGAATTCTGGAGGTCAGGGGTAAGGGGCAACAGACTTCTAGGAAAACATAAACTGACCTTACAAGCTCAAATGGGCAGACTGGGTGGGCTATAGGCCCTTATCTGCTGACACTGTCTATGTATCTATGTCATAATTCATCTCCATTTAAAAAAGGTCAGGGGATACTGTATTAGGCCAGCCAGGAAGTTGGTGTGGTGAGGAAATGTAAATAACATTTTGGGAACAAGCAAGAGAGACACCCTGCTGGCCTAAGGATAAAGCCACTAGCTAATTCAAAGGACAGTTTTACAGACTGCAGGGCCAGGGGTATTTAAGGCCTCTCAAAACATAAACTCAGGGCATTTTGCAGAAGACATATTTTCCTGACACACAGCACAGGCCTGCTACACACACACACACACCCTGAGGACCAGTGGCCTCAAGAAGAATTGGGACTTGGAGACTTTGCAGAACTCATTTATTTTCTGGACTTTTGATTCTCCAAGGACAAGGCAGACATTAGACAGTTGAATTCTACAGTGCATTTTTGTATGTACATTGTCCCAACTTTTGTTTGTTATCCTGTAACCAAATATCTGAATCTTTTGTTTCTAAGTCTTGTATGATAATTATTCAATAACTAGTAAAAGCACTTGCTTTTAAAAAACTGCCTAGGAGTGATTTGTATGTGTGTGTGTGTGTGACAGTGGAAGGTTTATTCAATCTGTGACCAGCCTGTTTAGCACTAAGGTGCAACCATAGCTACCAACGACTATGATCCTGGAAGGGAATATGGGTGAATAAGTAGGGGAAATACACAGGGTCTCAGGAGGACTCTGTACAGTTTGAACTAGGTTCCTGCACCACCTGTGGGAGAAGACACAATAAGAGTTACGAGGATAGCCCAGAAGAGCATGTAATGCCTGGGTCCTCCCCCAGTGCAGCAACCAAGAAGGGTTCAAGACTGTACTTTACCCTTACCCAGATTAGAGAGGAAGCCCTGGGCCCTTGTGGCAAGTGTTCAGTTATGAACTCAGTGAGCACTCTAGAAGTACATGGGGAGGGTTTTCATGTCCCCCCCATCACGAATTGCACATGGGGTGGGCACTGTGAACTCAGTGGACCCAGCCTCCAGAAGTGGGTTTGTGACAGTTTGTAATTTAGCTCATACAATGTAGAGAGGGACTGGCCCACATTTATATCTAGGTACTTTAGGTGGGAAGTCACCAACTTATATTTATGACCCTTAAGGTTGTTTGACTTTATTTGCCCAATTCCCTTTAATTCAGATTTTTTGCATTGATCTTGTAGCCTAAAAGGTAGCAAACTGCTCTATGATGTGTGTCACCTCTGAAATGGAGTTGTTAGGGTCTATAAAAAATAACAGCACATCAATGGCATATAGGGTAATTTTATAATGAGTTTCCCACAGAGCCCTCTATACCCTGTACCACCCCACTGTTATGAATACCTTCAGCCAGGGGTTCAATGGTCAGGGCAAATAACAAGGGGGACAGAGGGCACCCCTGCCTGATTCCTCTACTCAGGTCAAATGATCTCAATAATTCACCATTAATCAGAACCCACGCCCGAGGGTTCTGGTATAACAGTTTGACCATGTTAATAAATTGCTCCCCGAGCCCAAAGTTTCCAAGGGTTTGAAACATGTATCACCACTCAATTCTATCAAATACTTTTTCACCATCAAAGGAGAGTACAGGATACCCCCGGGCATTGCACACCATGCTGGAGTACCCCCAACAAACACCATACATTGTGATGAGAGTGATAACACTTAACAAAGCCTGTCTGGTCAGCCTTAACCAGGCAGGGGAGGACCTCATCCAATCTTCGGACCTACACCTTAGCAAAAATTTTGAAGTCACAATTTAACAATGAAATGGGTCCATAGGCTACGCAGTTGGTAGGATCCTTACCTGCCTTGCAGATAATGGTGATGGTCGTGAGTCCACATGAAGGAGGTGGAGTACCCTCCTGCATGACCTCCTGGAGGACACTGAACATGTTTTGCCAGACTGGGTCCCCCAGAGCTCTATAGCATTCCAAAGGGAGACCATCTGGGCCCACCCCCTTACCAACAACTAGTCCTACGGCCACCCTGTGTAGCTCCCCCAGGATGATAGGTTCATCCAGTCTAGTGACCCATTCCTTGGTAGGGGTGGCAAGATTCAAAGAGCCCAAAAGATTAAATTGACTACTCTGTCCTCTTGGTTGGGAAATTCACTCATATACAGCTTTTGGTAAAACTGAATGAATTCTTCTTTAATTTCTTCCCTTTTACCAGTCATCTCCCCTGTTTGCCTCCCAATTGACACAGTAATGTTAGACTTTTTATGGCCCCGCATCAATCGAGCTAGAAGTGGACTGGGCTTGTTGCCCCATTCATAGAATCTCTGCTGGGAAAACAGCAGGGAGATCACCGCCCCCCCTCCTGAGCTCTTCATTAACTATTTCTCTCGCTTCCTTGAGGGCCTGCACTGCAGCTTCTGATGGGTTCTGATAAGTCTGAACTTCTAAATTTTTTATCTTCCTTTCCATTTTTTCAGAATTTGTTCTTCCTCTGTTTATAGTGTGCAGCCATGTAGGCTATTATAGACCCCCTCATGAAGACTTTGCCTGCATTCTAAAAGCAGGCTTCACTTAGGGGCTGTCTTGGTTGATCTCCTGATATAGGGACCACTGCTCTACTAAAAATTCCTTAAACTTATCATTTTGGAGCATGAAAGTCAGAAACCTCCAGTTCCCAGTGCTCTCTCTGGGAGTTAGGTGTGCTGTGTCAACAAGACCCTAGCATGATCGGAGACCAGGATAGGACTGATCTGAGTGTCCTGAACTCATCTGTGTCATTCTCTTGGAATCCATATGTAGTGATATGCGACCATGTTTTATGAGGATTTTGAGAAAACCGTGTACTCCCTTGTCCCTGGGTCCTTTATCTGCACACATCAAGGAGGTCTAGTTAATTCAGTCCCACCCCATCTAGCTATTGCTGGGTCCAGTCACATCTCTCCCCAGACCTATCTAGGCTCTGATCCATCACGCAGTTTAAATCACCTGTCAATATCAAGTTCAGGAAGTTTTGTGTTTGAAGGATGGACAGAATGTGATCAAAGAAAGATGGGTCATGCACTGCGGGTGCATACATGTTCCCAAAGGTAATCTCCCCCCCCTTGGGTCTCTTATGATCCTGTCCCCCACAAAGTTGAGAGACTTATGGGCCAGGATAATAGCATCTCATTTATGCCCATTGAATGACATCAAGTAGCACTGACCTACACAGTTTCTGACCAGTTTATTATGTTCAAGGTAGTGAGACTGGTCTGGTGGCACTGGACGCCACACCTCACGCTATGCCAGTGACCCGGGTTTGGGAATGAGCCGGGGTTGTCAGGGGTTGGCTGGAGACAAGGGAGGGTGGGAGCTGGACTGAGCCACTGTACAGCAGCTCGATTCTCCTAGGGAGGGTTCATGCACTGCTCCACCAGGTGTGGTGTGAGGAGGGAAAGATGCCATGAGGTGCTTGGCTGAAGCAGTGTCCTCAGCACTGCTTCATGCCTGGGCCTCTCTCCTTCACACCATGTCTTCAGAGGGCAGGGATATGGAATCATGCAGCTACCTCTGTAACTTCAAAAAAAAAAAAAAACACCCCACTGCCATGTAGTATGATCCCTGTGAGGGGGAATGGAGCCCCAGATGGTCAGTACGCCGGCACTGAGCCCCTACCGAGTCTGTCCCCTCTTCACCTTCTGGAATCCCTCTGATCCTCAGGTTATTTCCTCTTTGAAAATGTTCTTGACTATTCACAGTTTCTCTCAGTTCATCCAGCTCCTTCTCAAGAGCTGCTAGTTGGCACGGGAGCTCGCTCATTGCATTTTCCACTGTACAGACCTAAGACTCAAGCTCTGTTATTCAGTCTCCGTAATAGAAATGTAGAAACATTATTTGATGGCAGATAAGGACCGCTTGGCCCACCTAGTCTGCCCATTTCCCTACCTAATGGATAAGCTGCAGATCCTAGTTAACCAACAGCCTACTTCCTCCTATCCCCCACTAGAATTGCCTTATGTCTGTCCCATGCATTCTTGAATTCCCCCACTGTTTTTGACTCTATGACCTCCTCAGGAAGGCTGTTCCATGTATCCACAACCCTCTCTGTGAAGAAATACTTCCTCACATTACCTCTGAGCCGTCCCCTCTATCTTCAAATTGTGCCCTTGTTTTGCACATCTCTTTTCAGAAAGATGCTACCCTCTTGGACTTTGTTGATTCCCTTGAGGTATTTGAATGTTATCTCCTCTCCCTCCTTTCCTCGAGGCTATACATCTTTGGTTCCTTTAGTCTTTCTTCATATGTCTTCTGATGCAGACCCTGCATCATTTTGATTGCCCTCCTCTGGACAGCCTCCACCCTGTCTATGTCTTTGCGGAGATGGGGTCTCCAGAGACTGTACACAGTACTCCAGATGGGGTCTTACCAACTGTCTGTACAGAGGCCAACAACTTCCTGTTTTCTGCTGGTGATGCCTCTCCTATGCATCCCAGTATCCCCTGCCTTCTCACATTGCTGGCCCACCTTTAGGTCATCTGATATGATTATCCCCAAGTCCCTTTCCATTTTTGTTGTTGTCAGTATCTCACCCCCCCATTGTCCATTGTGTACTCTTCCCCTGGGTTTTTGTTTCCCAGGTGCATTACTTTGCACTTCTTTGCATTGAATCTAAGCTGCCATACATTTGACCATTCCTCCAACCTTGCCAAGTCCCTTTTCATCCTTTCCACCCCACCTTGTGTATCAACCCTGTTGCAGATCTCTGTGTCATCTGCAAAGAGACATGCTTTCCCTTCCAGTCCCTTGCAATGTCACTTATAAAAACATTAAAAAGGACCGGCCCCAGTACTGAACCCTGCGGTACTCCACTAGTAACCCTCCTTTCTTCACTGTGGACTCCATTTACTATTACCCACTGTGTCCTGTTGTCCAACCAGTGTTTTACCCAGGCTACCACTCTAGGACCTACTCCCAGGCTGGATAATTTGTTTATTAATCTTTTGTGCGTGATTGTGTCAAATGCCTTGCTAAAGTCTAGGTAGGCCATATCCACAGCCCCTCCCTGGTCTACTGCTTTGGTCACCCAGTCAAAGAAATCAATTAGATTTGTCTGACATGAACTTCCCGCTGTGAATCCATGTTGCCTTGGGTCCTGTGTCCCACTGGTTTCTAGGTACTCAACAATTCTTTCCTTCAGAAGTGATTCCACCATTTTCCCTACCACTGAGGTCAAACAGACAGGTCTGTAGTTTCCTGCCTCTGTCTTGCTCCCACTTTTGTGAAGGGGAATCACATCTGCCCTCCTCCAGTCCTCAGGTACCATCATCCTCCCATGATTTATTAAAAAGGGTAGTCAGTGGTGTTACTAGTTCTTCCCTTAGTTCTTTTAAAATCCTGGGGTGAATCCCATCAGGCCCCATTGCTTTATTCACTTTCAGTTTTAAAAGTTCTTTCAGAACTCTTCCTTCTGTGAAAGGACTAATATCAAACCCCCTATCCAGAGTGCTTCTATTGACCGGATTAGGTATTTCCCCCTGCTTTTCCATTGTGAATACTGAGCAGAAGTATTTGTTCAGTATCCCTGCTTTTTCACTGTCACTCTCTGCCCAACCACCTTCCTCTTTGTTCAGCCTCAGTATCCCTGCCTTAGTCTTTCTTTGCTCCCTAATGTACCTATAAAAGGTTTTATCCCCCTTCTTAACTGAGTTGGCTATCTTTTCCTCAGTTTGGGACTTTGCTATTCTGACTGCCTTACTCGCTTCCTTCTGCTTTAACTAGTACAGTTCTCTGTCCTGCTCCTTCTGTGTTTCCTTATACTTCCTGAATGCTATCTTTTTTCCCTTACCTTCCTTGCCACTTCTTTTGAGAACCATAGTGTTTTTTTTCTTTCATTTTGATTTGTTTATTTGCTTCACACAAAGACTTGTTGCCTCTGTGATGGTGGTTTTGATGTTTCCCCATTGTTGCTCCACCCCACCTTCTTGCCTGTTTGCCAGTGCCTTTCTGAGGCACTCTCCAATTTTGACAAAATCAGTCCTCCTGAAGTCCAGTACCCGTCACTTTTGTGTGGCTTGACTCTACAGCTAAGTTTATCATGAACCACACTGTTTGGTGGTCACTTGTTCCCAGATGGCTACCCACTTCAAGATCAGAGATCCTCTCTCCATCCCATTTGAGAGTACCAGGTCTAAGATTACTCTCTCCTGAGTGGGTTCCAAAACTAGCTGTCTGAGGCATGCCCCATGTAGGGCATCGAGAATGGCCCTGCTCTTGGATGTGGCTGCAGCAAAGGTGCTCTAGTCAACATCTGGCATATTCAGGTCCCCCATTAGCAATATCTCCCCTTTCTCTGCCATCCCAAGGATGCCTTCTATCATTTCTTTGTCCATTTCCTCCCCCTGAGACGGGGGTCTGTATACAACCCCTGTGTGGATTGTGGAGCCATTTCCAGTCTCCAGGGTGACCCACAGTGCCTCCTCTCCTCCCTGTTTACCCTTTAGTTCTGTTGCTTTGATCTCTTCCCTTACATAGAGAGCTACTCCTCCTACTCCTCTTCTTCCCTCCCTGTCCTTCCTGTAGATTGTGTACCCTGGTATGTTGACATCCCAGTCATGATTCTCTGTGTACCATGTTTCTGTGACTGCCACAATATCCAGGCATCCCTCTTCCATCAAGGCCCCCATTTCAGGGAGCTTTTTACCTAGACTACGGGCATTGGTACTCATTACCCTCCATTTTTTTATGGCTTTATTTCTTTTTGCCCCATCCCTGTCCCTACTGCCTTTGTCTTTTTCTCCATTTACCCCTGCCCTTCTCCCAATCGACTGCTCTATTTTGGTGTTTACCTCACTAATTACCCTTATTTTTGGGGGGGGCTAGGATTTCCCTTCTCCTCTTCAGTGCCTCCCCCCTTGGCTAGTTTAAATGTTTGCCACTGAAGCATTTAAACCTATCACCTAGAATCCTGGTTCCCCTCCAGGATAGATGCAGACCATCATGCCTGTATAGGCCTGCAGCCCTCCAGGTGGAGCCCCAGTCCCCAATGAAGCCAAATCCCTGAGCTCTGCACCAGCTTTTCAACCAGTCATTGAATCCCATGGTGTGGAGTGCCCTAGCCTCATCCATGCCATAGACAGGTAGCACTTCTGAGAAAGTTACTGTGTGTGTTACTTGTCTAAGGCCCCTCCCCAACTCCATAAACTACTATTGCACTGCTCTGATCCCATTCTCAGCCAGGTCATTCATCCCTAGGTGGATAATGACATCCAACTCCCTCACCCTTGCCGCTGCTCCCACGATCCTGAGGATTTGTTTCCTGTCCCTCTAAGTCTTGGCACTGGGCAGGCACCTTACATCCCTTTCCCATCCCTCCCCCAGTTCTACCCCCCTAACAACTGAGTCCCCCACCAGGAGTTGTTTCCTTCCTCTGTGGGGTCCTGGGCAACCCTCCTGTGGGTCTCCATTGTGGAAGTTCCCAGCATCCTCCTTGGTCTCCACTGCAGGTGCCTCCATAGAGAAACCATGCTTTGCCAGAGTAGCGAATGAATTGTGGAGAGGCACAACTGGAGAGATGCACCTCTTTTCCACCACCCTCACCCTCCCTGAGCCCACCGTGGTCCAACCTCTCCTCTTTCTTGGCAACCTCTAAGGTAGTGGCGGTGGCCTGGGTGGTCCCTGGGTGGGGGAGCAGGTTTTATGAATCCTTGCCAGGTCAGCATGGAGACGAACAACCTCCTCCCTCAGACCAGAGAGGTGCCTGCAAATAGGGCAGCAACACAGTTTCCAGAATGTCTCCCGGAAGACTGCTGCTCCACAGCCAGTGCATTGCACCACTCCCCACATGTCTGTGTCCCTTCCAGTTACCGATGCTTTTTGGTTTTTTGTTCTTGTTTTAGTGTATGCAAGCTTGTGAGTGTCTCTACCCCCTATTCAGTGTGCTGTGCTTTTAAGGATATGAACAGGTGTATGTTGTTAGCAGTTTTGAGGAAGTGATGTCAGAACCCCTGCTATAAAGGAAGTTATGTGCTTGGGGCAGGTGGGGTGAGAGGAAGGGTGGGTGGGAGTAACCTATGCTGTCCAGAAACAATCACCTACAACTCTTACCCTCCACCCTGGAGAGTGCCTGCCTTCCTTCCTTTCAGACACCTATTTCACAAAGACTAAGTAACAGGTCTAGTCACAACTGACTGCTAATATCTCCCAGCTACAGTTCCTCCCTTGCAAATTAACATTAAAACTAAGAAAAGTCCATCCCAAAAACAGAATCAATACTAGTTACTTACACAGGTCCAAAAAGTAATAATTCAGTTCAGTGTAGTCTAGAAAATAACCTCATTGATTCTAGGAAGCTGTGGCTGCTTTCTCACTCTCCCTGTCTTCAATGTGAGAAGGAGACTGCAACACTATGAGACACAAAAAACAGCCTTTTCAGCAAAAAATAAATAAATAAAATAGGGGCAAACAGTAATTTTGCTTAGCCTAATGATAAGAAGTCACAAAAATGTAAGCACCACCTGTAATAATTTCACAGAATATATACCCTGTAAGAAAGACTTTGCTGCAGAGAAAAATAAAGCAGTAACAGAAGATATACCTTGCAAAAGACAATTTGAATCAGAAGATTACAGCAGTAATCTGTTAGCACACACCTGTAGGCACACCTTGTAATAATGCAGCAGAAGGTATACCCAGCAACAGCAATGTGAATCAGAGAAAAATAAAGTGATAAAATGTTAGCAAAGTTCCATATTTGCAGCCAGTTTGTCTATTTTGGTGGCAACTGCTTCCAATTTCAGAGGGAAGGTCTCAAGGATATGATTGGACACTGTGCGGCCCAGCACAGCAGCAGGCTCCTTGGATACCTCGTTGTCCACCATGTTCGCACCACCCTGCCCTACAGGCTGCTTCTTTTGGCTGGATTTTCACCCCCTCTGGGGTTTGGTCGACCCTGTCAAAAAAAAAAGTTGACCATGACTTTACTGTAGATAGATTCTCATTGTTTTTTTACTAGTGACTGATTTAATGCACAAAATTTAATTTAATTACTGAGCGGCAAGCGAGAGCGGGTCGAGACACATCTAGTCTATTGTCCCTCGAAGGCTCCGCTCACCAGGAGGCAATTTCAATATGGTAACAAACATAGACCTTGGTATCTCAAATTCCTCCATGCATTATTCCTCTCCCGCACAGAGATACTTTCACACTAATCTGACTCAACTAGGAAGTATTGACATCTGGTGACATTTCTTCCTCTCAGGTAAAGCTTACTCATACTGTTCCCCCAGATGCCACAGTTATTCCCATCATGATTATTTTCATATGACTTCTGAAAATTTCTCTACCATCCAGGATATCTTTTATGGCCCTCAGCTCCTCTCTAATCACCATTCTTTACTACTGAAAGTGAATCTGGGGAAAGAATATTAATCTTCCTTTTGGTGCTTCAACTCCTCTCTTCTTAAAGATGTCCAATTTCATACTTTGATTATAGAAAAGATTACACAGATTATAAGTGGCAACCTGTCTCCTGATATTTCAGTCTCCATGCTATGGGACACCCTGAAAGAGGAGCTCCATGGTGAAATAATCTCCTATACCTCTAGGAAAGAACAGCAACAAATTGAGAAACATGATGCTCCTATGCCAGACTCATACGCATATCAAGCTTTATATTCCCCAAGTGACCACTTTATAGTGGACAAAATTTTATTTTTAAAATGAGATCCAAGGTATTTTGGATCACCGTGCACAACAGACCCTTGATTTTTAAAAATAATCTCAGTATGAAGGTGGAGCCCGAAGTGTACAGTTCCTAGCCAGAAAACTGAGAACTCAGCATAGCACTGCTACTATATTACAGTTATAGGACCCAGACATGAAAGTTTTGATGCACAACTCTCGGAATCTTCAACAGATTTTCCATGACTATTATCAATCTTTATACATTGACTCTGTATGACTGAACCCTAGTACATTATGAGCTACTTCTCAGAGCTTCACATACCTCAGTTAACAGATGCCCAAAAGCTTGTTTTAGAAGCCCCTTATAACAGGAAATCTAGATTTAGTAGTTGTCGTATTGGTCCTTGCAAGAATAGATCCAGAAGCAAATGATTTGATACCTTTTAATGGACCAACATTGAGCTTCTGAAGAAGGACTGGTTGGTCCGAAAGCTAGAGCACTTTGTTCTTGTTGTTACATCTATGTTGGTCCATTAAAAGGTATCAAATCATTTGCTTCTGGATCTTATAACAGGAAGACATTTTTCACGCTTGTCTGGGCCTTGAAGGATACACCACCAAATGAAACAAAACTATTACTACCCAACTTCTTCCTCATTTATCACAAACTTTTCAACTTCTTGCAGAGGGTAACCTTCCTCCCCCATCTTGGTGATATGCTACCATAGCAGCCATATTAAAACCCTGTAAAGATCCCACTTCTCCTTCATTTTACTGCCCTACTTCAATTCTTGTACTATAAAATTATTATGGCTATTTGGACTCATAGGTTGGATGGCCTTCTTCCTTCTGCTGTATTATGCACCCTGATCAATTGGGTTTTGTCTAGAAAAGACATACTATGGATAACATTATATGTACTCTTTTTTTGTTGGAATATGCTCATACCAGACAACTCCTAATGGCCTTATTAAGTTTCAACACTGAAAAGGCCTTCGACCGGGTCTCCTGGAATTTTCCCTGGGGTACCCTGAAGGCTTTCAGTTTCCCTGAATCTTTTATTTCTTTACTCCAGCAAATGTAACAGGACCCTCAGGCATATGTCAGAGTTAATGGTACCTGTATCACCCTGATTTCTTTCCAAAGAGGTATCTGTTAGGGCTGTCCCTTGTCTCCCCTCCTCTTTGCACTCTATATCGAACACCTAGCCACTGCACTTCATACTGATCCTAAAGTCAATGGGATCCCGATGGGGATATGGAATATAAGGTATCCTTCTACACCCATGATGTACTTCTTACCCTGCTTACACCCGACGTCTCAATTCCTGTTGCATGGTCAATCTTTCAAAGATATGGACAGTTAACAGGTTTCTCACATAATCTCCATAAGATGGACACCCTCTTACTAAATTATACTCCTTCCTCACCTCTTCATAGGGCATTATCATTTAAATGGAGAAATACCAGCATAAGATATTCAGAGATTTATATTCCCAAAGACTTGGGGGACCTCAAACTGTTAAATTATGAGCCTCTAATAGTAACACTGATGGAGGATGTAGCAGATGGAGTCACCTTCCCTTAGCCTTCTTTTCCAGAATTGAAACTACCCGTATGAATGTATTACATCATTTACTGTACTTGTTCCAAACTCTCACCTTCTCTGCCCCTTATTATTTATTTATTTGATTCTAGAATTAACACCTTTGAGCTGGGAGTTTATTTACAAAGGTTCCACATCAAGTGAAGCAAAAAACACAGTACAATTAGAAAGGAACCATGAAGTAACATTACAAGTGCATTGTTACAGGGTATTATTTAAACATGCAGGTGGATACATAGTTATATTAATATGAACATACAAATGTGCCAGCAGAAACAGGCCTCGTGGTCTATTAAATCTGCTTGAATGTGCAGCTAGACCCTATAGTGCAGCTGCCCCACCCTCCTTCCACTCTCCCATCTTTTGAGATATGTCAGCTCTGCCTAACCAGAGCCCCCCCATGCCCTGTCCCATGCCCTTTTGAAACTGCCCACCATCCTGCAGGATACCTCCTCCTCTGGCAGGGTGTTCCATTTTGCCACCATCCTGTCTGTGAAGTAATGCCACTGCATCTGTCTCCTAAATCTACCTCCCTCCAATCATAGCCCATGCCCCCTTGTATCCCTACCCTGTCTGTCTAAATAACCCCTCTGTGCCAGATTTGTTGATCCCCTTCAAGTACTTGAAAGTTTCAATCATATCCCCCCAATCCCTCTCCTCTCCTCTCCCATATGGTGTACAAGCTCAAGTCTCTCAGTCTGTCCTCAAAGATATTATATCCCATCCCCTGTATCATCTTCTTTGCCCTGCACTGCACCCCCTCTAGCAGCCATATATCCTTCATCATGAAACGGACGCTAGTACTGCACTCAGTACTCTAATTATGGCCTGACCAAGGACCTGTACAGGGGCAGGATAATGTCCTTATGTCTGGACGAGAATCCTCTTGCAATACACCCTAACATCTTGTTAGCCTTAGATGCTGCCTTCCTGCACTGAGCAGAGTTGTTCATGCTCCCAGTTACCAGCAACCCTAGGCCCTTCTCTTCCTCAGTGACCTCCAGCCGAACCCCTCCCAACCAATATTCCCTCATCAGGTTCTTTGCCTGGAAGTGCATAACTTTGCACTTCTTTGCATTGAAACCCAACTGCCACCTTTTTGACCACTCCTCCAGCTTGCATAGGTCTCCTTGTAGCCCCTGCCACCCTTCTATGTCATCCACTACTTTCCCCATCTTGGTATCATCCATGAATAGGCTGCTGCTGCTCCTAATCCCATGTGAGGTATCCGATGTGAATAGTCCAAACAGCACCAGACCCAGCACGGAGCCCTGCGGCACTCTGTTCATCACCGCCTTTGGGATGAGAGTCCCCCACCACCACCCATTGCTGCCTCCCCTTCAGCAAGTTCACGATACAGTTTATCATCTTTGCACCCACCCCCACGTATTCCAGCTTTCCCCCCCAGCCACCCATGAGGCACTGAATCAAAGGCCTTGCTGAAGTCTAAGTACAGGACATCCACTGCATGGCCCCTATCCAGCTCCCTTGTTACCCAGTCATAGTACTCCAATAGACTGGTCTGGCAGGATCTCCCCAAAATGAACCTATGCTGTTGCACATCCTGCAGCCCATTAACCTCCGGAAAGGTCACCAGCCACTCCTTTAGGATCACTTCCATAGGTTTGCCAGTGATGGATGTGAGACTAACAGGTCTATAATTACCTGGGTCATCTTCAGGGCCGCTTTTGTGGATAGGCACCACATGCGCCATCCTCCAGTCCTGTGTCATGCAATCTGTCTTCGGGGAGGTGTTGAACAGGTCCAACAATGGCCCGACCAACACCTCCGCCATCTCCCTCATCATCCTGGGGTGAATACCATTAGGACCTGGGGCCTTGTCCATCCTTAGTGCCCTCAGATCCTCCAGTACCCTGCTGTCTGAAATCTCCCCATCGGTCAACCCTTTCCCTCCTGTCCTCACCTTCCTGGTCCATGGTGGTAATTGACCACACTTCTCCTTCATGAACACAGAGCAAAAGTATTCATTTAAGGCTTCTGCCTGTTCCACCCCATCCTTTTTGATCCTTACAATTTGGTTCCTGCAGCTCCTCATTTCCCTAACATATCTAAAAAGTCCTTCTCCCTTCCCCTGATGCCCTGAGCCAACCTTAGATCTCGGAAGGAAAGAATATACTAGGTTACCACACTCTCCCTTCTAATTTTGACTCTGTTCCTGGATGCCTTGAAGTGATATTACTTTAATTCTTGGAATAAACTTGTCTCCAGATTTATCTGGGGAGGGTCAATGCCCACACCTTCAATATTCAATGTTGCAATTGACATTTAAGGAGGAGGAACATAATCTTCCTAATTTATTTAATTATGCTAGAGTGACACATTTATGTATTGCCTGGACAGGGTTACTGCCTCAGGCCCCCCCCATGGAAACAAATCAAATTCATCCTCAATTATATGTATGACATTGGCCCATTATTCTCTAACTTTAGGAATGTACCTCCCTTAAGTGACTTTATGCCCTTTACAGCTCATACCCTTTGATTGTGGAGGTGCCTCTTTGTACACCCATGCATGACCCAGGTCTTTCACTTTACATCGGTATTATCAGAGGAAAGTGACTTTCTCACTGCTCAGATAGGTTTTACCTTCTGCAGATGGTGACAATCAGACCTTATTTATACCTCTTAGTTCATGAATACAAGG
This sequence comes from Neoceratodus forsteri, assembly GCA_016271365.2. NCBI lineage: Eukaryota > Metazoa > Chordata > Ceratodontiformes > Ceratodontidae > Neoceratodus > Neoceratodus forsteri. The sequence continues at coordinate 1,029,329,793 of CM057449.1, read as the reverse complement.
GGAGTCCTACCTTTCAAAACCTTACAATCGCAATATGGCCTGATGGGCAGAGAACATTTTAGATATTTACAGATTCAGACCTCTCTTCTCCATGAAAGTAAAGAATATACTAGGTTACCACACCCTTCTCCTCTAATTTTGACTATGTTCCATGATGCCTTGAATGATACACCTTGGGTACATTTCATCAGAAATTATCATCATGGATTACAGGACCTTATGGGGGACTCCATGCAAACTGTCCTTGAATGGTGGTCCACCGTTCAAGGACAGTTTGAGTGGAGTCCCCATAAGGTCGGAACTGGGAGTTGGGTACAGAGATCGACATGAAGTTATGGTTAAAGTATGCTCTCCCAGCTGTTCAGGTTACTTCCTCTGAGGTTTGCAGAGAGTTTGCATGAAAATGCTGCTACTGGTTCTTTAGTATGCCTGCAATTTTAATTAAAAACATGCCTGATAGTTTTGGGGTATTTTGGAGAGGACGTGGTCATTTCTCTGCTGATCCACAGCCATGGTTCTCTGATGAACCCGACCTGTCAGACTGCCACTCGCAGTCCAGGTCTGAAGCCACCAGCCCCTCACAGAAACGCAGGTATGGACTTGCCCTCAGGGACTGATTACCTCCAGGATGGGAGTCCTAGCTGCCAATTTTTTCACCCACCCAGCTCCCCGATCCTGATTAAATACACATAAACCCCGCCCCGGCTTTCTAGCTCACTCCTCTCTAGCGCCCCCCCATCCTTATTTCACTATGTGTGTCAAATCGTGGATCCTGTTCTGGTCCTTCTTCTATCTCATATCATATACCCAATATATGCCACCTCAAGCCTTTATTACGGTGGATACTAATCTGATCTGCTCTGTAACTAGTTCCTGTCCCTACGTGGATATATGCCTTTTCAACTCCCCAATTCTTCAACACTATTTTCATATTACATTTAACACTGGTACACAAAATGAATTACCACCTCAGCTTATGACTTCCACCAACATCATAGAGGCATCACCTCTACAGATAGCAGTCAGAGTACTCGTCTCTGCCACCCTTAGTGAGAAGGGCAAATAATGTTGAGTGCACCCCAGGACGATGGCCCACTACGACATAAAGGGGTTACCAGTACGAAGCTTACTATTGCCACTCTAAGAAAACTTTTACTCCTTCTTCTCCTGTGCTCAGGAAATGTGGAGCTCAATCATAGAAACATAGATTTTGACGGCAGATAAGGACCGCTTGGCCCACCCAGTCTGCCCATTTCTCTACCTAATGGATAAGCTGCAGATCCTAGTTAACCAGCAGCCTACTTCTTCCTACCCCCACCCCCTAGAATTGCCTTATGACTGTCCCATGCATGCTTGAATTCCACCACTGTTTTTGACTCCACAACCTCCTCCAGAAGGCCGTTCCATGCATCCACAACCCTCTCTGTGAAAAAATACTTCCTTAAATTACCTCTGAGCCACCCCCCCTTCTATCTTCAAATTGTGCCCCCTTGTTCTTGCACACCTCTGCAATCACATCACCCTCTGACCTTGCAACACTGAATGGCATGATTTTCCTCCACATTAATGTGTGCAGTCTGTTAAAAAAGTTCTCCATGATCCAGGCCTGGGTCCTCCATACTCAACCAGACATCTTAGTGGTTTTAGAAACCTGGCTTAGACTGGCCACCTCCGACAGGGAAGTCAATATCCCTAACTATTTACTATTTAGAGCAGACAGACACTCCAGGGGTGGGGGGTTGCCATCTATGTCAAAGATAGGTATACGGCATCCTGTCTGAGTGCTTTATCTGTTGCAAATGCTTATGAATGTCTGTCTCTTCAAGTCACCATCTCGCACACGTCAACATTATGTATCATAGGGTGCTATAACCTCCTTCTGCCGATCTACAATTGTTACCTCATCTGAGTAATATCATCGAACAACAATCATCAGAAATAATTATTCTTGGGGATCTTAATTTAGACTGGCTATCTAAAACCGCCGCTCCTCTCGTAGCTTTCTGTGACACCCATGGATTATCGCAACTCATTGTCGAACCAACATGAGTAAATAAAAAGAACGTGGATAACAGCTTCCTTCTAGATGTTATCCTAGTGAATAAACCACATCTTTTCTCCTTTGCCAGCACCTTCTTCAGTGATATCAGTGATCACTCATTTATTGCTTGCATAAGATCAAGCAACAAACCTACTACTTCGCGGAAGTTTGCTGCCAAGAGATCTAGATGGAACTTTGATCTCACTGCCTACATAAACGGACTGAAACACTCCTTGTATTGGGAATTCTATTTGGCAAAATACACACAATCAGCATTCAACATATTCAGCAAAATTATCCTAGACGCCCCAAAATAAATATGCCCCTATAGTTAAGGTGCAAGTAGCAAAAAATGCATGTAGATGGTTCACATCATTATTAAAATCTGCATTGACTGAAAGAGATAAAGTATTGAAAAAAGCACGCAAAACCCAGTCTGCTGCGGACTGGTGCAAGTTCAAAAGGGCACGAAACTCATGTACTAGAATGGTTAGAGATACAAAAGCTGCATGCTATCATTCTGAATTTCTCTCTGCCTCCAAAAATCCTACAAAATTTTGGAAAACCATCAAGGACTTGTCTGGTCACATGTCCGGTGGCTCACTACCTGATGAAATCTCCTTAAACAATAACACCATTAGTGACAGAATGGAAGTTCTGGATGCCTTCAATAATCACTTTGTGACTGCAGGCTTAGCCTTCGACAATTCCCCTGCGAATTCGATACGCTCTCAGGTGGATAATCAAGGTGCAGATCCTAGCATCTCTGATTCAGTCTTCTCCTTGTGTCCTACTACTCTGAAAGAAGTTGAAGACCTATTGCTAAAACTGGATGTAAAAAAAAGTGCTGGTGTGGATACCCTCGACCCATATTTCTTGAAGGTGGCCAGCCATGTGTTAGCCATGCCCATAACCCATTTATTTAACCTATCATTAACTCAAGGATCCATTCCTTCAATATGGAAAACAGAGCACATCATACCCCTGTTCAAGTCCTGAAATCCTTGAGATCTAAATAATTACAGACCAATTTAGATTCTCCTGGTCTTGTCAAAATTACTGGAAAAAGTCATAAGTAACCAGCTGAGGCAGTATCTAAAAGATAATAACCTGCTTAATCCAGTCCAATCTGGGTTTAGAGCTAAACATAGCACCATCACAGCACTTGCCAAAGTGACTAATGACTGGCAAAGAGAGCTAGACAACAGGAGTTACACCTGCACCGTATTCTTGGACCTGAGCAAGGCCTTCGACACTGTCGACCATTCTCTGCTACTCTCTTCCCTGACCTCACTAGGTGCTGACCCATTATCTTTACAGTGGTTCAACAACTACCTCTCTGATCGTTTCCAGCAGGTGAAAGCGGAAGGAGATGTTTCAACTCTCAAACCTCTCCTAAGAGGTGTTCCCCAGGGTTCTATCTTAGGACTGATCTTATTTGCAATATACATCAACAATATTGATGAAAGCATAACTAAGGCCAACATTTGTCTGTTTGCAGATGACACAGTTCTTTACGTAAGCCGCATGTCATTACAATCTGCATGTAATGACCTTCAACCTGAGTTCAACCTGCTGCAACACCAACTCCTAAACAAAAAACTATTACTTAACACCAAGAAAACTAAAGCAATGCTCTTTTCTCCCTCTGCCCAAATGGTAAATTCAGCCCTATCAGATCCTGTGCCGCTGTTAACTACAATTCTTGGCGAGAAGTTGGAATTTGTCCCTAAATTCAAATACCTGGGAGTATGGCTGGACCATAGGCTCTCCTTTATAGAGCACGTTGAAGAATTACTCAAAAAATTACAACAGAGACTTGGCCTGTTCTTTAGGATAGCCCGCTTCTTAACTAGAGATGCCAAACTACAGCTGGTACAATCAACCTTTCTATCCTTGATAGATTATGCTGACATCCTCTACAGTCACTGTCCCATTTCCTACCTCACCAAACTTGACACGTTATATCATAGAGCTTTGAGGTTCATCACAGGCCTGCCTTATTCCACTCACCACTGCTCCCTATATCAATCAGTGGGGTGGAGTTCTCTTCAATTCAGGCATGATAAAAATGCAGCCTTATGGACCCAGAGAGCCATCTCCAAAAAACTGCCCCAATACATTACAGACCGTCTTCCTAAAAAACCAATAGGCAATTATGCCCTGAGAAGTTGCAAATCTCTCCTACTGATGGTTCCCAAAGTTAACTCTCGCTTTGGCAGGGCTGCTAATAAGCTTTACACTGTCCTCCTTGTGGAATAAATTGCAAAAAAACCAAACTGAGGTCACCCATTGGCATTTCATCTTTCAAGCTCTTATATTCACGTCTCAGAAATGATCAGTGCAATTGTTTACCATGACCATGAATTGTCATCATGCTAACCTGTACCATTTGACCATGAACAAATTACTTCTAGTGCTTGTCTTCTCCTTGGCCCTGGTCTGTCATTATGCTTTCATGTAACTCCTTGATACCTCTGTCCTCCCTTTGATACTGGTCTATCTTCCCGCTTTCTCCAGCCTTCTTTTCACAACTCTATACTGCACTCATCCACAATCTACACGCAATCATACTATAAAAGTCCTAACTCCACTTTCCCTCTCCACGTAGGCCCCCACCGCTGCATCAGTTCTACTGACCTATCCTTGGGACTTCACTTCTCACAATGTTTATCCTTCACTTACATATTACATACCACTCCTGGTACCCCATCTTCCATTAGTTGGTGGTTCTCCAAACCATTTCCATGGCTTGTACTAGTGACTGTACCTGGTAAATGAACTAACTGGTACTTCTATACAGAGAACATGGTTTATATACAGTTGCATGGCTCAATGGTAGACCTGCCTCCTTGTATTTGAATCCTCCTCTGTTATGGCTTGCCTTGTCTTCCTTTTATCATTTGACTCCCCTATTACTGCACCATTGTGTTTGTATTTATATATTTATTTACACGTATTTATATGTTTTTATGATGGATGTTACCCGACCCTGTTCTAACCAGGTCCATCTTGTAAAAGATCTCTGCTCAATGATGTTCGCCTGGATAAATAAAGATTTTGATTGATTGATTGATCATTCACATACATTCTGGTCCTGCCCAGTTTTAACTCAATACTGGCAGGATATAGCTGTCCAGTTGTCCAATCTCTTGTTCTCCTGCTGGGGCCCTGTTTCTCTCACTATGGTCTTGCTGTCGATTCCCCTCCAAGATACTCTGTTCCCCCTTGTTCTGTGGTATATACCTATATATTAGCAGTCAAAAAGCCATCACCCATCTTTGGATGCAGCCTAGCCCCAATAGTGGGAACCTGGCAGAAAATTATGTGTGAGATTTACACTCTGGAACAATTAATTGGAGCCTTACATAATAAATCTCCCCATTTCCAGACCTGATGGCAGGACTGGGTTATGCATTACGTGCAAACTGACCAGGATTTTGTTCCTTAAACTGTTAAGCATTGTTCATTTTTGCTGCATTTGTTTGCTTGGGGTGTTTGAAGAGAAAACAGAACTTTCAAGACTCATGTACTGCTTCTTGGTTTATTTCTTTAGGCTGGGGCAGAGCAGCACTGATGTGCCACTATTGTTATGGTTAGCACCTTCTATAATTTGCTTCTGTGAGTATGAGCAGTACAGGTTGCCTAACTTGTTCTCTTCCTGTAATAGGGACGTGGTCAGAAGTATCCTACTGTCATTAATGTGTAATTGTATTACTTCTATAATGCCATATGTCATGTATTCCTTTATGTAATGTGATGTCTTGCTTCAATAAGTTTTAAATATAAAAAGGTAAGGAACATTTAAAACTTGTCATTTTTGTTGTCTGAAATAGCGTAACGTGACATAATAACTTAGGACACCTAATAGGAGCCTGTGGAGCAATTTTGGTGCAATTCTGGATGGGGAATCAAGAGAAAAATGCTGCAGCTGGCAAAGATGACAGCAGGTGGCCAGGTCTAGCATTGGAGAGAAGGAAGCCGGAACAATGACTGGAGGCGAGCAGTAGTCGACGCTGGAAGATGTACTATGGACCATCCAGGCCTCAGAGAAAAGACTAGCATGGCTTGACCAAAAAGTGAAGGATTTTCACTCCAGATTTTGTAAGGCAATCTCAGACAGCATTTATGGAGGCTAAAGAAGCAGCAGGATCAGCACTGTGAGCTATGGCAATATTGGCGAGCCTTGTTAAAGAAAACATGGCCCTGCACTTTTGTCTCGAGTTGTTGGAAAATGGCACAAGAACAGTCAACTTTCGTGTACTTGGACTCCCAAAATTAATGGAGGGGGACAACCCAGTGCAATCTGTGGAACTTTGGTTGTGGAACATTTTACAAAGAAACATAGAAGATGACAGCAGATAAGGACCACAAGGCCCATCCAGTCTGCCCATTTCTTTTTCTACCTTATGAATGTGCCATAGGCCTTTGCTCTGTCAATGGCCTATCTAGTCATACTCATCTGTATTGCTCCCTTATGCCTATCCCATGCCTGCTTGAGGCCTTGCACTGTATTCATATCCACCACTTTCTGAGGTAGGCCGTTCCATGCATCCACCACCCTTTCTGTGAAAAAGAACTTCCTCACATTACCCCTTAATTGGCCTCCCTCTAATCTCATGCTGTGTCCTCTTGTCCTGCTATTTTTCTTATATTGAAACATGTTAGACTTTTTCACCTTGTTAATGCCCTTAAGGTGTTTGAATGTTACAATCATATCACCTCTCTCCCTCCTTTGCTCTAGGGTATACATATTGAGTTCAGTTAATCTGTCCTCATATGTTTTCTGATGCAGTCCATGCACCATTTTGGTTGCCCTTCTCTGGACTGCCTCAATTTCGTTAATGTCCTTGTGAAGGTGTGACCTCCAGTACTGCATGCAGTACTCCAGATGGGGCCTAACCAGTGTCTTGTAAAGAGGGATTATTACCTCCCTCTTACGACTTGTGATACCTCTACTAATACACCCCAACATCCCTCTAGCCTTACCTATTGCTTTAGAGGTCTGCTTGGATGATTTCAGGTCATCGGTGATGATGACACCCAAGTCTCTTTCTTCCCTTGTGACTGCCAGCGACTCCCTCCCAGCCTATAGGTGGCTTCAGGGTTTCTCTTCCCATGTGCATGATCTTGCACTTCTTTGCGTTAAACCCCAGTTGCCACTCTTCCGACCATTTTGCTAGTTTATCCAGATATCTTCTCATTCTGCCCACACCATCTGGATCATCTACTCTGTTGCAGATCTTGGTGTCATCTGCAAACAGAGAAACCTTACCCTCCAGTCCATCTGCAATGTCACTGATGAAGATATAGAAGAGGACTGGTCCCGGAATTGATCCCTGAGGTACCCCACTTGTGACTTGTATCTCTTCTGACTGCATACCATTTACCACCACCCTCTGTTTTCTGCCCATCAACCAGTTTGCCACCCAGTTGACCAATGTCTGACCCACCCTGAGCCTACCCAGCTTATTAATCAATCTTCTTTGTGGAACAGTATCGAATCTTTGCTGAAGTCAAGGTAGGCAACATCAGCTGCTCCCTCTTTGTCCACCACTCTGGTTACCCAGTCAAAGAAATCTATGAGATTAGTTTGACAGGACCTTCCTTTTGTAAATCCATGCTGTCTTGGATCCTGTGCTCCTATGGATTCTAGGTGTTACACTATCCTTTGATTTCCTTAAGGAGTGTCTCCATAATCTTGCCCACTACTGAGGTAAGACTGACTGGTCTGTAGTTCCCTGCCTCCTCCCTGCTACCACACTTGTGCAGCGGGATCACATGAGCCCTTCTCCAGTCTTCTGGGACCTCTCCTGTGCTCAGAGACTCACTAACCAGTTCTGCTAATGGCTCTGCTAGTTCCACCCTAAGCTCCTTTAGTACCCTGGGATGTATGCCAACATTGCCTTGTCCACCCTGAGCTTATCGAGCTCTTGTAGGACCCTTTCTTTTGTGAAGGGACTAGTACACACCGCCCTCCCCCCTGTGTCCATGGTGCAGAGCTGTGGGCCCTACCCTACCTTCTCTTCAGTAAATACTGAGCAGAAGTATCTATTTAGGATAGATGCTTTTACATGGTCCTTCTCCTCACATGCCCCCTTAACCCCTTTGATCTTAGCAATACCCCCTCTGGACTTTCTCCTTTCACTAATGTATCTATAGAAAGTCTTGTCACCTTCTTTTACTGTTTGTGCTAGTGTTTCCTCAGTTTGGGCATTTGCCTGCCTTGCTGCCTTCCCTGTTTCCCTTAGGGAAGTTTGGTATGCCTCCCTATCTTCATCCTGCTGCGTTCCCTTATATTTCCTGAAGGCCAGCCTTTTGGCTCTGACCTTTCTGCTACTGTGTTTGAGAACCAAAGCGGTTTCCTTCTTCTTTTGCACTTCCTTTTCTCACTAACACAATGGGATGTTGCTTCAAGTATTGCATCTTTAATGCTTGCCCACTTTGCCTGTACCCCCTCACCTGTATTTCTTTTTGCCAGGGCTAACTTAACTCTGTTGGCCATCTTATCAAAGTCAGCTCCTCTGAAGTCCCATATTTTTGCCTGTGAATGTGATGATTTTGTTTTCATAGCCAAATTGAACCATACCATGTGATGGTCACTGGCCCCAGGTGACCTTCTACCTGAAGATCTGCGATCACAAATGAACATAGAGACCAACATGACTAAAACTTATCAGATCACTCCTTGGATGTGGGGAGAAGATCACAAGGCTCGCAAAACCTTTTTGGTGGTCTTGGTAGGGAGCCAAGAAAGAAGATGATTGAGATGGTCAGGAGAAGAGGACCCTTATCTCTGGGGAACAGCACAAAAATCTCTTTGTACCTGGACATTAGTTTTGCATCCCGAGATTGGAAAAAATCCTTTAACTCCTTAAAGCAGCAATATTTGTTAGTTACCATATAGGTCTTTTAGCATTTATTTTCCAGTCAAAAAATATATATACATTTTTGGATTCATTTTCTTTCATTCCTGCAGGAAGCTATGGGATTTTAAATTTTTTCAAAGTTCCTACTCCTGTGCCATGACCTCTGTAAACAAATTAAATATCTTGGCACAGTGATGTGCAAGAGGTAGTGCCATCCAAATACATCCACAGTTTGAATTTAGTATTTACATTCAACAGGTAACCTCAGTGGAAGAGATTATTTTAAAAACTGTGACAGGTGGCCATCTTTAATGATGTGAGTCATTAATTACAAAATTAGCTATATAAGGTGTTTTAAAAGTATCTGAGAAAATTAAAAATACACTGAGAATAAATTTATGGGTGTCATAAATACAGTTTCACCAAGAAACTATATAATGAAAATGTTGATGAATAACAAATACAGCTACATTAAGGGCAACAATGCATTCATTAGGTGTTTCCCATGCCCTTTAATACCCAGCATAACTTAAAGTGGTGTATATGGGTAAGATATACTTGTATAACAACCCTCATGACGCTGGACTCTTACTGAATAAAATCAAATTGTACTTTGCGGAGACAGAAATGAAACAAGACAATCTATCAGACTCTGAGTGATGTGTTTTATTTGTATAAGTAAGCAGTAACACACAACAGGGTGTGGGTTATGCTCTGATAAATGCACAACTAGGGGTGTAGTGAGCCAAGAGCTAAGTTGGCATGCCTCTTCTCCCCAGGAGAGTAATGATGTCTATAGGATGCTTGATCCTCCTACCCCCCTGACTGACTCCCAGCAACTCGAGCTCATTCCTGAACCTGGGTAGCAGGCATGGGAGGAGGTGAGTTGCCCATGCATCAGCCCTCTGTGCAACTGGGCTTGCCATTTTGTTGTATTCTTTTCAACACCTTCCCACTCATAGGGCTCTGTCCATGAAAGGCACGGGTTATATGTGCCAAAGGGGCATATATACTGCCCGCATAACTATGCTGCCCTGGACAGGTGCAGGGTACATGATATTCATGACCACAAGCACCTGCAGGGCACTCCTGATGAGTTTTACTGAATGCAGTCAACTTCCTAACACCTACTGTCATTCCCCAACAACAGCTTTTCCTGCTAGTGGGCACACTTATACAAGCATGGTGACCCTTCCCACCAGCAGCAGATCCAGAGGACTAACTACATAACCACAAAGATCACCACAGGTGTCACAAAGGTGCCAACAGTGTGTTGATAAGATACAAGTAAAGGTATGAATATTAATAAATGCAAATGTGACAGTTTTGTAAGTCACATGTAGAGAGATACATTGCATGTGAGAAGCAGGACACAAAGCGAGACTGTCTGCATAGCTGCAAAGAACAGTTAGCTCCTCTGTACGCAGTACAAGTAATGTTAGAAAATGGGTCTAAGAATCCTAGCCTTCTCACTGGCTAGGATGCTGATGTCAGCGGGCGGGTATTTCTCGATAGAAGCCCATTGAAAAAGAAGTTCCTATTCGGGATGCCCCATTACTTTGGATATTTTTGGGCACCCCGAATCTTCAACTTTGTCAATCACCATTGTTTTACCGCTCGGTAAGCAGACGAGCAAGCGAGGCCGCGGCGTCCCCCCCCCACAACCCAACTGAAGTACAGTACTACATATTACTACAAAATTCAAAATGATAAAATGACGTCCAATTCTTTTTTTTCTTTAACTTTTATCAGCAAACGGTGAAAAGAAATTGGTGTGTCCCAAGGTCCCCAAAGACCGACAATCCATTACCTGCCTGATGCTGGGTAGCTCGTCTCTATCCATGGGCACTGCAAATCACAAAAATGCATGACCATTTCCCGGCCTGATTCACCACATCCATCAACGTATGCTACAAGTTCCACTGCTATGTTGTCTCTTAACAGTGCTTCTCTCCAAAACTACTGGCACAAAGACTACACCATAAAAAAAATCTCTTTAACGAGAGGTCACCCAATATCCCGATCGAGTATTCAGAGCTCTCCCTGGCAGCTTCTGTCACAAACTGCATGCCAGCAGGGCCCCTCCCTCATCTCAGACTATGGAATCCCCAGTAGTACAAAAATCAAAACTGGCAGTGGGACTACTTTATTACAAAATTTATTTTAAGCTAATATTTTTACTTTTATTTTTTATTTTTAATTAAACTTTTTTTCTTTACAGTGCCCAATTTCTAACAGCAATAATACCTTCCATGGTGGGCGGTATTGGGAAATACCAGACCTTCCAGGGGCTATAAGGCCCTCTGCCTGTGGCGTCAGGCCACATTATGCTCCTGGGTGGTCTGGTATTTCCCAATACCACCCACCCTGTTGGGTATTATTGCTTACTTGGAATACAGTGTTGTTAAAAGAATCTAAAGAACCCTTTGTTTTGATTACTATAAAACAAGACTTGATACCAGAAGTGGTTTCGGGACTTTTTCTGAAAATATAAAGAAAAACACCAAGAAGGTAAAATCTTGTGGAAAAGGAACAGTATTTGCCTCACAGTGATAAAGGATCAAGGGCTCCATGTCAATATGGTGAAGAAATATCAGCAAGTACAATTACGGTGATGGTAAATCAGTGAGAGCCAATACAGTGAATGGAATTTACGCCGAACGCAGCTAGGCAACATTTGCTTTCTGTGTGGGGCTTTTCCCCCTGCACTCCCTTACTTATATATCTAACTCTGAGGTCATAGCACCTCGGGGGGGAAGCAAATGTCACCATAACTGCGGTCACTGTAAATTTCAGTTGCTGTATTGACTCTCGCTGATTTGCTGTCGCCGTAATTGTACTCGCCGATATTTCTTCCCGTATTGACGTGTTACTGGATTAAGTGAATGCAGATTTTGCTTGCTGATCTTATCGATACTGGAGTCTGCTGAAATGGAGCAAATAAGACCACCACCAGAGATCTGGTTTGAGGGTAATTTAGAAGAAACATGGAAACATTTCAAGCAAGGTTTTAATTTGTATTTAAAAACAACTGGGGCAGACGAGAAAGAGAGCGCACAAAAAGTAATATTATTACTGACTGTGGCCAGCTCAGAAACTCTAGATGCATACAATACTTTTCAATTGTCTGAAGCCACTCGTGAGGATTATAATACTTTAATGGCACAGTTTGAAGCTTACTGTGTGCCCAGAAAATAATAGGCTTATGAAAAATATATATTTAGATCCCGAATGCAGAAGGAGCAAGAAACTATAGAAAAATTTATAACTGAGTTGAAACTAAATGCTTAGTCTTGTAATTTTGTTGCTCTTGGCAGTTCTTTGATTCAAGCCCAACTTGTTATGGGCTGTTATGATGAAAAAGTGAAAGAATTTTTTACCAAGAGACTGTGAGCTTACAATGGAAAAAGTTGTTTAGATTTGCCAGGCTGCTGAGTAGACTCCGATGCAAATGGCAGTGATTAACAGTACTAAAGTAAAAAGAGACAAAACTGATGTAGCAGCAGTTCAAATGGCACATTAGCAAGTCCAAAAAGTATCCTACAAGTTTAATAAGGCAAGACTTAAAACAAAATGTGAAAGGAAGGATTGCAACCACATGAAGAAAGTTTGCAAGCAAAGTATGCAGTCAATGTAGAAAAGAGCATGCCTACAGAAACTGTCCAGCTTTTGGTCAGCAATGCAGATCCTGTGAAAAATGTAATCATTTTACTGGACGTTGTAGATGGAAAAAAGCTATACATGCTATTACCAAAATGCAAGATTGAAGTAGTGAAAGTGACTTGTTTATAGGGGCAATAGAAAAGCAAGGCTTCTCGGGGAGCAAGAAATGGACTACTCAAATAGATACTAATGGCTTGAAGATTCAGTACATGATCGATACTGGTGCAGAAATAAATGTACTGCCAGCTCGACTGTGGCGTCTGCTACCACAGGGCTATGTGCACTAATCGGCTGTTTCTGTGCATGAATTGTGCATAAAGTAACCACACAGCACCATACCCACGGACAGACATGCACTGAATGGTATTCACCATTGCTGTCTGCCTGTCTGTGCCTCACCACACAGCTGTGCAGTGCTGGATTGGGGCTGCACAGGGGTGGAGTGTGGAATGCAGATGACTGTCCATGGTCCTAAAGTGGATCCCCTGCTGTGCCCATGCATGGGATCCTGGGAAGGCATGAACCCTCACCTGTAATAAACTATGACCAAGTGCCTGAATGGCTACCCCCAGCCCACCCTGGCAGCTCAGTGGACTTGGACAGGAGTGTGCAGGGGAATCCCAGTACCACCATGTCCAGCCAGTAACCATGGTGTGTGTGTGCATGTGTAAATATTTATGGTAGGGTCCCTAATTGCACAGCTCTGGCCCAGCACTCCACACCTTAGTGAATGGTGTGGAGTGTGGCATGCCCCCCGGCATGCCCCCGGACCACCCCTAGTGCATTACCAAGTAGGCAACTGGAGGATCCTGTGTGCAAGGTGCTAGTGCACCTGTGCTGAATGCTGCCAGAGGTACTGTGGACCCCTGCTGCAAGGTATTCTGACTTAGGGTTGCCTACGTGCCTCAGATACGTGGCGTGTAGGCAATCCATCCCATTTGTGCACAGAACCCTAAAAGACCACAGCTCAAAAAGCAGACTACTGTTGTAAAGGCATGCAATGGACTAAGTATATCCATAGTACTGTTTGCTACACCTGAGGCATGAAGACAAGGTCAGCAAACACAATTTTGTCATTGGCACAGATGACAAAAAGCCAATTTTTGGGGCTCAAAACCAGTCAGAAGTTGGGTCTGATAGAAAAATGATTCACAATAGAAAAGGAAATGTATCACACTGACAATATTATGTCTCAATACAGTGATGTTTTCAAGGGACTGGGCAAGTTACCAATTACACATCAGATTACAATTTCTGAGAATGCAATGCAAGTGATATATGCATCTTGAAGAGTATCTGTTGTGCTAAGTGATAGACTGAAAAAAGAATTGCAATGTTTACTAGAAATGGATGTGATAGAAAAAGGTGGAGGAACCAACATCCTAGGTACACTCTTAGTGATCATAAAGAAACAAGATGGATCACTGAGGTTGGGTTTGTATCCAAAAGAGTTAAAGTCTTGCATTAAAAGGGAAATTTTCATATCCCAATTAGACATGAAATTCTGTGTGAAATGGCAGAGGCCGAGTATTTTGCAGTATTGAATGCCTCCTCAGGATTCTGGCAAATACCACTGACACCTGAAAGTGCTCACTTATGTACTTTTAACACTCCCTATAGAAGACACTGTTTTAAAAGATTACCATTTGGCATTTGTTCTGCACCAGAATTATTTCATAGAACAATACAGCTACTGCTAGTTGGCACTGTAGAAATTAAAGTTTACATTGGTGACATTCTGATCTGGAGCAGTACACCTGAAGAACATGATTGCAGGTTGATAAAAGTGTTACAAATTGCCAGAGAAAAAGATCTGGATAAACAAAAGTACCAGATAAAGAAAACAGAAATCCTGTACTTGGGTGAAATTCTTTCTGCTGAGGTGCAGGCAGTGCACAGGATACAAGAGCCAAAGAATAAAAAGATGTACAGCATTTTCTGGGAATGGTAAACTACCTTGGAAAGTTCATCAACAACGTAGCTGATAAGACGTGTAACCTGAGAAAACTGCTGGTGAAGTCAAGTGAATGGTCCTGGACTGAGTTACATGACCAAGAATTCAACAAAATAAAAAGATTTTTGATGACAGCACCAACTTTGCAATATTCTGATATCTTTTGTCCGACAGAAGTTTCCACGGATGCCTTGAAGGATGGCATGGGAGCTGTTCTTTAACAGTTGAGAAATAAAAGCTGGAGACCTGTTGCCTATGCATCCAGAGCATTCAATAAAATAGAATACAATCAAGCTTCAATAGAAAAAAAGACGCTGGGTATGCCATTCGGATGTGATGCATTTCATAATAATATTTATGGAACTCCTGTAGTGGTTGAAACAGATCATAAGCCACCAATTACTATTTCAAAAAGAGACTTATGGCAGGCACCACCATGGATACAAAGTCTTTCGATCAAACTACAGAAGTATGATTACCAGCTAGAATACACACCAGGAAATTGTCTGATTGTGGCTGATGCCTTGTCAAGAGCATGGGATGAAACAAACAGAATTAATAATAATTTAAAACTTGGAAACAGAAGTGGATGTTCGCATAAATGGAATCAAAAATTCAGGAGCTGTCTCAACACAGACGTGGAAAAGATTGCAATCTGAAACTGCAGCCGATGAAATTTTGCAAGCAGTAGTGAAAGCTGTGCATAGTGGAGGGAAAGGACAGTATATTCCCCAGAGGTATGTGTCACTTCAGACTGATCTATCTATGATTGATGGAGTATTACTGCAAGGTGATAGACTTGTATTTCCTAGTACACTAAGAAAGGAAATGCTACATAAAATTCATGAAGGTCATATGGGTATTGAAAAATGTAAACGCAGAGCAAGACATGTCGTGTATTGGCCTGGGATCACTAAAGATATGAAAAATATAGTTTGTTTTGTCGCATATGTCAGAAATACAGGCCTGCACTGCAGAAAGAACCTTTAATTTCAGCTTCAGAAAATGCTAAAATTTGGGAAAACGTGGGCATAGATTTATTTACTCTAGAAGGCAGAGTACATGGCTATGATTGATGCATTGCCTTTTTACCCAGAAATTGTTAAACTTCAGGCACCCACATCCAGCCAAGTGATACAAGAGCTTAAAGTAATTTTTGCAAGATTTGGCATATCACAGATTGTAAGAAGTGATATGGACCTCAGTTTGCAAGTGCAGAATTTAAAGCTTTTGTAAAATCTTATGGTTTCAGTCATACCACTTGAAGTTCTACATATCCACAAACAAATGAGTTAGCAGAACATGGAGTGAAAATCATTAAGACTTTGTTGAAAAAGGCTAGAGATGTAAGCACTGACCCATTAATTACTTTACTGAATTACAGAGCAATACCATCAGAATGTGGCAGATTACCTGCTGAATTGCTCATGGGACACCGGATTCATACCCATTATCTAAGTTAAAACTAGAATGTTACACTGATAATAAATGTATTCTGAGAAAAAAAACATTGCAATTTAAGAAACAACATACTACATATGACAAAACAGCAAAGTATCACAGACAGCTGCAAACTGGAGAAACAGTTCAAGTGAGAAGTGATGCTTGCTGGGGAGAATTGGCAATAGTTCAAAGACTTGAGGTACAACAGCCTATTTGGTACTTACAGAAAGTAGACATTTGATAAAATGAAACAGGAGACATTTGATGCCAGTGCTTACTAAATCAATACACTTTACTGTACCACCAGTGAGTTTACCTACTGAACCAGTCTGTTTTCCTGAGAGACCAATGGGCTTATCAGAAAAACAGTGTACTGAAAGTGAAATGCCTATGGGTGACGATGACCCTGAACAGGAAAGACATTCTAGTTCTCCTGACTTTCCTGAAATAGCAAAAGATAATACTGAACTGAAAATGTCTAATGAAACTTAATGCTAAGGCTACTAAACACTTGGGTAGATCGAGATGTGATAGGCTAATAACAAAGCAGAAGAGATTTATTGAATCATGTTAAAATATAAAGTGAGAGCAAATGCTTTCTTGTGAAAAAAAGTACCTATATTTTTTTTTCATTAGGAAAAGGGGGATGTGTTGATAAGATACAAGTAAAGGTATGAATATTAATAAATGCAAATGTGGCAGTGTTGTAAGTCATATGGTATGCGAGAAGCAGGACACAAAGCGACACAGTCTGTCTGCATAACTGCAAAGAACAGTTAGCTCCTCTGTACGCAGTAAAGGTTATGCTGGAATAAAGTGTTGTTAAAAGAACCTAAGCAACCCTTTCTTTTGATTACTACAAAACAAGACAAGCAGGTACCGGGAGGTTCCACAAGCAATCTGCAAAGGCTGAAAATAGCAGACACAGACATGTATTTCATCTATTTTAGGATACATCAGTGTGTTACATCTGTATCTTAGTTGTTTGGGTCATAGAAAAGTAATTTAAAATACAAGAACTTCAGTACAAAATCAGTGAAGCAAGGCTTACTCTGAAAGGGCATTTGCAACGATGCCAAGTTTCAAATAAATACTAAATTATACATATCCCACTAATACAAAGCAGTATGGGGACTATATGGAAATCACCATGCAGAAGCTAAGGCTGGCTTGGCTTTGAGCAGGACTCAGTGGTGCCAAAAGGCCTCGTAGAAGATGGGTAGGGAGAATTCGTGATTGTGAGTGGCTAGGGCCACCAATGAGCCGGCCTGGCATCAGGCAACAGGGACAGGGAAATAATGAGCCCCAGTCTCTGGCTGCTTCATTACGTTCTAAAATCAGTGTGCTCATAGAATCTTCAGCTTAAAATATCTACCACGTTGTTTTCTTGCTTAGTGAGAGATACAGCCCCCCCCCCACCATGTGAAAAAGTTTTGGTTCAGCTACACTTAAACACATTTTTGTAACAAGAAAAAAGAGGCACACACTATACCAAGTTTACCATCTTCTCAGTTTGTCAAAACAAAAAACAGTTTTTGTTTAAACTCAGTGCTAGCACCTCACATACTCAGTGCTACTGGAGACAGCTTCCACACTTGCCCTGGCTCCACCTCCACTCAGCCATAGATGTACAACAAAAAACAGTAACAGTTCTCTGTTTTCTTTTTAAAATGGCACAAACACTCCCTCACCTGGTGTCCTGCTGCTCTGTCTTCTTGCAGCTCTACTATGTAGACAACCAGTTCTGTCCAAGTGCTGCACTGCACACCATGAACAGAACGCGCGAGTCAGTGCTAATCTTTTCACCAGCTGGTGGACGGGCAGGACGTGAGAGGGAGACCTCTGTGAAATGAATGCAGGAGTTGGTGAAATGAATGCCATTACTCTCACTCTAACCTTAGCTCTGACATCCCCTCTGAGTTCGTTGACCATGAAGTGCTCGACTGCCATACTTGTTGAAAAAAATGGAATTTAAATCAGACAGGTGATGGGAAAGAGATAAGGGAAACTCAAACTAACCTTCAATTAGCTACAGATCATGACATGCCACTGCACCCTCTACTGCCAGTTGCAGCAGTGGAGGGACTACTTTACAGAAATTTTTTTTAATTCTTTTTTTTATTTACTTTTTATATTTCTTTAGATTATTCTAAACAGTTCATGTAAAATGTGACCCCAAAAAACATTTTCTGAGTGCAGTAATACCCCCTAGAGTGGGCAGTATGGGCTATACCTGACCTTCCAGGGGCTATATGGCTCTCCGCCTGTGGTATCAGGTCTCATTACACCCCTGGGCGGTCTGGTATAGCCCAACATCACTCACCCTCTCAGGTATTACACAATCTGCAAAGGTGGAAAACAGCAGTCCCAGACACAGGTTTTGTCCTTGTTAGGACTCATCAGTGTGCAAAATCTGTATTGCAGCAAAGAGGGAGAGGAGACCAGCCTTTACTTTTGGAAACTGCATATAAAGAAAGCAAAGCAAAGCAGAAGGCAGCAAGTTCCTCTTCTGGAGATTTAAAATATAATATAATGCATGGTGGAAATGTTGCAATTGCAGCTATTCAAGTTTTTCAAATTAAAATTAATAATCAGTTTTCTTTATGGATCTGAGATTTGGGGTACACAGTGCATGATATTGTTCAGAATATATTTTTAAGGAGATTATTATGGCTTCCAAAAGTTATTGGTGCAGCCATTCAGACCAGCTGAGACCATCTGAGAGCAGAGATTGATAATTTTGATGAAAAAGTGCAGCTATTATTTAACATGCTAAAGGCACTTTACCTCTTATTTACCTCACCCCTTGTATTTCTCAATCTCTTCTCTTCTTATGCAGTAGTTACGCATATGTACATTTGGTGCAGTAATGAATGAAATCTAAACATTTACATGAGCCTGCTTGAGGAAATAATACAGAAACAAAAATATATTTGTATTCTTGTTCATGAGGTACTTTCCATGAGGTAAAAAGATGGCTTTAAAGTGGGCCACTGTAACTGTCAGTCATGGTAACTGTAATTCCCCCGTTATCTGCAAACCACAACATAAATGGTATTTCTTTGTGACACCCTGTCCCTAGATGATGATCCAGCATGGATCGAAGAGCTAGGGTTCACAGTGTTATCGATGGATATGCATTTACTTTCAGTTTAATAAGGATTGTGACCTGCACTGAAATCAGGACTGTGCACTGCATTCTGTCGCAGTGCTG
The DNA here is from genome assembly GCA_016271365.2 of Neoceratodus forsteri. Taxonomy (NCBI): domain Eukaryota; kingdom Metazoa; phylum Chordata; order Ceratodontiformes; family Ceratodontidae; genus Neoceratodus; species Neoceratodus forsteri. The sequence goes on along the minus strand of CM057449.1, from coordinate 1,029,310,609 downwards.
ACTTTTGGGGTTCCTCGCTGCCCTAGCAGTTGCCCCAGTTCCAGCTCTGAGAGCGCATCTTCACCTGTGGTTTTACTCAAACGGAAGGAACCACAATGGATATGGGGTGACACCAATTAACAAGTAAGTAAAAATATGTACTTTCAAAGGAACACATACATAGATAGTTGTCAGCTGGATTGCATTTCCTGCAATCTGATTCGCAATTCCAAAAGTTTTTATTATTCAGAAAAATACATCAGAGGATTCAACCAATCAGATTGTTCTAATTCAAAAAGGAGAAAACTGTCTGCATTTCTCTCTCAATGCCAATTTAGCAGCTTACAAAAACACTATAGAATAGATCTGTGTCTGGGACATTTCCTTTTTTTTGTTTAGAATTTTTGACCAGGAAAGGCACACTGAATCAAAGCTTATTTCCAAGTATGACCTGTTACAGAAATGTATGTTTTACTTTATGTAAGTTTTTGTTAACCTGATCAGTGCCCTTGACTGACAGTCCATTTTCAGGCATGACACAGACATGTAAAACAATTACAGTAGGGATGACATCATACAGTTGCTGGTAAACAAAGTTACTCAAGGGGGTAAATGACTTGCTCAAGGTCGCACAGTATGCAAGTGGTTGTTGTGGGATTCAAACCTTATTATGTTGGGTTTCCAGGTTCACAGCTCTGTGCTCTTAACCAGCAGACTATATTACCTGACATGTCATGCAAAATGTATGACCTGCTGGGATAAGGAACGCTCAGTGAACACCCAACAGGTCATTAAACTGCAAAAAAAAAAAAAAATGCCCTGACATTGGTCTGTATTGCTAAAAGTCTCAAGCACCTTTTTCACAGTAGGAATATACATTCATACATATTTCTAAGATGTGTCCATTTATCTAAATGTCATGGTCTTGGAATACAGAAATGCCCTGAGGAATAAGCCACGACAGTCATAAAGTAAAGCTCCTATAAGCTCAAGGGCCTCGATAAAATGTTTAGGAGTTCCATTCCAACAAATGCTTTATATTATTAATTATAGTGACTCGGTACAGGTTAGGTTCACTGACAGTTTCTATAGATGTCTCTGATTTATTTTTAGATGTAAATCCACTTGTTGGAGCCTGTGGCTCCTGTATGTTACCTCAACTCTGTATTATGTTTCCCATTTACCCTGTAACTCTCCCGGGTCGCACCTGAAAATAGGCACTTGGATGTCTAGAGTGCTTACCTGGTTAACAAAAGCAAATAAATACATAAATAAATAGCTAAGGGTCTAAAATTTGTGTGCCAGTACTTCACGAAAAGTTCTATAACACATACATGGTAAAAAAATCAGTTCTGTAGTTTGAAGTATAATATGGAAAGTAAAACTGTCCACTGAAATGTAGTATGACTTTTGTTCCATAACTCAAACATGTTTTTGTTACTTTGAAAAAAAATGTATTTGATGGCAAACAGCTCAGGAGAGATTTTAAGATGGCATACTAGGCTTATACATGAAAATCAGTTTTCAGTGCATTTAGTTTTTATGAGAAGGTTTTTGGACAGTGGGATGAAACTGAAATTATCAATGCTGTAATATCTGCATCAGTGGCATTATCAAAACATTCTATCAAACACTAGGGCCCAGATATTCAAAAGGGTTGCGCCATGCGCAACAGGGTTGCGCGTGCTCAACTCCAAAAATGCGCCATTCTGCAATATTCAGAAGGGACCAGTTGCACCACCAAAAACATGCTGAGCAACAGTGCAATGGAAATGAAGGCATGCGCTAACCCGAAGGGCGGGTCCATGCATAAAGTCTTAATCGATATCCGAACACTAGCAATGCGCAAAGAGTGGCTTAACCCGGAAGTTGCGCTGGTACCGGATTTGAGCCAAAATAAAAAGGCTCAAGGAAGCGGCGCAAGAACTCTAGCAGGCCGCAAACTGGGGGGGAGAGAGAGAGAGAGAGAGAGAGACAGGAGCTGGAAGGGCAGAGAGGGACAGTGGGTCCAGGAGGACAGAGAGGCCAGTGGGGGGTGCCCGGTGCAGTGGAAGCAGCAGTGGGGGCAGCGGGGGTAACACAGGAACAGCAGCCGGGGGGGCAGAAGCCAGGGAGATGGACAGTGTCAGCTTCCACATGGAAGCTGTAATGAGGGGTGAGACACCATGCTGCAGGGGGACGTGGCGTGGAGGCCCGTCAGGTATGCCCGACAGGCGTGTCGATGCCCACATCAGCCTGAGCTGTACACAGATGTCGAGATTGTGGCCCAGTACCACCTGAACAGGGCAATACTGAGACGGCTCTGCGAGCTGTGCAGTGATGTGATGCAGGCACCCTCACCACGGAGTCATGCTCTGTCCGTGGAGACCAAGGTGACAGCCTGCATGTGCCCTGTGCCACGGGCACCTTCCAGAGGCCGACAGGGGACACCACAGGCATTACACAGTCAGCCATGTCACGCATCCTCACCCAATTCCTCAGCGCACTGCTGCCTCATGCTGCGAGTACATCCATTTCCCCAGCACACCATGACAGAGCGTACAACAAACATGCAGGAGTTCCACAGGGTAGCACATATGCCTGGCATGCTAGGGGCCATAGACTGCACCCATGTGGCCATTTGCACGCCACCTGGCCCCGACGGCCAGGCGTCGGAACCGAAGGGCTTTTCCAGTGTCAACTGCCAGGTGGTGTGTGTGATGCCACTGGGCATAATCAATGTCTGTGCCACACACCCTGGCGGAGCACATGATGCCTTCATATGGCACCAGTCTGCACTGTGCCATCGATTCAAGAGGGAACATCCCCACGGGTCATCTAGTGGGTGAGTACACATGTATGGAATGCAAACTCTGTGCAAGGGTGGAATGACACAGGTGCCATGGTAGTGGCACACAAGGATATGGGCAATATGGACCTGACATGACACTGATCTCCACTATCTCCACACAGGTGACTGCAGATACCCACTCCATCCCTGGCTGCTCACACCATACCGGTGCCCCACGACCCCAGCGCAGCTAGGTTTCAATGAGGCACATGCCGCAACACGTAACATCATAGAGCGGGTGTTTGGGATGCACAAGGCACGCTTCCGATGCCTGGACACCTCCGGCGGAGCCCTACAGTACAGCCCCCAAAAGGCCTGTGGGATATTCCTGGCCTGTTGCATCCTGCACAACATGGCCAAAGACCATGGGATAGCAGTACAGGTCCAAGAGGGGGACAGCAATGGGGACGCCAGTGGCGCCGGTGATGTGGGTGATGAACAGCCCCCCCTAGGACGGAGGGACCCCCGACTGACCCGGCAGGCCCAGCTGCACCGGGACACCATTGCAGAAGAGCACTACGCCCAACACAGGTAAGTCAAGGGGACATGTGCAGGCAACACTGTCCATCGCAAACCACAGGCACACAGGGAACACACGTGCATGAAGGTCAGGAGTTGAAGGTTCCAGGCATACCAACACACCATCAGAGAGGGTGAGCACTCATATGGACACACACACACACCAGGCAGCATACATGGGCGCAGCACAGCACTATGGAAATGACATTGCCAACACACAGCACCACCAACCACCCCACCACCTGGACTGTCACGTACGTGTGTCAGGACCTGGGCACCTTGCACCTTGGTGTACAGGTGCAATGCAGGCATCATCATGCACACGCACCTGTGGACAGCAGTTGGGAGAGTGTGCAGGTGGTCCATGTGTCAGCTGGTGAGCAGAGCACCCAGCAGTGCACTGCCCACCATGACACACATTGCACACAGGGCAGCACCAGACAGGGCCTGCACTGGGAGACAGTTCAGTCAGGTAGCACTGTCTCACGGCCACCACGGATGCGTGGGCAGCCCGCCGTGGCCCAGCAGCACTGGCAGGCTGAGCGGGGCCACATCTGTGGTGGCGCTGGTGCACCACCAGGGTCCCACTGCTTGTGACAGCGACCCTGCCCGCACAGGGTCTGCATCCTGCCAAACAAACTTGCGAAGGGTGCTCGGGATGCCCACAGCAGAACCCGTGTCGACAGGCCTGGTGTCGCATGACGCCCGGAGCGGGAGTGGAGCGCACTGTGGGGTGTGTGGTACAGGGCACCTGACAGTGTGGCCAATGCATCCTGACAGAGACCACTGCCTGGGTCAGCCTGTCAATGGCAGCGGTCACATCCGTCCGCATAAGGACCAGCTCGGCTCGGTCCGGCACCTCCCTGCTATGCCGCTCCACGGACACAGACAGTGCCTCCACGGACCTTGCAACCCGCCCCTGCAGCTGTACTGAGTCCTGCAGCAGGCGGGTGTGCGCGTCCAATGGGTACTGTGCCCCAATGGCATCGTGACCCCCAGGGTGTGGACGGTCCTGGTGCACAGCACCCCTTGAGGGTGGGCGCTGTTCGCCAGGACCAGGTATGGGCGGATCTAAGGGCGGTGGACATGTGCCACTGCTTGACACTGTACCCCCAGACCTGGTGTGCAACTGCTGCTGCCGCCCCTCCAACTGCTGAGCCCCCAGGTCCACCTGTTCCACCTCCGTGCTGACAACAGTGCCAGACACCTGCACAGCCACCGGTGCTGCCCCACCGGTGCTGACAGGCACAGCCTGGGACTGTGCCAGCATGCTGGTACACAGGTGTGAACCAGGAAGGCCCAGGGGCACGTGCTGGCCTGCCATGTGTCGTCATGGGACACACACTATCACTGCCCATTGCAGGCCTGCTATCATCAATGGTGCAGGTGCGTGCACACTGCCATAGGCACAGCATGCTGGCATACCTGCATGCCAGACTGCTGTGACACAGGCTGTCACCCCTGCACCCGTATCACTGACGCCGGAGTTGTTGGCCCAGCGTGCATGCTGCTGCAGTGCCTGCAGGCTGGTGCGCGGAGGTGGATGGTCCCTCCTCCACGTCCAGCAGGTCTGCCTCACTGTCTGGACCCACCACCACCACCGTCTCCTGCAGACGAACAGGATCTGTAACAGAAAGAGTACATGTGAGTGCATGTGAACAACAGCCCCACAACATCACCATGTCATACCGTGCAGTGATGGGCTTCCACCTGTCTGGAATCCTCCACCTGGTACGCCCGCAATGGCACTCGGCTGCATGGCCACGACCAGTGTCTCCTCTGTAGGGGTCAGCTGCAACACCACTGGTGGGCCCCCACCAGTGCCAGCACGTGCCACCCTGAAGGCTGCCACCTTCTCCTTCAGCCTCCTGCGGTCAGTCCCCATCTTCTTCCTGCATTCCTGCACGGAGCGCTGGTGGCTTCCGTGCAGGTTGACGGCCCGAGCTACCCCCTCCCGTGCAGCTGCACGCCCCTCCGTCCACTCAATACTGGCTCATCCTCCAGGTAGGCCTGGAAGAGGGCCTCTGTCTCTGCCGTGGTGAAGTTCGGCCTCCTCCTACACCCGCCGTCCACACCCTCAGCTTGGCTCTGGTCAGTCATGGTGATCTGTATGGGTGGAAGTGGACACCTGTCACTGTGCAGTCGACAGCATTTCCCCATGAGCATAGCTGCCGGCCGGCAGAAGCCCCCGCCCGTTTCCTCTCCGCATGGCAGATACTGATAGAAAGGGTGCCCTTTGTCCCTTTCTAAGTGCCCTTTCATGCTCAGCCCCTCAGCCTTTATCATCCTCTGGCACCCTGCCCATGAGCATTGTCCTGAGCATCACACAGCATGTAACTCACCTCTCACCTGCAGTAACCAAATCTGGCCAGCACAACCCACTGTCGCATTTTTATAGCGCAACACATGCAAATGAGGTGTGGCGCTACTTTAATGACATGCTAATCGCGCCACTGCACCTTTGAATGGCTGATCGAATGATTTGCATATGTCGGCTGAATATCGCGTATTTGCGCTTAGCGCAATATGGAAGGTCCGGCTGAGCCAATGGCGCATGTTTGTGGCTGCATGCTACACTGCATTGCGCATGCCCAGACAGCTTATGCATGTGTCTATCGCGCTGCAGACCTGCTGAGCGCGATAGGCGATTCAGGCCATGGCCACCATTGTGCCAGTGGCGCTACAGCACTGGGCACTATATGGCGCTGTGGCACTACTGCGCGATAGTCCACTGTGGCACTGGTGCTCAGCTTGGCAGTCGTGCAGGATGCCTATATGTCCTATGGCGCTGTGCGTAGCCTTGCGTCATTGCCGTGACCTTGTGTATGCCCTCTGACCCCTGGCGCTGTTGGCATGCCATGTGTACGTCCCTATTGCGCTGTCTGGTGACAGCGCCATGTAAAGTGACGGCGCTGTTCGAACAGCGATGGAGCCTGTGGTGGTCTATTGCGCAACAACCTTCACGTAAGTTACGGGCGCAGCGGGCGCCATATTGCCTGCTGTAAAGTTGGTGCCATGGCTAGGAGGAGGCGGTGTCCTGGAGCCAGCTTGAAGTGGCCAACCTGGTGGCCTGGTGGAGCACTGTGAGGCACTGTATGGTGAGGCCCCCCTCACCATGCCTAGGACCCACGTGTGGCAGCAAGTGGCCACTGACCTGGTGGAGGTCACTGGCCAGGGCCGGTCTGCTGAGCAGTGCCGGCACCGGTACAGTGACCTCCGCCGGAGGGAGCCAGAACTCTTGACGCGGCTGCGTTCACGTGCCAGGCGGGCGTGGTGCCTAGGCCAGGTGAGTGTACCATCTACACCTATATTCTCTGTAGGGTGTGTGTGTGCTGGGTGGCTGTGCATAGGTGTGTCAGTGTGTGCAGCTGTGCGATGGATGGTTATGGCTGTGTGGGCAGGCACTCTCACTGGGGCAGGGGGCACTCTGCTTTTGAGTCACACTGATGTTTGTCTCAACATATGTCTCCCACAGGCCGGATTGTGAGGACACAGGACCAGGGTGACGTGGGCCATGCCAGGGCCCCGGTGCAGGGGGTGTTGTGCCCCAACAGCAGCAGCAGCAGCAGCAGCGTCAGACCCAGCTGCTGGAGGAGTGTGAGTATCATTACTTCATGGATGCTATTGCATGCTGGGGGGGCAAGACCACCAGCCATGTGGGACACAACCAAAGGGGAGGTCATAATTCCACTATACAAAACACTAGTGAGTCCCCACACTGGAGTACAGTGTACAGTTCCGGAGACCATACCTACGTATGGACATGGACTGGGTGGAGAGGGTTCAGAGGAGGCGACATGGATGGTGCATGGATTGCATCACAAGTCCTATGCAGACAGGTTGCGGAACTGAACATGTACTCCTTGGAGGGAGGAGGGTGGGGATATGATGGGGACATACAAGTATCTTACAGGGGGGAACAGAGTGCAGGAAAACAATATTTTTAAGCGTAAAGGATGTTCCAGGACTAGAGGGCATGGGATGAAGTTGGAGGGGGGACGATTCAGAGGAAACATGAGAAAGTATTTCTTCACAGAATGGGTGGTGGACAAGTGGAACACCCTGCCAGAGGAAGTGGTGGGGGCTGACTTGGTCACGGGATTTGTGAATGCATGGGTTAGCCATAACAGAATTCTGGAGGTCAGGGGTAAGGGGGAATGGACTTATAGGACAACAGAGTGAACGTACAAGGTCAAATGGACAGACTGGGTGTCCCATAGGCCCTTATCTGCCGACACTGTCTATGTATCCATGTATGTAGGCATGACACAGGTGACCTGCATCACAGTGCAGTATCACGGCACGTCTGTGTATGCATCACTGGTGGTCCAGGCATGCACTGGGCACATAGCTGTGTAACTGGCATCGCACCACGTTGCCACATCACTTGCCAGCCTAGTTTGTACTGTGATTGACATGGGCAGTGTGTGTGGGCGGTGGTGCGCGCATAGCTAGTGCTGCCTGTTTGTGATGGCCATGTGCATGTTCACTGTGGGTGGGTGCATGCCATCACAGGTGCGGGACATTGGGCTATATGGCTTGCAGGTTGGGTGGTGTTCAGGGTTGTGGTCAGTCTCAGCCATTGACTGTGTTCCCATTTTCCTGGGCCTCGAGGTACTCAGGAGGATGTCCCAGTATCTTGGCACCTCAGCCAGGTTGCAGATCAGAACCAGGAGATCCTGCAGGCCATACAGGCGCCATGGTGATCGCGAAGGAGCCACAGGAGGGCGCCAGCAGGGAGGACCAGCAGCCAGCTGGGCCATAGCCCACATTCCCTTCCCACTTCTCCCATCCCTATCACCCTGCCTTCCCTCTCAGTTGTTATTCCCTGCCCTTGAACACCCCTGCCTTTACCTGTCCCCCACTTGTACATAGTTTCACTTGGTTTTGTGATTAGTCCTTAAATATACATTTCTATTTTGATATGAATACTGTGTTGGTCTCTGATTTGCAGCTGGCTATGGGTGCTCAGTTGCAGGGTGTACATACCATCTGGGCTGGTATGGTCCTGGGTATGTGTGTGTGTGTGTGTGCAAGTGTGTGCATGGGGAGGTATCTCCAGCATGGCAGTGCCTTTCGGTTGGTCTTGCCTTCTGCTGCCACCCACTGCTGGGTGCACAGGGTGTGTCTGGCTTGTAGGCTTCTGTGTTGCACGGGGCTGATGAGTGCTGGGGGGACTGCATGGTTTCCTGAAGTGCCAGTCACTGCAAATGGGTGGTGTCTTGGGGTCACAGTGCAGGGTGCGCTGTGCATACGGGGGGCTGATGTGCACTGTGGTTGTCAACCCCCTGTGTGTGGCACTCTCTGCCTGCCAGTGGTTGTGCTGGGGTGTCAGGGCTCTGCTATGCTTTGTTGGCTTGTCCCCATGGGCACGTGGATCATCCATCCCACCCCCAGTGATGCTGTGCTTGGGGTGTGCCGGTGTGGTGTGGGTTCTGCAGTGTGTTCCTGTGCCCATGTGTGGCATGGCTGGCGGTGGGCCCAGCCTGCCTCCCTGGATGTGCAGTTCCATTGCTCTGGGGGGCTGTGCTTGCGCCTGGCAGCTCTGGAATGCTCAGCTGAGCTTCCATGGTTGCGCCATAAGCATGACGCAACTCAGCTTCTCCTTCCTGGTTGCACGATGGCGCAGTATGTGCGATATTCAGACGTTGGTTGCTTGCGCTATTTGCTCTGCTCCATGTTTGAATATCGCACCTGTTGCGCATTTGCGCAACTGGTTTGCACTTGCTCCTACTGTTGCGCCAGTTTTGAGCGCTGTTTGAATATCCAGGCCCAGATGTTTTGCATTTTGCACTGACTTATGATTCAAGACGTACTTTCTGAATAGATCTGTATTAGAAAAGTAAAGTAAAATGGGTTTTCAATTCTTCTTTTTGGCTCAGGTTTTGCAGGGAGTTCTGAAGAAGGGGCTCATTGATCCCTCTGATGGTCCTGACAAGTGCAAGGAGAGATCACTCAACTAGAGCATGCCCTGTGCTCCCCCTGCCTCCTTCCAGTGGGTGGAATAAGGGGTGGGACTATGGAGGAAAGAAATAAGGGGCAGACTTAGAACAGATGAAGTCACCATATCATGCCATGCCCAGCTGTGCTGCCTGGTTCACCGCTTCCTCGCTGACTCCCACCTCTGGCATCTTGGGCTTGTCAACTGAAGAATTCTACTTGGTGGCCTGGTCCCCCCTCCCCAGATCCCACCTGCTGGGGATAAGCCACAGATTACCTGACCGGGGGTCCAAGTTAGTAGTGAGTGACGGCAGAAATGAACTGCTGATCCCCAGGGGTTTCACACAAAGAGAAAAGGACACTGAGGGTGCTAGAAGGAGGTTCCCAAGTCAGGCCTGGGGAACTAGAAAAAGAAGGCATCAAAAAAAAAACTAAATGTTTTCCTGTATCACAGCCTGATACAAAATACCTTGGGAGGTTTTGTAAAACATTTTGGCTAATTTTGTAAAATAAACTTGCATGATAATAGACCCTAATGCATGACACTCTCACCATAGAAAAGTGTGATCTAGAGGTTAGAGAATGGAAATATAGCTGTCAGTTTAATATCCTACTGCAGCTGCTAGCTTATTGCATACACATGAGTAAATCACGTGATCTTCCTGAGCTTCAGGCCATCCATTTGTCATATTGGCAGATGGTGGACCCCACTGAAAACACCCTATTGCATCTTATTTGGGATATCCTAATCAAATGAACTGTAAAATAGATAGCGGTGACTACTGCAATGGCAATACTGAAAAAAATGTCATGGGGACATTATCAGGCATATTATGGAATGATCATTAAACCCCATACATAAAAGAAAACATTTGTAATTATGGTCAATATTGTACAAGCCCTGTCCCCACCTAGTTCATTCTTTGGTAGGGATTTAGGAGATAATACTGGTGAGGATATTGGAACAGAGCTCTTAGTAACAAGGATGTGGTTGCTTGACAAACTTATTGCACAAGCTCTTTCCTGACCTGCTTCATTCTTTGATAGGGATTTAGGAAATTATATTGATGAGGTATTGGAACAGATCTTCTCTTAATGGCAAGACTGTGGTTGTTGCTCGACAAACTCCCTGGAATTTTCCTTGCCCTTATGAAAATAGATTTATATGCTGTCATTGTCCCACAGGATGCTATCCACAGTATCAGTGATGAAAAACTTAATTATTATTAATCCAAATTACCACCAGTGGATAAAAAAGACTTATCAAAAGTAACTATTTATATATTTGGATACTCATTTAAACATTATAATAAAATCATATTTTATGCATTAACTAAACCTTGTACCAAGTATTATATGGCAGAAAACCACATCATTTTCACCAAGTGCTACACAAAGTTATACATTTTAGTCACATGCTACACATGTGATTTCATGAAAAAGCAGTTATACTGTCTCCCTGCACAAACTTGTGGGCCTAATGTTACATGTTGTTCTTACTGCTACTCATTTTCAGTTTTAGTTCATGGCAGTTGACTTCACAAACATTTTGATTTACATTTTTTCTGTGCATAAACCGGCCAAGGTTAAGAAATTTGAAAGTTAAAGGTTATAAAATAGAATCACTGTACTAAAACATTAAAGAGCTAGTGGAACCAAAACAGTTAGGCAGGAAAATAGTATTAATTTTAAGAAGTAGTCAGTTGTAACTTTTTATTTCTGAAATATTTTTCTTTCTCCTTTTGCTCATTAGAGAGTTTTCTATGTGATAATATTGTGTGGGATGTGAAGAAAAGCTCTCAGCCTGACAGCTGTCATATCTGTCTCTACCCCCCCTTCTACATCATCAGCATTGTGATCCCACTGACAGTGACATCACAAGTGACTGACCTGTCAGCTACTGAGTGGCTGTTCCTAGGCAGCAATGATGTCACAGTCTGTGAGGTCACAATGCTGATGATGTAGTGGTGGTGTGTGTGTGTGTGTGTGGGGGGGAATGGAAATAGATATGTCAGCTGCCAGGCAAAGAGCTGTCCCACACGTCACGCCTGCTAACATCAATTAAACAATCTTCTAATTAACCAAAGGAAAATGAAAACACGTACTTCAGATATAAAAGGTAATGGTTGACTGCTTTTAAATATAATATTAGTTTTAGGCAGTACACTAGTTCTTCAACTGGGTCATGCTTTTCCTAAGTACAGCAACAAGGTTTTATACCACTAACGAGACATTGAAAACTGCATTTTTAACCATCTTAAAAAAAAGTGTGTATGAGTTCCTCCATATTACTCAATCAATCAATCAAAATCTTTATTTAACCAGGTGAACACCATTGAGCAATGCTCATTTTCGAGATGGGACAGAATACATAGTCATTAAATAGTATGGGATACATACACAGCAGTGTACAACAAAACCATAGAACAAATATAAATTGAGCCAATGGTAAGTACAATGTACAAGGTGAATAACAGTAACAAAAGCATAGAAAACAATATATACAAAATATATAAGGAGTTTTTATAGTCAAAGTCAGTATTTACAAAATAAAACTGGGAATGCCAGAAAGCATGAAGGAAGGATCCATTGATTAGGTATGAGAGTAGAGGGTTAATACCAGTAGGGGGGAGGTGGGAGAGAGGTGGAAGCAGAAGGAGGAAGGGGTACCATGAGAAAGCCACAGAACACAGGGAACTGGTGGCACAGCCGAAACAGTTGAGCAAATCACTGTCTCGTTTTAGGAAGAAAAACAAAAACCTGAAGTGTTTTGGGTTCAATCAGTATCAATTGTTAATAACAGTAATATAACTTAGCAATGATACATAGCAAGGTGTGCAATAAATATTCTGGCCTCAGATACATTGTGAGGCATGAAACCATAGACTATGACTTCAACTACCTGATAAGGGATGATATCCCATGATATTGCACACCTTGTAGTGTATTATTGCCATTATGCAATGGATCAATTTCTTGATGATTTGATGCACAAACAGCCTTTGTCACATGCTAGGATTATGTATATCATCCCAGCTGAATCTGGTCTTAGATAATCAGATTCCAGGAATCTGACCATCTATCATACGATATCGTATTGTATCGTATACTAAAAATGCTGGCACTCGAGTGCAGTACTAAGGGGATGTTGTACTGTCGGGGTGTGCAGTCCTTCGGATGAGACATTAAATCGAGGTCCTGTCTGTCTGTTTTGGTGGTTGTTAAGGAGGACATTAAAGATCCCATGGCATTTCTCGATTTGAGTAGGGGTAAATAAAACAATCCACAAAGGCATAGAACTAATACATCAGGGAAGAACTAGTAACACCACTGACTACCTTGTTTAATAAATCATGGGAGGATGGTGTGGTACCTGAGGACTGGAGGAGGGTGGATGTGATTCCCCTTCACAAACGTGGGAGCAAGACAGAGGCAGGAAACTACAGACCTGTCAGTTTGACCTCAGTGGTAGGAAAAATTATGGAATCACTTCTGAAGGAAAGAATTGTTGAGTACCTAAAGGCCACTGGGGCACAGGACCCAAGGCAGCATGGATTCACAGCAGGAAGGTCATGTCAGACAAATCTAATTAATTTCTTTGACTGGGTGACCAAAGCAGTAGACCAGGGAGGGGCTGTGGGCATGGCCTACCTAGACTTTAGCAAGGCATTTGACACAGTCCTGCACAAGATTAATAAACAAATTAGCCAGCCTGGGAGTGGGTCCCAGGGTGGTAGCCTAAAATTAAAAACACTGGTTGGACAACAGGACACAGCGGGTAATAGTAAATGGAGTCCACAGTGAAGAAGGAGGGTTACTAGAGGGGTACTGCAGGGTTCAGTACTGGGGCCGGTCCTTTTTAATGTCTTTATAAGTGACATTGCAGAGGGACTCGAAGGAAGGTTTGTCTCTTTGCAGATGACACAAAGATCTGCAACAGGATTGATACGCAAGGTGGGGTGGAAAGGATGAAAAGGGACTTGGCAAGGTTGGAGGAATGGTCAAATGCATGGCAGCTTAGATTTAACACAAAGAAGTGCAAAGTAATGCACCTGGGAAACAAAAACCCAGGGGAAGAGTACACAATGGGGGGTGAGATACTGACAACAACAAAAATGGAAAGGGACCTGGGGGTAGTCATATCAGACAACCTAAAGGTGGGCCAGCAATGTGAGCAGGCAGTAAGGAGGGCTGGGAGATACTGGGATGCATAGGGAGAGGCATCAACAGTAGAAAACAAGAAGTTGTTGGCCCTCTGTACAGACAGTTGGTAAGACCACATCTGGAGTACTGTGTACAGTTCTGGAGGCCCCATCTCTGCAAAGACATAGACAGGGTGGAGGCTGTCCAGAGGAGGGCAACCAAAATAATGCAGAGTCTGCACCAGAAGACATATGAAGAAAGACTAAAGGAGCTCAAGATGTATAGCCTCAAGGAAAGGAGGGAGAGGGGCGACATGATAGAAACTTTCCATTACCTCAAGGAAATCAACAAAGTCCAAGAGGGTAGCATATTTCAGAAAAAGAGATGTGCAAGAACAAGGTGGCACAATTTGAAGATAGAGGGGGGACGGCTCAGAGGTAATGTAAGGAAGTATTTCTTCACAGAGAGGGTTGTGGATGCATGGAACAGCCTTCCTGAGGAGGTCGTAGAGTCAAAAACAGTAGGGGAATTCAAGAATGCATGGGACAGACATAAGGCAATTCTAGTGGGGGGTAGGAGGAAGTAGGCTGTTGGTTAACTAGGATCTGCAGCTTATCCGTTAGGTAGGGAAATGGGCAGACTAGGTGGGCCAAGCGGTCCTTATCTGCCATCAAATTCTATGTTTCTATGAAGTACCTATCACCCTAACATATAATAAAAAAGAAAAAAAGGCAAATGACAAACTGAAAAGTATTTAACAATGTAGCCAATCAACATCATGCCAGAAACAGTCAAACTGAGCTTTTGTCAGAGCAGTAAATTCCTTCAGAAAAATATTATGCAGTTCATGATGAACTTTGTACAAGACTTCTACTGGGGAAATAGTTTGTTGTAATATTGACATCTGCACTGCCAAATAAACCATTCAAAGCATGCAAAAATAACATAAACAACGCTAGAATGCCATTTACGCCATACAGAAAGTAAATTACCTGAGACTAACACATCATAGTTGAGAAATCAAAAACGGTGCTTTCCAGTGTGCCGCCACTAGAGGCCAGAATTGTTGTATAAAGGAACAGTCAAACAAGCATTTGTCAATGCCAAGTGTTGTTTGCTGTCATTAGCAGAGGAAGTGCAGGAGTTAGACAGATGCAGTATAGGAATGGCAGTGAAGTATTGTACTGACGCCAACTCCACTCCCACCCTGCAGAAATGGACAGGCATTGGGGTGTGCCTTTGGGTCATCGCCCATAACGGTCATGACATTTCACCTTACCCTACCCTGCAGACACTTACAAGTATCGAGGTGTGCTTTGAAGTGTTTGGGCTTTACACGCACCTCATTCCATAAGGAAATACACTGAAATGGGAGCAGTATAGGAGAATGGGGTGAACTCTAGGGCCAAAGGGTCCAAGGTGCATCTCGATGCCTGCCACTAGCTGCAGGGTGGGGGTGGAACGGCATGAGCATTACTCTCGACAATCCCAAGTCACACCCCTGATGCCTGTCAGTCCCTACAGGGTAGGGCGTTATGGTGGAAAACCCTAACACCCTGGGTGTTTCTTGGTATTTTTACTAGAAAATTTTCAACATGGGCTTTTTGTGATCCCACCGCGTGAACAGTGACGCTATCAGTCCGTTAGCTGAAAGCTGATTTTGCACAGCGACTGCGCCATTTGGCGCCACAGGTGCGAAAACACATTTCGAACAGGATGTGAAAAATGACAGCTGTACTGTTCATGAGGAGGTGTAAAAAAGGGCAATGCTGAAAATCTGGAGTGAAAATATAAAAAAAAAAACTGGTGAAGTCACGAGTGTGCATAGAAACTGCATAACACACACCCATAATGTAATTAGTTTTGGGATTTTTTACAGCAGATTTTCAACATAGGCATTTTGGGACCTCCGCTCATGAACAATGTCATGAACACTGATTTCCCACAGTGACCGTGCTATTCTGCGCCGGAAGTGCGAAAATACATTTCGGCCATGGTGTGAAAAGTGACAGCTGTACTGTTCATAAGGAGGTGTGGAAAAATGACAAAACGGAAAATCTGGACTGAAAAGATTATGAATTCATGAACTTATGAGGGTGCGTGGAAACTGCACAATGCACGCTCGTAACACAGTCATTTTATGGACTTTTGTCACCAAATTTTCAACATAGCCAGTTTAAGACCTCTGCTCATGAACAGTGTCACTGTGATTTTCTTAATCTGTCCTGAACATTGATTTCGCACACCAACCACACCACTGTGCGCTACATGTGCGAAAACACATTTCAGTAAGATTTGAAAAATGACAGTTGTACTGTTTATAAGGAGATGTGGTAAAATGGCAATGCTGAAAATCTGGAGTGAAAATATTAAAAATGTTCGGAGTTACGAACGTGCGTAGGAACTGCGCAACGCAGGCTCGTAAAACAGTCATTTTGAGGAATTTTTTCACCAAATTTTCAACATAGGGTTTTGGGGAGCCTACCTCATGAACAGTGTCACTGTGATATTCTTAATCTATCCTGAACATTGATTTCGCACACCTACCACGCCATTGTGCGATACATGTGCGAAAACACATTTTAGACGAGATGTGAAAAATGACAGCTGTACTGTTCATAAGAAGGTGTGGTAAAATGGTAATGTTGAAAATCTAGATTTAAAATATTAAAAATGCTTGAGGTTATGAGCGTGCGTAGGAACTGCGCAACGCACGCTTGTAAAACAGTCATTTTTGGGAATTTTTTCATCATATTTTCAACATAACAGTTTTTGTGGGCCTATGTCATGAACTGTGACACTGTCATTTCATAGAAACATAGAAACTTAGAGGTTGACAGCAGATAAGGACCGCAAGGCCCATCCAGTCTGCCCATTTCTTTTTCTACCTTATAAACGTGCCATCGGCCTTTGCTCTGTCAGTGGCCTATCTATTCATACTCATCTGTATTGCTCCCTTATGCCTATCCCATGCCTGTTTGAAGCCCTGCACTGTATTCATAGCCACCACTTCCTGAGGTAGGCCATTCCATGCATCCACCACTCTTTCTGTGAAAAAGAATTTCTCACATTTCCCCTTAATCGGCCTCCTTCCAATCTCATGCTGTGTCCTCTTGTCCTGCTGTTTTTCTTATATTTAAACATGTTGGACTCTTTCACCTTGTTAATGCCCTTAAGGTGTTTGAATGTTACAATCATATCACCTCTCTCCCTCCTTTGCTCAAGGGTATACATATTGAGCTCCATTAATCTGTCCTCATATGTCTTCTGATGCAGTCCCTGCACCATTTTGGTTGCCCTTCTCTGGACTGCCTCAATTTCATTAATGTCCTTGTGAAGGTGTGGCCTCCAGTACTGCACTCCAGATAGGGCCTAACCAGTGTCTTGTAAAGAGGGATTATTACCTCCCTCTTACGACTTGTGATACCTCTACTAATACACCCTAACATCCCCCTAGCCTTACCTACTGCTTTAGAGGTCTGCTTGGATGATTTCAGGTCATCGGTGATGATGATGCCCAAGTCTCTTTCTTCCTTTGTGACTGCCAGCAACTCCCCTCCCAGCCTATAGGTGGCTTCAGGGTTTTTCTTCCCTATATGCATGATCTTGCACTTCTTTGCATTAAATCCCAGTTGCCACTCTTCTGACCATTTTGCTAGTTTATCCAGATCTCTTCTCATTCTGCCCACCCCGTCTGGATCATCTACTCTGTTGCAGATCTTGGTGTCATCTGCAAACAGACAAGCCTTACCCTCTAGCCCATCTGCAATGTCACTAGTGAAGATATTGAAGAGGACTGGCCCCAGGACTGATCCCTGAGGTACCCCACTTGTGACTTGAATCTCTTCTGACTGTATACCATTCACCACCACTCTCTGTTTTCTGCCTGTCAACCAGTTTGCCACCCAGTTGACCAACTTCTGTCCCACCCTGAGCCTACCCAGCTTATTTATCAATCTTCTATGTGGAACAGTGTCGAAAGCTTTGCTGAAGTCAAGGTAGGCGACATCAACTGCTCCCCCTTGGTCCACCACTCTGGTGACCCAGTCAAAGAAATCTATGAGATTAGTTTGACAGGACCTTCCTTTTGTAAACCCATGCTGTCTTGGATCCTGTGCCCCTATGGATTCCAGATGATGCACTATCCTCTCCTTAAGGAGTGCCTCCATAATCTTGCCCACTGCTAAGGTAAGACTGACTGGTCTGTAGTTCTCTGCCTCCTCCCTGCTACCACTCTTGTGGAGGCGGGGTCACATAAACCCTTCTCCAGTCCTCGGGACCTCTCCTGTGCTCAGAGACTCACTAAACAGTTCTGCTAATGGCTCTGCTAGTTCCACCCATTAGCTCTTAAGTACCCTGGGATGTATGCCATCAGGTCCCATTGCCTTGTCCACCGTGAGCTTAGCGAGCTCTTGTAGGAACCTTTCTTTTGTGAAGGGAGTAGTGCTCACCTCCCTCCCCCCCTGTGTCCATGGTGCTGAGCTATGGGCCCTGACCTACCTTCTCTTCAGTAAATACTGAGCAAAAGTATCTATTTAGGATAGATGCTTTTACAGGGTCCTCCTCCTCACATGCCCCCTTTTCTCCTTTGAGCTTAGCAATACCCCCTCTGGACTATCTCCTTTCACTAATGTATCTATAGAAAGTCTTGTCACCTTCTTTTACTGTTCGTGCTAGTGTTCCTCAGTTTGGGACTTTGCCTGCCTTACTGCCTTCCCTGCTTCCCTTAGGGCAATTTCGTATGCCTCCCTATCTTCATCCCGCTGCATTGCTTTATATTTCCTGAAGGCCAGCCTTTTGGCTCTGACCTTTTCTGCTACTGTATTTGAGAACCAAAGTGGTTTCCTTCTTCTTTTGCTCTTCCTTTTCTGTCTAAAACAATGGGATGTTGCTTCAAGTATTGCATCCTTAATGCTTGCCCACTTTGCCTGTACCCCCTCACCTGTATTTCTTTTTGCCAGGGCTAGCTTAACTCTGTTGGCCATCTTATCAAAGTCAGCTCCTCTGAAGTCCCACATTTTTGCCTTGGAATGGGATGATTTAGATGTAGTAGCCAAATTGAACCATACCATGTGATGGTCACTGGCCCCCAGGTGACCTTGTACCTGGAGATCTGTGATCCCTTCCCTGTTAGTCAGTACTAGATCTAGGATAGCCCTGTCTCTTGTGGGTTGTTGTACCAGTTGTTTGAGTGCCTCCCCCTGCAGGGAATCCACCATGTGTCTAGTTCTGGCAGATGTTCCTGCTGGTATTGACCAATCTGTATCCAGAATGTTGAAGTCTCCCATTATCAGAAACTCCCCTTTAGCTGTCATGTTTTGTATATCTTCTAACAGTAATGTGTCTACGTCCTCCCCCTGGTCTGGGGGCCTGTAGACAACCCCAGTTCTTATGGCTGTCCCATTTCCTGTTTCCAGGGTGACCCACAGTTCTTTTGGCTCATTATGTGTATTCTGAATTTCTGTAGCTTTGATATTTTCATTGACATACAGGCCACTCCACCCACCCTTTTTGCACCTCGGTCTCTTCAGAACAGTACATAGCCAGGTACTGAAGTCTTCCAAGTGTGGGTACTGGTAAACCATGTCTCACTAATTGCTACTATGTCCAGTTTAGCCTCTGACATTATTGTTTGCAGGTCTGGAATCTTATTTCCCAGGCTGTGAGCATTTGTGTACATGATTTTCCATTGGCCAGATTTCAGTGTGTTAGTTGTTGGGTGAGTTTGGCATTTCCCCTGTGCATCGTATGGAGAGACAGACCTTTTTTCTTATCTGGTGATGCAAATGAACTGCAAACATGCTGAATCCCTGTTTGACCACTAGCTGAGGGGGGAGGGGTGTTCTTCCCATTCGACATATGGGGTGCTGCACCCCTCTCCCCATTGCTAGTTCAAATATTCTGCAAAGACATCAAACTTCTGCCCCAATGCACTGACTCCCTCCTTAGTCAGATGCAGTCCATCAAATTTAAAGAACTTTCGCTCCCAGAACTGTTGCCAGTTCCCTACAAATCTGTGTCCTTTTTCCCGGCACCAGCCCTTGAGCCACATGTTTAGCTCCCCTATCTCCCCTTCTCCGACCTTCCGTCCATCTGCTCCCTTCTCCCAGACTGGCAGGATCTCACAGAAGGAGATGTCGGATGAAATGGATGATAGTTTATCACCCAGCCTAGTCAGGTGTTCCTTGGTCTCCACAACTGACCGGCTGTAAACTAGAAAACGGTCCCTCATTGATTCCGGTGGTCCCTCCCCCAACTCATGCCCACCATCTACGTACCCCACCTCCCCACACACACACCCTCCCTCTGTAGCCCAGTGAGATTGGTCCCAAAAGGTGGTTCCGCGCAGTGACCGTGAAATCACCTTTCGGACAGAATAACAAAATGACAGTGACTGAGTTCATGTGGTGGGGTCCCAAGAACCCCATGTTGAAAATTTGGTGAAAAAATTCCCAAAAATGGACGAGATATGCACCAAAGTTGAAAAAACCCATTTATGCCATTATACAGTTTACCGGCATTTCTTCAGTTCACGGTCGGCTTTGAAGAGTGCAGACGTGTTCCCGGTCCACCGAAGATCATCTCGCCGTGCTACGGAGGGAGGGTGTGTGTGTGGAGAGGTGGGGTATGTAGAGGGTGGGCGTGAGTTGGGGGAGGGACCACCGGAATCAATGAGGGACTGTTTTCTAGTTTACAGGTTTATTTTTTTTTTAAAAAACCTCACTGGAAGGTTTCCTTTTTTGCAGGGACATTTAATTTTGGCATGCTGGGGTGGGCTCCCAGCGTGCCACCTGAATGTTTGAGGGGGCTGTAGCTGAGGGGGATTGGGCACCCCCCTTGGCACACAAGAAATTGGGGGGATCATTATGCCAATGGGGAGTGTGCTCCCCCGTCGGCAAAATTACCAGGAAGGGGGCATGCCGACAGGGGGATTGGGCACCCCTGTCGGCACATATAACTGCGGGAGTGGTGGTGGCAAGAGTCTAGGGGGATTGGGCCCCCTCAGCACACAACAAATTTGGGAGGGGGGACATTATACCAACTGGGAGTGGGCTCCCCCGTCGGCAAATTGAACAGGAAGGGGGCATGCCGACAGGGAGATTTGGCACCCCATTGGCTTTGGTTTTTTAATTGAAATGTTTCACCAGGAAGGCACACTGAATGGCGGGTGTTGGCTTTCCATCGGTTTCTTGTGGACTGTGAGAGGCCGACGAAGAAGCCGTTGCCATGGGAACACCACCCAATCAGCTGTTTTGGTAGCCTGTAATGTATCAAAACAGCTGATTGCGTGGTGACATGGCCCAAATTTCCTGACGTATTTAGGCATTCTCCCTAACTGCTGAAAGCAATGTGTTTCTTGCACATGCATGCAAGCAACACAAAAAGAAGATGTTCCATCCTTTCAAGGCATCCTGTACAGGACTGTCTTGGACACAGTTGCTCTAATAAAACTTTATGATTTATGGTTGTTTTTAACATTCAACTTTTCATGGCTGCACAACCACACCGTATCCCTCGTTTTGTCCAGAATTCTAGGCTCAGTGGTAGCATCCAAAATACATTTAGAGGGGACTTTAGTACTACCAGGAAATGCTGGATCTTCAAAAAAAGAAAGTACACAATAATAATAATAATAATACATTTTATTTAATATAGTGCCTTTCTCACTTCAAGGCGCTGTACAATAAGATAAAAACAACAATCAATAAATACAGATAAAAATCACAGCAATTCAGGGTAAGCTTCCCCAACAGATAGGTCTTCAGTGACCGCTTAAAGCTCCCCACTGTCCTGCACTCCCATAGCTGATGGGGCAGAGAATTCCAGAGGGTAGGTGCTACAAACCCAAAGGCAAGCGCACCAGATGACTTTAAGCTTACCCTCAGAATCTCCAGCAACTCCTCGTCAGCCGAGTGGAGCTGTCGCAGAGGGGTGTAAGGAACCAGGAGCTCTTTCAAGTAATCAGGACCAAGTCCGTGTAAGGCTTTGTAGGTAAATAGACCTACCTCAAAGGTGATCCGCCACTGAATAGGCAGCCAGTGCAGATCACGCAGCACAGGGGTAATATGAGTTCTTCTCGAAGCCCCCATCAACAAACGTGCTGCAGCATTCTGCACTAGCTGAAAGCGGCGGATATCAACCCCTGGAAGCCCTAGGTAAAGGGTGTTGCAGTAGTCAAGGTGCGATGTCACAAATGCATGGACCAAGACAGGTAGGTCGCTGGACGGAACAAGGTGCTTGATCCTAGCAATGTTCCTAAGATGGTAAAAGGCCAGCTGGACGACTGCCAACACCTCATGACGAAGGGTCAGGCCATCGTCAAGCACCTTTCCTAGGTCGTGTACCCGTTCAGAGGTGAGAATCTGTGCACACCCCAGCACTAAACCAGAGGGGTGATCATTCCTCAACCCCCCTGTCCTATGGCCTGGGTCTACTACCAAGACCTCAGTCTTTCCTGGGTTCAACTTTAAACCACTGGCACTCATCCAGTCTTGGAGTTCTATGATGCAGCTGTTCAGCAGAGAGATAGCACTAATCTGGTCGGGGACAAAAGACAGGTAGAGCTGGGTATCATCAGCATAGCAGTGAAACCTCAGCCCATACCATCTTACAATGTCTCCGAGGGGCAGCATATACACAGCAAATAACATGGTGGACAGCACCAAGCCCTGAGGTACCCCGCAAGGCAGAGAGAAAGCCTCAGAAGAAAAAATACCCAAGACAACTCTCTGCATTCTACCAGCGAGGAAAGATGTAAACCACCTGAGAACTAATCCAGTCAGCCCACAGATGGACCTCAAATGCTCGAGTTGGACCCCATGATCTACAGTGTCAAAGGCTGATGATAGATCAAGGAGAACCAAGATGGAACAGTGTCTCCGATCTCTCGCCATCAGGAGATCAATTGAGCACCCGAACCAGAGCCGTCTCAGTACTATGCCTCTTACGAAAACCCAATTGGAGAGGTTCGTATAAATTATGGATGGTTAAATGGTTCTCTAGTTGAGCCGCCACAACTTTCTCAATAACCTTCCCTACAAAAGGAAGGTTAGAGATAGACCTATAGTTTGCTAGGTTCTCTGGGTCTAAAGAAGCTTTCTTCAGGAAGGGTATCACCACCCCCTCCTTCAGGGAGCTAGGAAACTCACCTGAGTCTAAAGAACACCGGACAATCCGAGCTAAGACCTGGCCTATGATGTCACTACAACCCAAAATCAGGGAAGTAGGGCCCGGATCTAACCTACAGCAAGTGGGATGCAACCCCTGGACAATCCTCATAATATCCACAAACTCCAGCAGATCAAAGGTACTCCAGGAAATTCCGGGCTCTGCAACACCGCACTGACCAACAGCATCTCCCATAGAGTGAAGTTGGTGGCACCCTTGCCTGATGTCAGCCACCTTATCCGTAAAGAAATGAGCGATCTCATCACACTCCCTTTGTGAAAAGACTCAACGGGACTGCTGACAGGTTGGGTTGCACAACCTGTCAACCGTTCTGAAGAGTTGAGCCGGTCGGTTCCGTGCGGCAGAAATTTCCCTGGACAGTAACTCTGCCTTCTTACGGGTAATTTCTGTTTGATAGAATTTATAATGTTCTAACAAAATAAGGTAGTCAGCATCTAAGGCTGTCCTCCGCCAGTGATGCTCTAACCTACGCCCCTGTCTCCGCAATTCCCTAAGAGCCCCATCAAACCATGGGGCCCTAGGGCGAAGCAGGAGGGGGGCAAACATGGACAGGAACAATCAGATTGAGAGCTGAACAGATGGTTCTATTGTAGGCCACAACTAACTGTGCAGGATCTGAGCTGGTCTCGTCAAACAACGAGAGGTCTGTCACCACCACCAGGTCATCAGGGGACACATCCCGTAAAGGGCGATAACTGACCATCTGCATAGAAGTCGACCTACCCAGGGGGGTCGAAAAATTGAACCCAACGGTGAAATGGTCAGACCAACCGACCGGTTCCACCACCAAGTCGGAGGCCTCGATCCCCAGGAGGAAGACCAGATCAAGGGAGTGACCACCGTTATGGGTAGCTGAGGAAACAACCTGTGTGAAGCTCAGAGATGTCCTCACCTGGAGGAAATGTTGTCCAAAAAGCGAGGATTCATCATCGACCCAGGCATTGAAGTCATCCAGAACCATCAGTCTGGGAGACTCCAACGCCATGTTGGCAGCGAAGTCTGCTACTTCCTGCAGGAACAGCTTCTCATCACCTAGTGGAGGGTAGATGAGAGCTATTCTGCACCCCACACCAGCTACCACAGTACACTCAAATGACCTGTCCTCCTCAAATGGAACACCAGTTAGGCCCAATTCGGTCTTGAAACAGACCGCGACCCCTCCGCGGTCCAATCTCGGGCGATGTATAACCGAGTACCCGGTGGGAATAGCTGCCTCCAAAATAGGGGCAGCATTCCCATCTAACCAGGTCTCGGTAATGCAAACCAGATCTGCTGCACCCAAAAAATCTGCAATAAGAGCAGTCTTGTTGCAGACAGATCTGGCATTGCATAACAGCGCCCGAGTTGGATGAGGTTGGCGAGCTGTCCCAACTACTTGCCCTCTGAAAACGGAGGTGCCCTTGGGTATGGAAACCAGAACAGGATCCCCACGTTCCAGGCACCATTTCGCCCCAGGGCATCTTCTGGTCCTAATGCTTCTATATTTGGACATTTTTGCAGTGGATGGTGGGAGCTCCACTGTCTCAAAAATTGACTTTTTAATATTTAATTGAACTGGTTAGTATTGTTAAGTATTTATTATTTTATTGTATGTTTATTTAGATATTTTGATTGCTTAGTTTATTTATCTTAAGTTGACGTGTTTTTAAGCTTAGTATTTTATTTTAATTTTATTGGGATTTCTCGGGAGTTTTGAGATCTTTGTTTTGGCCTGCTGTTTATGGATGACGTTAGTTACTCTTGTTTTACCCCCCCCATCATGCACTATTCATCCGCTGCTCTTCATGCCCTCCGCCCTTTCTTTGCCCCCCCTTTGCCTTTCCCCGTTTACCAACGCTGTAGGGCCTTGGGAATTGCGCGTGGGGGGTTGCGGAGGGCGGGGCATGAACAGTGGGAGGAATGGAGGAGGGTGTTGCGTCGAGTGGTTAAGTCCAGAAGACGCCCTGGGGCAAAATGGAGTGATGAACGGGGTCCTTCCTGGTTGGTCCCCATACCCAAGGGCACCACCACTTTTGTAAATGGTGGGCAGGTGGTCGGGGCTTCCCAGGAGTCCTATCCAACTCGGGTGGTGTTGTGCAATGCCAGGACCGTTGTGAACAAGACTGCCATTGTTGCGGACTTGGTAGGTACGGCGGACCTGACCTGCATCACCGAAACCTGGCTGGATAGCAATGCTGGCCCAGTTTTTGAGGCAGCAATTCCGGCCGGGTATTCGGTGATTCACTGCCCGAGATTGGATCGCAGGGGTGGGGGGGTTGCGGTCTGTTTCAAGACCAAATTGGACCTCACTAGTGTTCCAGTGGAGGAGACCAGATCCTTTGAGAGTGTCGTGGTGGCAGGTGGGGGCTATAGAATAGGACTCATCTATCGTCCACCCGGTGACGAAAAACTATTCTTAAAGGAAGTGGCGGACTTCGTCATCGACCTGGTACTTGAATTGCCCAGGTTGATGGTGCTGGGTGATTTTAATGCCTGGATCGATGACGAACTCTCGCTCTTTGGTCTGCACTTCCTCCAATTGATGTGTTCATTGGGCCTCTCACAGGTGGTTACCTCTGCTACTCATAAACATGGCCACTCACTCGATCTGGTCTTCCTGCTGGGGTTGGAGGCCTCCGATGTGGGGGTGGAACCAGTCGGTTGGTCCGACCACCACACTGTGAGGTTCAATTTTTGCACCCCCTGCGTAGACCTACCCCAGTGGAGATGGTCAAGTACCGCCCTTTACGGGATGTTACTCCCACCGGTCTAACTGCGGTTCTTGACCTATCAGGACTTCCTGGGTTGAGCTTAAATCTGGAAGTAATGGTGCAAGCCTATAATAAGGCTGTCACCTCCGCTTTGAATTTAATTGCTCCCACCCGTGTGCGGCCTCTCTACCTTCGCCCTCGATCCCCCTGGTTTGATTGGGATCTGAGGGAGTTGCGGAGACTTGGTCGCAGGTTGGAGAGATGTTGGCGGAAGTCCAGCTTAGATGCTGACCATCTTAGACTCCAAGAGCATTATAAACTCTATCAGTCAGCAATTACTCATAAGAAGGCAGTGTTCCTGTCTGGAGAAATTGCTGCTGCTCAGAATCGACCAGCCCAGCTCTTTCGAACCGTAGACAGGCTGTGCAACCCAACCTGTCTGCAGGTTCGTCGAACCTTTTCACAGTTACAGTGTGTGGAGCTTGCTCGATTCTTTGCCGATAAGGTGGCCGACATCAGGGCCGAGATTTGTGCCGCCCCCTCCACGGGACTTGTGGTGGTTCAGCCTATAGTCGCAAGCACACTGTTCACCTGGAGTTCCTTCATAAGGCCAGAAATCGAGGATGTTATGAGGATTGTCCGGGGTATGCGCACCACAAGCTGTAGTTTAGACCTGGGTCCCACAGGCCTGATTATGGGCTGTGGGGAGGTTATCTTCCCGGTTCTAGCCAGGATAGTCTGGTGTTCCTTGGACACTGGTGAATATCCCCACTCCCTGAAGGAAGCGGTGGTGACACCAGTGTTGAAAAAGGCATCTTTGGACCCCGACTCCCTGGCAAACTACAGACCCATCTCGAACCTCCTCTTTGTTGGGAAGGTAATCGAGAAAGTGGTGGCAGCCCAGTTGGACAACCATCTTACCATCCATAACATCTATGACCCTCTTCAATCAGGTTTTCAAAAGAGACATAGCACTGAGACTGCGCTGGTTCGGGTCCTCAATGATCTCCTGATGGCGAGAGACCAGAAAAAATGGTCCATTTTGGTCCTTCTGGATTTGTCAGCAGCATTTGCCACCGTAGACCATGGGGTGCTGCTTCAGCGCCTGAGATGCATCTGTGGGCTGTCGGGCTTGGTACACAGATGGTTTACTTCCTTCCTCACAGGCAGAACTCAGAGGGTGGTATCAGGAATTTTTTCCTCCGATCCTACTGCTCTGACTTGTGGGGGGTGCCTCAGGGCTCTGTGCTGTCCCCCATGTTGTTTGCGGTGTACATGCTTCCCCTCGGAGACACTGTAAGATGATATGGGCTGGGGTTTCAGTGTTATGCCGATGATACCCAGCTCTATCTGTCTTTTGTACCTGACCAGAATAGAGCACTCTCAGTGTTTAACAACTGTCTCAGGGAGATCCAGGATTGGATGAGGTCCAGCTGGTTGAAGTTGAGCTCTGGGAAGACAGAGGTGTTGGTAGTGGATCCTGGCCGCCGGATTTAGGGGTCCGGGGCACTTCAAACCTCTGGTTTATTCCTGGGAGATGCGGAGCTCCCTATTTCTGAACGGGTGCGAGACCTGGGGGTGATCCTTGACGATCAGCTGACATTGCGTGCGCAACTGTCGGCAGTCGTTAAGGTATCCTTTTACCATCTTAGGAACATCGCCAGGATCAAGCACCTTGTTCCATCCGGCGACCTACCCACGCTGATCCACGCCTTTGTGACCTCGCATCTGGACTACTGCAACTCCCTTTACTTTGGGCTGCCTGGGGTTGATATCCACCGCTTGCAGCTAGTGCAGAACTCGGCAGCCCGGTTGTTAACGGGGACCTCTCATTCCTCTCATATTACACCGGTGCTCCGAGACCTGCACTGGCTGCCAATTCAGTGGTGGATCACCTTTAAAGTCGGTCTCCTGACTTATAAAGCCCTACACGGGTTGGGCCCGGATTACCTGAAAGAGCTTCTGGTGCCTTATCGACCGACGCGACCACTCCGCTCAGCCAGCGAGGGGTTGCTAGAGATCCGAGGGTCATTTTAAAATCTTCTGGCGCCCGAGCTTTTATGTTCGTGGTGCTGACCTCTGGAATTCTTACCACGTTGGATTCAGAGTGCATGACGGTGGAGGGTTTTAAAGGGCCTAAAGTCTTTTTATGGAATAAGGCATTTGTAGATAATTTGGATGCCTATTAATTGCCGCTGTTAATTCAGTTTTATTATGTTTTAGTATGTTTTTATTCTGTATTTTATTGTAATGCGCCATGGTTTTAAGAAAGGCGTAGATAAATAAAGTTTATTAATTATTATTATTATTATTATTAATGACCCCAATGGGAGAGCACCACTCTTTCGGGCTCCGCTGTCCGCAACCCCACACCCGCACCTGACACCCACCCCTGCGAGCAATCCCCAGAGCTCGACAGTGCTGATAAATGAATGCAGGCGGGGGAGAGAAGAGAACGGGCAGAGGGCATGGAGAGTGGAGGCCGAATAGCACAGAACAGGGGGGGCAAGCAGGCACATTCCACCAATAAATTATGACCAAACAGAGAGAGAGAGAGAACACAAAACCCCAAATTCCTAAAATAAAACCATGAACAATTAGAATATTAAAACCCCCCACAACAATATAAACCATAATCCTAATCCAAAAAAAAATATAAAAAGTGCCCTCCTCCCACAACTGGATATAATTCGATCCCAGAAGATAAAATAAAATCCCCTCTCACAGGATATAAATAGAGAAACAAATATAAATTCACCCCCTCCCGCAGCCCTCTCACAGCCAAAAGGAAAAGGGGAAAAAATTCTAGGCACTCCCACTGCCCAGAAAACGCAACAAAATCAAAAACGAAAATACACATAAACATCAAAATAAAATAAAAATAAGTATAGACCCCCTGATCCTCTCACCACCAGGAGACCAAAAATTAAAAATCTGGGAAAGAAGTCATTCAATAGTAGGCAAAGTCATAAAAGAAATCAATTCAATGTAAATCCAATCGAAAACTTCAAATAATCGAACATAGATCAAGTCCCTCACAGCCAAATCCAGGTCAGCCCACACTTCAGAAATTCAAAGTCCAGAGCGTCAAAAAAGGCAAACCTCCTGGTACCAGTATCAGTAGACCGGCCCTCACAGATCGCTTTCAAATGTATCCAAAGATATCCGAAGATGAATATAGTAATGGCAAGACAGTCCTGGTTCAAATAATGCCAGAACCCAACCGACCCAGGGCAGGTCACGATATGTGCAACCCAACACCCCCTCCTGGAACGCCAGAGAAAACCCAGCCTCTGCCAGGCAACTCCGATGACTCCTGGAAGCTCCGTGAACACCAACCCTTCGGTAGGCACTCCCGACCCTCCCGGGGACAAACGGCTACACCCTGCACTCACCTCTAGGTCAGCTGGACTGGCTAAACCTCTTCTCCTCCTCCTCCGAAGCTCCACAGGACAGCAGCAACAATTCAAGCAATCCTCAAAGGAACGAATCAAGTCCAATCGCACGACTGCTCAGATTTCCAGTCTCACTCCTACATCCAAATAATTCCAGAAAATGACTGATGACTTCAGACGGTACTGTGTAAGTAACAACTTAATAAAAATATTCAATACTCCAGTGGCAAAGGACAAAGAATGGTCAGACACTTCAAAAAAGATTTGCAGGCTCAGGCTCAGGTGATTCACAGCAACACAACTTTCCACCAGTGATCAACGACTCAGAGCGTTTTCACTCGTCACAGCGGGAACTACCAGTCAGTTCGGCAAAGCTGCAGAAACCACCGTATCCAAAAACCGTGAAGAATGACAGCAAAAATAACTAAACATGAAAAATAAGACGACAAAAATAATAAACGAGCATAAAAGCACAAAATACTTCGGCATAGGGGGCTGAAATAAAATAAAATCTGCAAATATCTGCAGAGCTGTGTTCATGGCTAGCCCAGTGTGGCTGCCATCTTGAATCCTTATATATATATATATATATATATATAAAGAATATTGTAGAATAAAGTTGTTTCCAGTGTAGTGATGCTATTTGTGCTACGAGTTTCCACTGTTTTAGTCTAAAGAAACATTTCTTAACGTATGTAGGAGGAGGAGGGTCCATCCTAGCAAACCAGAGGACACCGCGTTCCGACCGAGGGAGCAAAAAAACACACCAATCTTTTAACAGGTCTGTCCATGGCAACACCACCCATTGCAGAAGGGGTGTTAAATTAAAATTTAAAAAAATAGACAGCAAAAGATAAACAGGGGATTAATCATTCCCTGGCCCCCCTCCTTGATACAGCAGTAAGTATGGCACCGTTTTACAGGATTTAGCATGCTGCCTCACAACAATCTAAAGAAAATACTGTACAGATAGGTTTGTATAGCTAAAGGGGGAGGAAAAACATAGGCAGTGTACAGAAAGATAGGAACAATAAACGTCTTCAGGAGAAATACCCTCTTCTGTTTGTCATAGGCCAAGAGGCTCATCTGGCAACCAGTTTTTCCACCCTCTTAATTTTAGAAAGCCATTTAATAGTAGCCATGTCCCCGTACCTAAATGTAATGCCAGGCACTTCTAGTGTGTCCATGGTCATGGGGATCTGAAGTAAGTCAGGACCATTGAAGGCTCCTAACTGTAAGGTCTTATATTTAGTTTTATTAGTAGTGAGACCAGTACACTCAATTAAAACAGATAGCTGAGCAATCACCTTATTACCAGAGTCCCGATTTTTCGCCCACAAGACCAAGTCATCTGCATAAGCAGCAATTTTGGCTAGCAGAGAACCTTGGACAGTAGTCATAGCTGACACGTCTGGCATGGACTCAATGTAATGAAGAACCAGATCAGTAGGAAACACATATAAAAGTGGGCTCGGGGGACAACCCTGTCATACTCCCTGTCACACAGCACAAGGGTTTCCCACCCAGCCATTCACCAAAGGTAATATTGCTGCATTTTGATATGTCACATGGATCTTCTTGATAAAAGGGTCAGGTAACTTGTAGGCTTTAAGCACTTTCCATAAACATGTATGAATTACTGAACGAAAAGCTTGTTGCTGGTCCATGGATATAACGTATCCATCTAAATTCCCCCGAACACCCTTTCCTCTACTTTCCTAATATATAATAAGTTATTGTGGCTAGATCTCCCTGGTACTGAACAAGCCTGCATCAGAGCTATTAAGCTTTGGGCCACCATGGCCAATCTTTTACACAGAATTGTATTAAAAATTTTGGTGTCAGTATGTAAGAGACTCAATGGGTATACCGTGAAGAGGGCAAATGAAAAATGGTGAACTGTCACAACAGCGAAGAAACCATGGTGCCAACACTTTTGCATGACCACTGTTCTGTCCCCATTCCTGAGTTGTTCCCCCCTGGAGAAGGAATCTAAATTAAGGGGAGAGTGGGGGGGGGAGCTCTAGGCAATTTATTTATAGCTAATGAATTGCTTGCTTGCTTGCTATAACTAAGTTACTTGGCTCTTGCTTACCTAGCTTAGGCTAATTTCTTTACTGCAGTTTAATGCTTACTGTTTAAACATACTGTAGGCTAATTTATGTATAGATAATGAAATGCTTGCTGACTACATTTTTCTGGCGCTCTTCTCCACTAAATATCCCTGCTCTGCTATCCCCTAAACTAACCTCTCTCTCTCTCTCTCTCCCATAGCCTTCCCTTGCTGCAGTGCCCTCATGGAAATTTGTTTGGTGCCTGCCCACTTGCCCACCCCCCGACCCTTCTGAATCCTCCTTACTAATTCTGCTTCTCACTACCATTCTCCCTCTATTCCCCAACCCCCCTCACCCTTTGTTTCAGCTCTGTCCCTCTGATGCCCATCACAGACAGCCCTCCCCCCGAACCTCTCCAAATGCCAACTTTTGTCATTACCTGCCCCTAGCTATTGTTCACTGACCAGGACCACCCACCGATTAAGTTTGGGTGCTGTCTCAGACTCCTTTAAGTTACTTAATCTCTCTCCTCTCTCCCTCTCTTCCAGCCTGCTGCTTGAGCAGGTTGCTGCACTGCCTCAGACCATGGCAGCTGCATTCTCCCTGCACCCAGCCCTCTTCCAGAGCAGGGTAGTGCTGCCACTGCACATGATCTCACTGTCAGCCTTCCTTCAGTCTCCTGCCCTACAGCCTAACGCTAACCAGGTATGCCAAACCACTGAGGAACTGCGGATTATATGCTGCTGTTGTGATTGGCTCCACCAACACGAGGAAGGCCCGTGATTGGATGTTCAGCAGCCTAGCCAGCCTGCCATTGGTCAGGACTGGTTCAGACCCTTTTTTGGAATGCTCGGGGCTTGTATTTTAAAAGTATATTACAGTCTTTAGCTCTGTATTTTGTCCCACCCACCCACCCTCCCCATCCCTGGCCTCGGCCTCTATTAAATACCCTCCTCCCCGCCTCTCCTCAGCTGTTGGCTTGCATCTGCCTCTGGCTCCTCCTTAAGTGCCTGTTACAGCCCCTTAAGGGACCAGGGACAACTTTCCGCAACCTGTAGCACTACACTTCTGGCAGACCTCCCTGTCCCACTATTTAAACATCCTGATCCCTCTCACCTGTCACCCATTCCACCCCCCCACCACACACCATGACTCCTCTAGCAGCTCTTGCCGTCATCTGTAAAAGCCTAAAGCTCTGCCCCCCCATAAATGTTACTACCACCCCCATCTCAACTGAACACCCTTTAGTACTTCTCTCTACTTCCCCATGGACTCTGCCTAACACCACACCACCCTGAGGGCTTTGCAGATGCATCCTTCCAGTACTCTTAAGTCGACTAAAGATCACCTCCCTGGGGCTGCAGTCGAGATTGCAATCAGCCCAGCCAAAACTCTCCACTATATCTGTGGCCCTACCTAATAACTTGAGGTACACCTGCATTCACAGAAGCAGAGCGATTCACTACTGCTTCCCTATTTCCTCTACCATTACAACACAGGCTTTCAGGATCAGGACCTACTTATTGCTTTCCCCCAATTATTTATT
This sequence comes from Neoceratodus forsteri, assembly GCA_016271365.2. Lineage (NCBI taxonomy): Eukaryota > Metazoa > Chordata > Ceratodontiformes > Ceratodontidae > Neoceratodus > Neoceratodus forsteri. Next base: position 1,029,278,324 of record CM057449.1, on the reverse strand, counting down.
TATTTAGTTTTTGTTGACCGGGTAAGTGCACTAGACAAATCCTGCCTATTTTCAGGCACGACCCAGGGGAGGGGGATACAGATGAATGCCAACTGACCTTGAACCAGATTAAGCTGTTGATTATGATGTCAGACATAAATACAGGAATATTAATCCTCCTTATCCCCTGCCTCATGTGTGAAGCAGATTGGTCACCCCCTGGACATGTGACTTATCCCAACTCCAGTCCTTGCCTCTCCCCCCTCATCAGACCACAGTCTAGTGGTATCATCTCTGAGGTAAGTCTTAAGCAGCTCTTCAAAATTACACCTAAAAATTACACACCCCTTGTACCTCACAAAATCTTGGTAGCAGCCCTCCTCTGCTGCCGTACCATCGAGATAGCCCTGTCTCAAACTCGCTCAGCCAGTCAGCCCTCTACTCCTAAAGTGCCAACCTCTGAGCATATGATTTCTGTACAGTGAACATACAAGGTAACCCTCTTGTCTGTTTTGTGGGTTCAAGTCACCTTAGTCTCAAGCTCTGGAAGGATTCAAACTGATAACCTCTTGTTAGCATAACCAATTATCAGGCTTAGATAATTCTGTCTTTGGGGGGCCAGATATATTTGCCTACAGGCACCCAACCAGGTCTTTCAAATGAACCCTTAGAACTCAAAGCAAGACTTTTAGAGAACTCTATCCATTTCCCAGTTTGGTATGCAATAAGCCCATAAACATTGTACTTATAACCTTTAAAAGCTCCACTTAAAATAAAAAGAATTGTCAAGGCACTCCAGCAGTTTCATTTGTAAAAAAATATATTTACTTTAAAAATATCAAAACAGAACAATAATTACAGAACAAATTATATATATCCCAACACATATAGCCTTAAAACAAACAGGAAAAAGTACAATCCCTACATTACATACATGTAGACTGGTTTAATCTTACTCTTTTTCAGTGCTGTGATGATTCTCCCTAAGTCAGATAGTATTCTCTTGTGTCAGTCAGAAATATTTTCTTGTGTCCCTCTGTCAGGTTCTTTCAGCACTTAAACACACTTCTGAGCCGGCCTTCTCATGAGGTCACTAACTCTGCCTTGGTGAATCAAACTCTATATTTTACAATACAGGGTCTCCAAATAAAATATTTAAAAAAACATATGAGATGACCTCACTGACTTTCCTCTCCACAGGTTAACTAGTCAGAACTGGTTTGTGCTCTGCTACACACACACACACACACACACACACATAAACAGTCTTTTGATGTAAGTCACTGTATTCAAATCAGAAGTGTATTTGACTTCTAAACCTCGTCTGGGCCCTGGGTATCTACACATCAAAGGGTATTCATGTAATTCAAGGGTTCCCTGGAAATGTATATTGGACCTTCCAGAATCGTCTGGGTCCTCCCTGGCTCAGACATCAAACCTCTTCAATGTCCATTCTGGCCTCTCTTCGACACACCTCCCCACAAGTCCTTCCCTGGCAACTATGCAAGGCAAAGGATCTCCCTGAGGGCATTACATCTTTCGGATGAGACGTTAAACCGAGGTCCCATCTGCCTGGATTGGTGGTAGTTCAGGTGGATGTTAAAGATCCCATGGCACTTATCGAAAAGAGTAGGGGAATTTCCCCGGTGTCCTGGCCAAATTTCCCTCATTCACTATAAATACCACCAACAGCTTAATCTGGTTCAAAGTCAGTTGCATGCCTGAAAATAGGCAGGATTTGTCTAGTGCACTTACCCGGTCAACAAAAACGAAATAAATAAATAAATAAAATAAATTATGAATGGCTAATCTTATTTCCTGGGATGAAAGCAAATTGACAAAGTAATTTCACCCCAGATCTCTGCAGTTTAAAATACCTCCTGTCCTTTGAACTTATCCCTGAGGGTCTTGATGTGTCAATTCCAGTAAGATAGCCTTATCCTTGAACTGACCCTTCCCTTCACATATTTTATATGTAATAACGACAATTAATACAGCACTCGAGCACTCAGAGCTGGCTGTCTACGTCACAAGCCCTAGACACCCATGACCCACATCGGGTGAAAGCAAAAAAGCTACGCTGGATATACTGGGCATACATGCTCAGAAAACTGCTCCTTCTACTATTACTGATCGCAGGAGATGTCCACCCAAACCCCGGGCCATGACGTACCAGCCCACACAAGAAGTTAGGCCACCTCAAGATAGTGTCACTAAATGTACAGAGCCTCCATAACAAACTACCTCAGTTCCAGGCCTGGGTTGAGCTACTTTAACCTGATATTATAGCTCTCACCAAAACTTGGCTATCACCTAAGACCTGTGATGCCTCAATAGCTCTCGACGGCTACACAGTGTTCCGACAGGACAGATTATCCAAGCGGGGTGGAGGTTGCTTAGTTTATCTAAAAAATGGGATTAAGGCTCAGGTTCTGCCTAGCAGTTTTCAAACCAAAGAGGTGCAAACCCTCAGCCACAAATGCACACTAGGTAAGCAGCTCAAGGTGTTACTACTATCCATTGTGTATATACCTCCTGGGTCTCTTAACTCTGGCTTCCAACAGGTTATAAGCAGCCTGGAGCAGATCAATACCAACTGGGAGCATATTATTGTTGGTGATTTTAACACCAACTGGCTGGCCAATGACTTCCGAACAGTAGAGGACCAGGTATGCAGGCTCGACCTCACTCAACTAGTCCCTACAGCCACCAGATTTAATTACAAAACTGGCATAAGCACTCTAATCGACTGGCTTCTGGCAAGCTGCCCAGAACGCATCTCTGAGGTCACTGTCCTTCCTGACACCCTCAGTGATCATTCTCCTGCCATGTGTATATGGTCAAATAAGGCCAAAAATAGTGATCCACAGGTCTCATGAAACCACTCCCTGAGAAATGGGCTGCTGGAATCCTTTAGACAATACCTGAAGTTAGTAGACTGGACACCTCTGTACAGAGCTGAGGACAGGAATCAAGCCCTAAACTACTTCCTCATAATCTTTACTGAAGCCTGTGACGTCTTTGCACCTTATATATCAAAACACATGAGGGAGTACTAACCCCTGGCTCACGGTCTCCATTACTGAACTTATAAGGGAAAGGGATAACCTCTGGCATAGGGCCAAAGCATCTTGTAGTGTAGCAGATCTCATTAAGTATAAGATCACAAGGAACAACTGCACCAGGCTCATCCATCAAGCTAAGGCAACCTACTACAATAACCTACTAAAAAGGAGCTGGGGCATGGAAGGAGTTCTGGGACTCAATCAAATCACTCACCGGCAAACCCTCTAAAGCCCAACCAGGCCTAATAGTCACTGCAGCTGGGACACTTCAGGAGTCGATGGACATTGCAAATGCATTCAATCGAGCTTTCAATGATCTTAGCTCTGTACTTCCCAGTGACTACCTGACCCTGACCAACCCCCCCAAACAGTGGGAAGCTCCCTCCCCCATTCTACATTAAGTAGCTGACTAGAAACGACACCATCAAGTAAATGACGCATGTCCTAGGGAAGACAAGAATGGGGAGAAACCTTGTAGACATGAAAATGGTGGAACTTACTGTTAATGAACTGGCTGAACTGATAACCAAAGTCTTTAATGCCTCACTTAGGTCAGGTGTGTTCTCCGACAAATGGAAGGAGGCTCTTGTCATCCCAGTCCCTAAATCAGGTGATGCCACACACTTTACTAACTACAAGCCCAGCTCCATTCTCCCTCCCCTGTCTAAAGAGTTGGAATGAATTGTCTCTGACCAGCTCTCAGATCACCTGCTGAAGCACAACCTACTATGTGCTCAGCAGCATGGATTCCAGAAAAAACACTCCACCATTATCGCCCGGGTTCACTTCACCACCCAAATCTATGATGCCTTTGATGACGGTCTTGTTGTGGGATCTATCTTTATTGACCTCACAAAGGCATTTGACACTGTCAACCATTAAATCCTCCTTCAATGTCTGAGCTCTTTAGGCCTATCCATAGACACGGTCACCTGGTTGGAAAGCTACCTCTTTAGAAGGACACAATGCGTCAAAATCAATGGCGCACTATCTGAACACAGGGAGGTGACTCATGGTGTCCCAAGGCTCTATTCTGTGTCCGATACTTTTTAGCCTCTTCATAAACCCCGAGCCTTCAGTCTGCCAGGACCATATCGTGCTATATGCGGATGATGCGGACATCTCCGTAAGTGGAAAAAAACTATCAATCACCACCAGTAAACTTGAAATGAATCTCCATAAGCTGGAGGCCTGGTTCTCAGCCAATAAACTGCTGCTCAAATATAAAAAAAACAAGAGCATTCTTTTCTAGCTTCCTCAGAATAGGAAAAAACTTGGGAAAATGCTGATACAGACTCGCAGCAGGCACACCTTGGAACAAGTGGACACTTTTAAATACCTTGGGCTCGATAGTGCCCTTTCCTACACTACACATGTGAATCATGTTATCAAAATGGCCAATGCAAAACTAGGTGTTCTGTACGTGCCACCAGAGGCCCTAACACTTGTCACCTCCTGCTCGGTACTGTCTACCATAGACTACAGCCCGCTTCCATGACACTCTTGTAAATGTTTGTTATATGAATGAAAGTTAAATGGAACTTTAACTGTGTGTAGTATTAACTGCACTTGCTACACTCGCTATCGTGAGGCTCTGGAGCCTGAGTCAACACAAGGATCTAGGAAGAGGAGGGTAGTTCTTAGAGATCCACTCGAGAACTACCACTCATAATTTCAGGGATTGTTTTGTAGTCTGGACAGAGGGGGTGATTGCTTTACTTCAGTTAAGCCACAATCTGTGGTTATTTTTACTTTTTGCATGTTTTTATGCGTTTTTTGCATATTAGTCACTCCGTGATCCCTAGCAGTACTTCCTGGGTCACAAGGGCCTTTATAAAGAAGCCCTGCAGTGAGCAAGTGCTCAGATACTGCTTGAATTACCTAAAACACACTTCCATGACACTCTTGTAAATGTTTGTTATATGAATGAAGTTAAATGGAACTTTAACTGTGTGTAGTATTAACTGCACTTACTACACTCGTTATCGCGAGGCTCTGGAGCCCTAGCCAACACAAGGAACTAGAAAGAGAAGGGTAGTTCTTAGAGATCTACTTGAGAACTACCACTCATAATTTCAGGGGTTGTTTTGTGCACTGGACAGCGGGGGTGACTGCTATACTTTAGTTAAGCCACAATCTGTGGTTATTTTAACTTTTTGCATGTTTTTATGCGTTTTTGCACATTAGTCACTGCGCAACCCCTAGCAGTACTTCCTGGGTCTCAAGGGCCTTTATAAGGAAGCCCTGCAGTGAGCAGGATGAGCACAAGCAGGGCAAGTGCGTGCTTGTGCGTGCAAAGACATGTGTGTCTAGCGTGTGTCACGCGTGTCAAGAGTGTAAGAGGGCAAGAGGGGACAACTTATACCAAGTATTGCTTGTAAGTATATGCAACATATCATAGTGCAGCTCTTGTAGAGTACAAATAAACAAAAAATAAGTAACTTAATTGCCTTGGAAACTTCACCTACCCCTGTAGAACTACTATAAACTCATTAAAATCTACTAGGAGAGAAGTTATAATGACTCTCAATGGGGAGACAGGTTTAATGTGTCATACCTTCAATATGTACACCTTGTTCAACTCCCTCCCCAATACCCCTTTATATGTTTGTGCAAAATGTGTCAACAACAGTGTACTCAGGGAAGATACTGACATATTTTACAAGAGGTTGACAGTGATTGAACAGCGACAGGAAGCATTGGTCCAAAAAACACATAGCTCGACTCTGAGCGAGGGAACATTGGACAAGTCACATAACAATGTGGCCTTCGGGATATTAAATTATCAGAGTAGAACACTCCAAAAGGAAAAAAGGAAACGTACTACGTTAAATGAGAATAGTAATACCTGACACCGAGGATTGGATTGAAGTTGTTGTGGGGCATAAATCTAAAGCTAGACGTAGGGCATTGGGCAATAGTAGTGTACTAAGTAACAGGTACGAACCTCTAATTGATTTAGACGCAGGTGACAGTACAGAGAAAGGTCATCTTGGGGAAAATCTAGAGGGAAACAATAATGAACAGCATAATAGGGAATATACTGACTCTGATAACGAGGCATCTCACTTAAGTACCCTATCAGCTGGTACTATAGAATTCATGCCCAAATCAAGGGGAAAACATAATTTGCTCGACACCACTGCTAAAGATAAGGGACGTAAGCACAAAAACAAAACACTTAGAGCTAATAGGAAACAAGGAATCTCAATTAGGCATGCCAGAACCCCAATCAGGCATGATAGATCATATACAGCCTATGGAAATGCAACTGTCAAATGAGTCACATAGGCAATACTTTGTATTAGGTGATTCCATAATAAAATACTCTGATAAAATTGTGTGTAGGAAGGATAAACACAATATTGCTTGCTCATCATTCAGAGGGGCTGGGATTAAGGATATACATAATATGTGTGCTGACATCTTACATAATTCAGGTCCAAACCCCCTTGTTGTACTACATGCTGGTACTAATGACCTAAAAAAAACTATCTATTGATGAAATAAAAAAGGAATTTATAAGCCTGGGGAAAACTCTAACAGAAATCAAGTGTGAGATATAGTTCTCTGAAATATTACCAGTACCCAGAGCAAATTACCAAACAACAAGAAAAATTAAAAGTATAAATGAATGGTTGCGCAAATGGACTCTTGAAGGATATTCATCTATTCCTCACTGGGAAATGTTCTGTGATAATAGATCACTATATTTGTGGGATGGATTACATTTAAGCAAGCAAGGTGCATACAAACTAGGAAGGACCTTTGAGAATATTATCAAAATTCTTTAAACTAACTCGGGGGCAGGGAACCACTAAAGTTCTACCCACAACAAACAAAATCTAAATAAAATAAAGATTTGGAGCATCAATGCTAGAAGCCTTACCCATATTAAATTAACTGAATTAAAAATACTCATAAAAAATATAACACAGATATTGTTTGTGTAACTGAAACCTGGTGGGATGAGAGCAGTGAATGGTCCAATAGCATTCCAGGGTATCAACTTTTTACTAAGAATCGAACAGATAGGAAAGGAGGTGGCGTATATTGCTATGTTTCTGAGCACATTCAATGCCAAGAAATAGAAATATCCAGTACTCCTGAAAGAGTAACAGAAACACTATGGATAAATATAATCTTTACCCACTTGCCAAAAATAGTACTGGGAATTTGCTATAGACCTCCGAATAGTAATAGTAACTATAACTGAACTCTGATGAAATTGATACAGCCTGCAGTTTAGGTGATACTATATTACTGGGTGACTTTAATGTACTGGATATTACCTGGGACCAAATGACAGGAGTTACTGTATTTGAAAAAACTCTAGTTGATACATTAGCATCCCATGGTTGTTATCAAATGGTGGAATCTCCCACCAGAGGGAAAAATATCTTAGATTTAGTAATCACAACTCTAAAGAAAGAATTAGTAATATAGAAGTTAGCTCTCACTTAGGATGTAGTGATCATAAAACTATAGAATGCACCCTAAATATTATGAAGTCCAAAACCTGTGGACGCCTTACATCATTTGATTATAAAAAAGCAAACTGGCCAAAAATTATTAATGCATTTAACAGTAACAACTGGGAGACATCCTTTTGTGACCTGGAGGTCAATTTAATGTGGGACAAATTGAAATCCACGATACAAGAGATAATTGATCATCATATCCCAAGGTGTAAAAATATAAATAATAAAGGTAATATTCCTCTATGGTTCTGCAAGGCAATTAAATCCCAAATAAATAAGAAAAATAAAGCCTTTAGAAAATATAAGTCAAATCCATCACAAATCAACCAAATTAAATATAGGATTCAACAGAGATTGCTGAAATCACTAATGAAAAAGAGAAAATAAAACTCGAAAATAAATTAGCTTCCAATAAAAATCACAAGGCCTTTTATGCTTACATTAATAACAATAAGCAAACTAATAACAGAATCAATACTGTAACAGTCAATGGTGAATTAAAAAATAATAATGACATTGCAAATAGCTTCAATAATTATTTTACATCAGTTTATCAAATAAATAACTCAAAGGTGACTACCCTTTATGTGGAAAATTCTGAGGTATTTAGTATTACCCAGGGTATGGTACTTAGAGACCTATATAAATTACGTACCTCCTCCTCACCGGGACCAGGTACTATTGATTCTATTATCTGGAAGCAATTGGCCGATGTGGTTGCTAGGCCTCTGACCATCCTATTTAACAAATCCATTCTGACTGGCAAAGTCCCACTTGATTGTCGTAATGCAATAGTTGTTCCAATATACAAGAAAGGCAATAAATCAAATGTCGCAAATTATAGGCCCATCAGTCTTACGACTATTTGCTGCAAGACATTAGAACGTTTGATTAAAAATAAAATTGAGAACAATATAGTTGTATTGGTGTAGGGCCCCCAGACTCCTGCCTTTTTGCAAAATGACAGGTGGTATGCTGTTGAAGCTGACAGCAGTACCTGGTGGGGACTGGGTTCAGGGAGGACTAGGTTACTTGGCACAAGGGTCCTAGGTTTGGCTACTCTGCTCAGGGGCACCCAAGTAAATCCGAACACAGGAAGCAACAACTGTAATGTCCAATACCAGGAATGGGATTCTAAAGTGTGGCTTTTATTCACATCCAAACTGAACAAACAAAGCATAGACGGACCCCCACGGGGCTACATTCCTGGTAATGCAGATAAGAGATACAGAACACTTCTTCACTATTTCAGCCCTCAGGCTCTGAACCCACCAGGCACACAGCCCGGACTTGCATGCAGCTTTGGGTACACAGCCTGACTTGTACACTATTTGGGTTTTTCCTGGCCCGACTCCCCTGCCGGCCTCTCGATCCCGGTCCATATGGCAGTGAACCAAATTTTCTGTTGGTGGCTCCCCAAGCCACCTTAGAGCCTTTGACTCCTTAAGGGAAATTTCCTTCCAGTCCCACGTCTGGGTACTTCCCTCATCACTGGCCAAGTGCATGAGGCAAAGTAGAAATCCACAGAGCAAATCCATAGAGGTGGACCTGGTTACTAAAGGTGGGGGGTATCTCACCTCCAGCTCCCACAATCCATACCAGCCATTCCTCTGGACATTAAACAACTCTTTTGAAGCTTGGCAATGTAGATTAAAGGGTAGACGTATAGCACATCTCCTCTACATGTCTTGACTTTCCCTTGTGCTGGACTTGAACATACTTTTACTTGGCTAAGCCTATTCCTCTAGGCCTCCCACTAATTCAACAGTCCAATCCCACTTTAACACAGTTCAGGTGAAACATAGGCCCTTTGACAAGAGCAGAACTCACCTTTGGTTGCAGGTGCCCCACAGGCGAATCTTGACAGCTTCTGGTACCCAACACTTGGAAAAATAAGGCAGCTTCTTCTCTAGCAGTAGCCAGGGGTTGCCCTGGAATGCAGCAAACCTTCCACCCCCATCCCCTCAGGGATGGGGCACAGAGACCAGTAACAGCGGTCTCCACCACTTCAAGAACAGCTTACTGTGTTCCTCTTTAGGCGGAAACACACACCTTTCCCTAAAAGTAGCTCTATATCAGAGCTTAGGCTCCAAGAGCCTGTGCACAGACTGCTGTGCTCCTCTCTTCAAGACAGCTCACACACAACTGCTCTCCACTGTTCAAAAACTCCCAACATTCTAATCTAACTCCCTTCTGCAGATTCCAATGTGGCTCATGCAGCTGCGATAGTTCTATGGTGATGTCATCCCTCAGTCTCAGCTGAGACTGAGAACAGAGTGAGACAGTGTGAAATCCATTTAACTGGAGTTTCACAAGCTGCCTTCCCTGCCTACCACTAGGTCTTACTGGGATTCTAGTAGCCCAGGGTAACAGGGTTACACTCGCACTGGGCCAGGAAAATGACTGTCCGCGGTCATTATTTACCAACAGAGCCATCCCACCCCTGTATAATGCTACCTGCAGAGGGGGGTGATCAGGCCCCCTCCTACCATGTGCAAGCACAGGCAGGCAACACTAAGGGCCTAGAGGCCTTTGGCTGACATATCAGCCTCTACTCTACCCAACCCACTAACTATGGGTGCCTAGTGGCTCTGGTAGAACTGTCCAGAGCATAGCCCTAATAGATCAGCACTACAACCCCTACTGCAGGTCAGGGCCACTGCCTTTCTATCCCCCCTAGCCCTCTAGGGAAAACCTATCTGCCTCTAACTTAACACCCCAAAATAAAACAAACAGGGGACTTCCCTGACCTTGGGCACCCTGCAACCACACACTAAGAACTAATACCATCTATTACATTTCATTACTGCCTCCTCCCCCACAACCACACCTGTGGAAGGAAAGGGTTACTACAGTAACAACAACAGTACTTTAAATACTACACACTAAAGTACTAATGAGGAACTCCGATGAGCCCCTCCTCCTCTTCTTGTCTTCTCTTCTATCATCTTCAGGAACACCTGCAAGAAAAAGAAAGACAACACACACTCCAAATCTGCATACACAGTCTACCTAACCCCTACCATCAAAACACTGGAGAATCCCAAAAAGATTTTTTTTTTAGAAAAGGTAGAAAAACAGTATATACATTAGAAAACAGTAGAAAAACAATGACATTATTTACAATACACATTTGGGGGATGGAGTGCCCTAAAAGTCCCATCTAGTGAACACAGTGCCTGAAGGCTAGTCCATTAAAGAGTCTCTCCTGGGCCGGAGCCCGGTGAAGCACAGTTCTAGAAGGCCAAAGTCCCGAAGGGGAGAGTCTTTGAGGACAGTTCACACATAACTGGAGTCTGCTAGTGTAGGGTGTGTACTGCAATGTCATAAGGATAGAAAAGTTTGGACTTACCAGCCCCTTGTAGACCTGCTCCTCAGCCGAAGACTCTCCCTGTCAGCATTCTTCCGATACAGCTGGGCGTACATCTTCCAGGAACTACAGGAGTGCACATCTGGGAACTGCTGGGTTGATGTCATCTCTGGAGATGGAACCTTAGAACAGGACCAAAAAGGAAAACAGCTGGTCTGATGTCATCCGATTACCAGGCGATGAAGCAGGATACAGCTGGTCTGGTGTCCTCTCTGGATCTGAAGTCATCTGGTGGGCCAGTCGATGGATTCTGGAAAGGCCAGTACACTGTAGAACCGATGAATGTGGGGCACCTGACTCCTGGATGTCCATACTGGCGGATCAACAAAGGCACTGCAATGGCTGGTGTGGCAGTATTGACTACCACTGCTCTGCTTTCCATCTGGCAGGCACGGGCACATTTGCAGGGAGGTCCTTGCATTGAGGCCAATAGTACAGGGGGTCAGGAGCTTGAATTATTACCCCATCTGGGTGCACATAATTCACACTGTAGAAGGTTTCATGTCCCTCTCCATCCACTATTCGAACAGTGTCCATAAACAGTGTCCTGCCTCTTTTCCACTGGGTGTATTTTTCATGAAACAGTCTGTTCCTGACATGCTTGTTTGCACCAGGATGCACACATTTCATTGCTTTGGCCCAGATCCAGGAGTTCCTGCTGTTCTCAATCTCCTCCCAGATTCTCAGAGGAAAGGTAGGAAAGGACATTCCATAGATTTCATTCGCCTTCCTACGAACCAGTCTCTCCTCTTTACTAGCTTTGGTCAACCTGAGACCGCTGGCCTGGCTTGGGGGTGGCCAGTCCTGGTTCTGCCAGCTACGCATTCTCAATGAGATGAAGAGATGAAACACGGATCCCTGACTTCTTCTTCTTGCACAACCAGGGCAGTGGCATCACCACTCTCTTCCATGCATTCTTCTGAGGCAAGAGCTTGAGGCTGTGAACCCGTTCCTTTTTCACAAGGCCACATAGGTTCCCCCTCATCTTCTTCCTCACTGAGAATCTGTGCCCAGGAGTGAGCAGTCGTCCTCACTCCTGAGACTATTCACTCATCACTAGGTGTGGAGGTCGACACCTCCCATTCAAAGCCCTCCCTCATCTCATCTTCTCCTATGAGACTTGGGCTAGGCCCCACCCCGGGTCTACTGATGCTCTGTCTGAATTATTCCTCTGTGATCCAGCATCCGAAACATCAGCATACTGTTTTGTCTCTAAATCTGCACCCTCTAGCTCTCTGCCACACTCCCCTGAGGGGCCTTCTTCAACAAGCTCCGCCTGGTGCTGTGTGCTGCCAACTACAGATTCCTGAACTTTTGTCCATGTGGGAGCCAAACGAATCTTGGGCGCTTTATACAAGCCATATTTCTCTAGGCACCCAGAACAGTGAGGCACCATGAAGACGTCCCTTCCAGCATTTAAGCATATTTGACACACTTGCACTGGATATCTAGGAATCGCCACATGAGAAGGCAGTTATCCTCCATAATAACACCTTTCAATGTCCCTTAACCTATTTACTTCTGCTGTTACTGCAGCCCGGGCATGATCCGGGTAGCGAGCTGGTTCTGAAGCCATAACTGCAGGGAAAACAAACAAATGCTCACTGTTACTGAAAGTCCCACTTCACTGAACACTTTTGTTTCATTTTTAAAATGGCTCCTCTGCTGCTGTGTTTACTTTACTACCCCACCCTGTAATGGTGGCGGCAGCACTCCTGCGCATCAACATTCAGAAATTGGGTCAAGCCACTGCGCATCTGATTTACACACACTACTGATAACTTTGCTCAAAACTGCACAAACTTGCACTGTTCTTTTTCTAGCACATTTATATGATTTGCCACAGACTTTTCACTTGCTGAAAACATTTCTTTAGTTCACAGTCCCTTAAAGCCTCAGGATTTCAAGCACAGGATTGCCTGTAACTAGTGCTGCACATTTTGCTACAACTCATAGTCTCTCTCTGGCTTTGAAACTTTAAACTGACGCTGAACCCATAACTGTGCTCACAGTCAATGGCTTAACAGACTTGCTTTAGCTGGCAAAACTTGGCACAGTCTTTATTTGCAAAGCGACTACAATGCTGCACACATATTCAGCTGGCTTTTGGCAGAAAATCACTGTTTGAGCAATTATTACTGTTGGTACTCACTGTTATCAGTAGCTGTTTACTGCGATGGAAAAACGGCCTGCAGCCAGTCTTGGAGGCCTCAGAAAGGAAGCGGGTGGGCAGTCCTGCTGATCGTCTCTCCGATCACCACACTCACAATCCAGTTGATCGAGATGTGGATTGAGCCCAATTTTAAACAACAAAATCTATTTTTATTACTTTTACAGCGCTTTTTAATCACCGCAACGCTCCTCCACATAAGCCAGTACACGCACTCCTCTCACGCTACCTCTTGAATGCTGGGCAGTCACTGTAGAGCTGGCTGAGGTGGGACTGATGCAACCTCACCAATCACCACAGCGCCATGCAAATGAGCCTCTTTTCCCTCGCGAGTGCTCTTCTCTTCACGGCGATTGTCGAGCAGGCAAATTTAAACTGCAAAACACTTTTTTTTTTTCCTCCAACTGACTCCATGGCGGGGGCCCATTTCAACCATTTAGCATGGCCATTCACACAGCAAGTCTCTTAGTTTACTCAAAAGCATTTCTAACATCCAGGGCGCAATTTTCCTGTTGCTACCCCTAGTCTTCCACACTTTTCTTTATCACAACAGTTCTTTAAAAAGCATTTCCAACGTCCAGGGCACAATTTTCCTGTTGCTACCCCTAGTCTTCCACACTTTTCTTTATCACAACAGTTCTTTAAAAAGCTGGCAAAAACACTGTAAACATTTGATGTAGGACAAGGGCATATTCTTTCAGCTTTACAGCTCCTTGGTAAACAGTTGGCATTTTAACAGCAGCATAAGTACCACAGCACACAATGACACACTAGTTGAATTGCTTCAGCTTTTTGGGCTACCCACTGCCAGATAGCCAAAATGCTAGCCCCCCTGTCCGAGCACCCTTCCTCCCTAAATTAAAAATCCAAAGCGGTGCCTCCATTTTTTAAGGCCCCCGGACCCCTGCCTTTTTGCAAAACGACAGGTGGTATGCTGTTGAAGCTGACAGCAGTAGCTGGTGGGGACTGGGTTCGGGGAGGATGAGGTTACTCGGCACAGGGGACCTAGGTTTGGCCACTCTGCACAGGGGCACCCAAGTAAATCTGAACACAGGAAGTAATAACTGTAATATCCAATACCAGGAATGGGATTCTAAAGTGTGGCTTTTATTCATATCCAAACTGAACAAACAAAGCATAGATGGACCCCCACGGGGCTGCATTCCTGGTAATACAGATAAGAGATACAGAACACTTCTTCACTATTTCAGCCCTCAGGCTCTGAACCCAGCAGGCCCACAACCCGGACTTGCATGCAGTTTTGGGTACACAGCCCGACTTGTACACTATTTGGGTTTTTCCCGGCCCGGCTCCCTTGCCGGCCTCTCGATCCCGGTCCATACGGCAGTGAACCAAATTTTCTGTTGGTGGCTCCCAAACCACCTTAGAGCCTTGACTCCAAGAAATTTCCTTCCAATCACGTCTGGGTACTTCTCTCATCACTGGCCAAGTGCATGAGGCAAAGTAGAAATCCACAGAGCAAATCCATAGAGGTGGACCTGGTTACTAAAGGTGGGGTCTCCACCTCCAGCTCCCAATCCATACCCAGCCATTTCTCTGGACATTAAACAACTCTTTTGAAAGCTTGGCAATGTAGATTAAAGGGTAGACGTATAGCACATCTCCTCTACATGTCTTGACTTTCCCCTTGTGCTGGACTTGAACATACTTTTACTTTGGCTAAGCCTATTCCTCTAGGCCTCTCACTAATTTAGCAGTCCAATCCAAACTTTAACACAGTTCAGGTGAAACATAGGCCCTTTGACAAGAGCAGAACTCACCCTTTGGTTGCAGGTGCCCCACAGGTGAATCTTGACAGCTTCTGGTACCCAACACACTTGGAAAAAATAAGGCAGCTTCTTCTCTAGCAGTAGCCAGAGGGTTGCCCCTGGAATAGCAGGCAAACCTTCCACCCCCATCCCCTCAGGGATGGGGCACAGAGACCAGTAACAGCGTCTCCACCACTTCAAGAACAGCTTACTGTACTCCTCTTTAGGTGGAAACACACACCTTTCCCTAAAAGTAGCTCTATATCAGAGCTTAGGCTCCAAGAGCCTGTGCAGACTGCTGTGCTCCTCTCTTCAAGACAGCTCACACACAACTGCTCTCCACATTTCAAAAACTCCCAACATTCTAATCTAACTCCCTTCTGCAGATTCTAATGTGGCTCATGCAGCTGCGATAGTTCTATGGTGATGTCATCCCTCAGTCTCAGCTGAGACTGAGAACAGAGTGAGACAGTGTGAAATCCATTTAACTGGAGTTTCACAAGCTGCCTTCCCTGCCTACCACTAGGTCTTACTGGGATTCTAGTAACCCTGGGTAACAGGTGGGTTACATTGGGATTACAGGACGCCTCTCAACATGGTTTTAGGAAGGTTCTTTCGTGTAATACCAGTTTGTTATTCTATAATTTCGTTAGCAGTCATTTAGATAAAGGAATACCTACTGATGTAATCCTTCTGGATCTGGGGAAGGCATTTGACTTGGTTCCACATAACAAACATATACAAAAATTATGTGATTTAGGCCTGAATAGATATATTGTGAGATGGATAGGAAATTGGTTGATGAATAGAAAGCAAAACGTAAGAATTAATTCGGTACTTTCTAATGAGGGAATTGTTTGTAGTGGAGTTCCCCAGGGTTCAGTGTTGGGTCCGGTACTGTTTGGATTATTCATAAGCGACATGAGTAAGGGCCTTGACTCAGGCCTTGACAACTACCCTTCCCACTCTCTACCCCTCATTACACCCTCTCCCTCACGCCTATCTTTTCCTCTCCCTGCTCGCCCTCCCCCATGACTAAGCCTAAATAGGCAACCTCTCTTGCTTACCCTGAACAAAGCCTCTCTCTCTGGCTGCTTACTCTACTCAACCCCTCGATACTGCCATTCCCTGGCTATCCATCTGCCAGTACACCTAGCCCTGATCTGCCTGCTCCCTACATGCTATTTCTTCTTTCCCCCTTACTAAACTGACGATGAGATCTTCTGGTGAATCTCTAGATTATGGTGTTAAATGAGCAACTAACTTATACTGAGGTTGTATCCCCCAGCAAATTTACCAGTCTCAGCCTCATTCCTATGAAATACTGATGTTTGCGTTAGTACTGTGCACTTCAATGATTATATTTCTGTGTACCATTGTTCTCTAATGTTGTTTAGATTGTTTGTACTGTACTCTGTCTGACGTGGAACCTTTGTAAATGAGCCTTGGCTCAAAAGTCTTTAATTCCAAACTGAAATAAATAAAATAAACAAGAGGGTACAAGGGCAAAGCCCCCTGCAAGAAAACACTTTCCAGAAAGTGTTTGCACTGTGGGTTCTGCGCCATTGTGACAGTTTGCCATTATTCGTTCACCCTTCTGACATGGAACCAACTCAATGGTCTCCAGTTACCAATTTCCATTGTATTCCCTTTCTTTTTAAAACCAAAAAACATGACTCCCTTGATCATACTGGGGCATAAAGATCCCATGTCATACAAATGTAGAAACATAGAAGTTTTAAGCAGATAAGGACCTCTTGGCCCACCTAGTCTGCCCTATATTCCCTGCCTACAGTGCCACCACAGACCCTACGTGATCACTGGTCTTCACCCCCCTTGCCTTACTTCTAAGGTCCCCCTGTGTCTATCCCATCCATGCTTGAATCCTGTTACCATTTTAGCACCCATCACCTCTGCTGGGAGGCTGTTCCAGGTGTCCACCACCCTCTCCTTGAAGAAGTATTTCCTCACATCTCCTCTGAACCCCCCCTCCCCTCCAGCTTCATAGTGTGACCCCTTGTCCTGGAGCATCTTTTTCTATAGAAAATGTTTCCTTCCTGTACCTTATTAATACCTGTGAGTTATTAATACCTGCACCATTTTGGTAGCCCTCCTTTGTACCGCCTCCACCCTATCTATGTCCTTCCGGAGGTGGGGCCTCCAGAGCTGGACACAGTACTCTAGGTGGGGTTTTACCAGTGATCTATACAGGGGTAGTACTACCCTATTTTTTTAACAAAATCATAACTTTCTTAAAACTAGGTTTTGTGAGGGGGATCGACACAAAAGGAAGCCACAGTGGATGGTCTTTAAGATCATGGCATTTCTTCCAGAAACGTTCCAGGCCTACCAGTGTTTTAAAACTCACATCAAAAGTCATGTCACCGGCAGTGTGAATCAGGGCAAAGATTTCATAGGAAAAATAATGCATACTATCCATAAGCAAGGTCCTGGCAACATACAGTCTGTCTGGAAAAATCATAAAGACCAGCTCTATATTTCAGATGGACAGCATTTTTTCACTTTGCAGGTTCTAGAGCATTTTTGAAGAAATAAAAAAAAAAAGCCGAGTAGACCAGGCACCCCAAGCAGGTCATGGCATGGCACCATGGTGTACAGCATCCAAGTCAGTAGGAACAACTCGGGGAACAGAGTCAGGCTTAGGGGGATTGGTATGATATCCCATTGATGGCAAACGGGCAGAAGGCTCAGAAGCACCAACCATAGTATCCATGTGAACAACCCCAGGATCATCCCCTGGGTCAGCTGAAACTGGGCTATCCTGCCCAGGTGTCTGAACTGGGGATAGTAACAGTGGGTCCTCATGGTAACAGCAGGCTTCCATTGAAAGAGTAACAGACACAAGAGGGGTAGCAGTATCATCCGCTTCCAACTTTTTTATCATAGAGAGAACACCCGCACAAGTGTTCTGGGAGGTAGAAGCAGCAGTTTCAGAATCAGAAGCAAGAATTGTAGGGGGGTCGCTACTTTGGCCAGCAGGCAGAGAGGAGTGGGAAAAGTCAGCATCCCACCCAGTGTCATCAGCCTTCCTATCTCCCACTGCTGTGAGGAGGGCACTCTCAACAGAACAGGCAGGGTCTGAAGCATTGCGTTTGCCAACAGTTTTCTGAAAAACAGGTCTGGAAATCTCAGCCCAAGCAATACTTGCGGCAGGAGACCCTGCTCCCCCAAATCCACATACCGTGGTACCAAAATGAAAAGAAACTGAAGTACCTGCAGTGGAGAATCCAGAGTGAGGAAAAGCTCATGAGAGCAGAGAGTTCGGCAAAACAGAAGGCAGAAGACTGCTTGACAAGTTCACTTCATCCTCTGTACTCTGAGCTGGCGGTGTTCTGTTATCTGGGGGAGAAATAACAGGGCTCCTGTCTGCAGCAGGTGTGCAGCTACAGCAGCAGGTGAAAGATCCGATCTTGGTCTGCTGCATTCCAACGCAGCAGCATTCTGCTCATCAGCTGCTTCCAACAGCTGCACCAAATGAAGGCATTTGGCATGGAGGTCTTTAACCAGGCAATCATTCACTAAACCATGAAAGTCTGTGCTAGGTTCTGGGCTAGAATCCACAAAAGGCGCAGTAGCGTTCGCAGCAGGCTCGGGAACCACAGTTTGGTATCCCCACCATCACCGGCACAAGACTGAAAATAGGCAGTACTGTCTAGTCCTCCTTTCCAAGTCAACAAAAACTAAATAAATTCATATTGTATCGTGTTGTATCGCTCATATCATGTGTGTTTAAACAGGATGTTGTACAAAAACCATTGAACCCAGGTTAATTTCCAGTGGCATCCCAAAATTGTTGCTCGGCAGTGCCCTTGTTCGTCCTGATCTCAGACATTTGAGGATTTCGGCCATCATAATATAATATAATACACAACTATAATGTCCTTATTTCATGGATCTCCCCAGTCAGATTCTTGCATGCAAATTAATTTTAGTGGACGGCCCAGCAGGTGATTACCATGATTAGTGTGCCTGATGTGAGCAATTAAAAGTAGTTACAGTAGCTGCTCAATAGAACAGCAACTTAAGGCATTGTTTAGTGAGACCCTTTAGAAGTGCTGTCTGCTGTGAACTAGCACATCATACCTGTTCCTCCCGAAAATGGCCATTTTCAAGTGGCTCAACCAGAGTCAAGGCACGCGAAACTGTGACTTCGTTTTTTTAAATGAAGTAAGCTCTGCTGATTTATCAGAGTGTGCTGGATTTCACATTGCTGTCACTGAGACTGTTGTTTCTGAGTTGCAGTTAGTGACCCCTATTCAAGAAGAGGTGGACTGAATACGTTGCTTAATCACCCCAGGTACATTTTGAGTTGGGATGGTATGAGGCAGACAGTGGGGTCATGAAATGTGTCCGTTGCTATCAAAGCAAGTACCAAAATGATAAAAAGGAAAGAACAGTTTGCAATTAAAAAAAAAATGACCTTCAGTGCCTGAGACTTATTCCTGATCCCAGTCAGCAGAAAAAAAATTATCTGAAGTCTGAGACTGGAAGGGGCAGTAATGTAGTGGTGGCCATAGCAACTAGCATAGTGAAAATCATCAATCTACAGCTGATAAGGGAGAATGGGGGCAATTCAAGTTTTTCTCGTCAGTGGGCTTGGTTGTTGTTAAACTGCATGGGTTTTCCAAAAAGAAAAGGGACTAAAACAGCCCTGAATTAAAAGGCAAGTTTCTTAGGCAGCCCATCGGTGCAGCGGTAGTGCTACCACTCATGATACTGGCGACCTGAGTTTGGTAATGAGCTCAGGGCATTGGAGGGCCAGCTGGGGGGAGGAGGATTGAGCATCTGAAGGACCGCTTTCCTCCACAGGGGGGGAGGGACACGCAGAACTTAGTGCTCACCTGGCTCCTAGTGGTTAGCTGGGGAACAGGCTCCTGGGACTGTTAGACAGGGAAGAGAGGCAGGGCAGATGCTGATGTGTGGCTCGTGGGGGTGTGTGTCGTACGTCCTGGCATCACTGCAGGACATGCCACTGGGGGAGAAAAAAGGAGGAAACTAACTTCTGGTGGCAGGATGATGCTTGGGCCCTTGCAGTCTCCGTACCCGACTAGTTGGGCTTATTGGCCTAGTCACAGGATCTTGCTCTAGGTGGTGGGGATTGGAAGACCCTGCAGACCCCACCAGGGGGGTAAGCCCTAGGGGGATGATCTGCAGTAAGTCATAGTGAATGTCGGGTGGCGGAAATGGGGGTGTACGGTAAGAAGGGGGACAGCTGGAGGAGTAGGAGTAAAAATTAGAACAAAAAAAGGCAAGTTTCTTGAATGTGTACAAAGTGGATGATTTCATTCTTTGTAGATTTCACTTGGTTTCAGTGGAAGTATGAGGCACTATGGGAATGAAATTGCGCACAAACAGTGCTTTGTCAACACCGCAGCCCAAACAATGTGGTTCAGAGAAGCATTTTTAATTAAATGTTAATTTTAACTAAATGTTCTTCTACTAACTTTTTATTTATTATTCAGCATAAATTTTCTACTAAAGTACAATACTTCTACTATAAGCCCCCTACAAAAGCGTGGTTTATATTCCCACGTTTTAGGCATTCCTTTTCCCTTTCAACCTACCCCAAGCTAGGTAAAGGGTTTAGTGCTCTGGGGATTGGTGCTCTGGACACCTCAAGGTGGCAGCAGAGGGCCGAAAAAGGGTATATAAAGGAGCTGACAGGAAGTTTCGTGGCCTTCCCAGCCCAGGCATTGGGCCTGGGGCTGGAGGGGGGAGGCTGGAGAGTAGAACCAGGACCAGGATAGGTGGGCAAGTGAGAGAGCTCAGAAGTCCAGGAGGGCCAGTGGGGAAACTCCCCCCAATGTAAAGTGCAGTCAGGATGGTTTTGTGTGCCGTGGCCGATGAGGAGTGGGGGTATGGAGCTCCGTGGGGGATACAGATAGCCAGGTCCTGCATTGTGGGGGGCTAGGGCATTAGGGAGGCTTTAGCGAGCCCAAAAAAGAGATGTAGGAGCCCTTAGGAAGCCTGTTTGGTGTTTTCTCAGGTCACCAGGGCTGGAAGGGCTGTGGCAGAGCGCTCTCAGAAGGGGAGCTGGTGGCAGGGGTTCCCCTCGTACCCAGTGTGGCAGGGCAGCCTGGGGGTTTGAGGGAGCCGGGGAGCCTTTCACATGTTTAAGGGGCCTGTCTGGAGGGATAGGTCCTGGGGTGCCGGTCCAGTTAAAGGCCGGGCGGGCTGCGGACCCAAAGGACTGGTAGGCCTTGGAGGGCAGTCCCCGTGCTGGTGCTTAACTCAAGCCCAGGGACCATTGCAAGGGATGTGGGCCTGGCATGGGACTCCCTGTTGGAAGGAGGTGGTAACAGTGGAACAACGCCAGAGTAAATTGGGGGGCCATGGAGGACTAAGGCAGAGGCAAGTGATTAGAGAAGTGGCCTCAGCCTGTACATCAGAGCCAGCCATTTGGAAAGTGGGTCAAGGGCTTTGGTCATCAGGAAAAATCTTGGATGCCCTGCAGTTTAGGCCGTTTGCAGAGGGGTCCAGGTGAGGGAGGCAGCTCACTTTCCCACACCGGAGAAAGGGGGGACGACCAGTGCCACAGAGGAAAAGGGACCTGTAGGTAAAATTAAGAGGAAGTTTTGGTTTATCGGATCCTTATTTGCCAGGAGATTGCAGGGATCTGGGTTCCAGGATCTTGGGTAGCTCACCTTGGAAAGGAAGAGTAGGAGAATAGAATCCTTCTGATGTCTGCTGAAATGATGGTTCTGCTGTTTGAAATGTCCAGCCAATGTATAAAAAGTTGTAGCCCAATGGAGCTGATTAATTATTTCCTATGAAGAAATGGTGACCCTCTGTATAGCTGGAATCATTGGCTATGCAGGTGAAAATAAAGCCAGCTGGGGAGAAACAGTGGTTTGCACTCTATTTGATTGTAGAGGGAGGACTCTAATGAAATGAAATCTTTTCTTCCCCCTCCTATTTGCAGTCTGATTGATTTCTCACGATTTATATTCCAGGAGAAAGAATCCAACCTCTTGGGGCTGCAGGGGCTCCGCTGTACCTCTGAGAGAGAAGAGGGAGATCCAGGTCTGGTGGTCGGTTCAGGGAGTGGATCCATTGCTGAGAATGAGGAGGTAATTCAGCATCTTGAAGACAGCAGCAGTTAGGGACCATCAATTTTCCCTGGTCCAGTATATGCAATGTCTCGTATGTTAGCACTTTGGGAGTGCGCCTTTCATCCTGCCTGGACCATCTGTGAAGTTTTTAAGTATGCTTCTAGATGGAGCAGGAAGGGAGGAGTGACACTGTGGGAGCTACTTATCCAGGATGTTCCCTGAACCTCAGGAATTACCGCCAGATCCCGAGGCTTTAGGTTCGCGGTGTGCAGGTTTCCCAGCCTGGTTGGGCCCTGTTGCATGGTGTACAGATTTCCCAGCCTGGTTGGGCCCTGTTGCGCATTTTAAATTGCTGTGGGGTAGGCCTGGAGCAGGCATTAGGCCTGGTCTGCTAGTGTGGTGTGTACGCGTGACTTGCTGGTCACGTGACCATCAGGAAAGGTCCTGATTGGAGGATTGGAAAAAGGGAGCTATAGCAGCTGCACGAGGAAGCGCCATCTTGGGAATCAAAGCGAGTGAGCTGAGGCCAGCAGTAACAGAGCAGAAAATGAGAGTAACGATAGCAAGAGCAGAGCAAGAGAGATCGATGTGGGAGCATTATTCAGTAGTAGACAAGCGAACTGGACTGCATAATTTTTGGAGCAAAACAGTGGTGGACTCCAAGTGACTGTGGGACTGGGAGGGAAGGAAAAGCAAGTGCAGGCATCCACATAGATTGGCAGCAAGTAGTAGCAGGGGGAGACGCAGAGAGGACTGAAGCAACCCCTCAGGAGGAACCCCTGACTGCAGTTCCAGTCTCACTTCTCTCCTGGCTCTGGAAGGCTGGGGGAACATGCAAGGGACATGAACATTGTGTGAGGTATGGATTTGTGGGAGAGGCAGTGACCAGGCTGCCCATATACCCTTAGTGCTTAAGTAGTCCACCAGTGCCATGTAGGGGGATGTATGCTCCCAGTTCCACTGCCAGCTTATTCATCCCGTGGTCACCAGCCAGTGGGGGTTCAGAGAAGTTTGAGAGACTGTCTCTGGTAGAGAGCACATGTGTCCAGGTGGATGAAACCTGAAGTGAATCCCCGAATGTGATAGTGGAGGCTGTTGAGGAAGAGAATGCTAGCACACCAGAAAGGGACAAAGATGACGGGGAGCACAGCCGTCTGCCTAGCTCTGCACCATCTGCTACCAGCTATCCCACTGGCAGAGGGAGGGGCAGAGACCTCAGACAACCAGTTGGGGATCCTCCAGGGCCCAGGGGACCCTCACCATGGCCTCAGTCTGGTGGTAGCCTACAGGCATTATCTAGCAAACTGGAGCCTGTCTCGGGTGCCAGAAGCAAGAGCAGATCCACAGAAAATGGCCCAGAGTCTGTGCCTGCACCAGCTTCAGCCTATGGAATGGTTGGTGACCCACAAGACCTAAGGGAGCTGGATGAGGAAAAATATGTCAACAGCCAGTTTCAGGATCACATAGTGGTTAGGCAATCCCTAGGCCCTACCACCGCCCAGTTATCACCTTCGGAGATACCGCCCCTCAGCTCCTGGTCTGGGCCAAGATCCTCTGAACTCGGCTGGACGGGTTAAATCTCAAACATCGACAGGGGATATGGCTACCCATGGGACAAGCCAGGAGAACCAGCATGAGGGACCTGCCCGAATGGAGTCAAGCCGAAAGGTGAGTTTGCATGAGGCTGCATGAGGTAGAATATTCAAACTTGAACTATTCATACATGCCAGAAAGGATTTGGGACATTACAGAGGAGATGTGGGAGGACTTGATTTTCAAGTAGCAGTTGGAGAGGCTGAAGAATCACCCAGGAGGAGGAAGTGCCCCATCTCAACAGTTGTTCCAGCAGGCACGGTCAATGTGCCGCACAGGGACTTGGTCAGGACTAACCATTTTCAAACATTTTGCCATGATCCAGGACTTAACTGGGACTTGGACCAAGTATTACATTTTGGACCGAGATTCATTTGGAGAGGTGACCTGACCACTAAGGCGGACCCAGCGTATTATTTCCCTACAGGTTGGGGTCTGCAACCTAGGCCTCTTGGACTAAAAAACTTGTGGACTGTGCCAGGACACTTGCTCTACAGAGCTGATATGGTGACTCTGATCTCATTTATTGATCAAGCTCTTAAATAGAAAAAAAAATTATAGTTACTATTTTATATATCATGATAAAATATGTTTCGGAGAGACTGGTGAAAGAATGTATGTGTGCATGTGTTAGTGAGTGGTCTGGGGTTTGTACACAGAAACTTATTTTAAAATTTTGTTGGGAGGTATCTAATGGGAATGTTTGCTACCTCATTAATAATGTTAGCAGAATGCATAAGGAAAATCTTTTTGGAAATGCATAATCATTATTAAAAAAGTGATTATTGTTACTGTTTAGAAAGAAATAATGATGGTTGTGACTAGCACTTTAGATTTATCTCCTGGTGCAGGTAGGGTTTAGGAATTAGGTTTTAGGGTAAAGTTTTGGGCTAGGTAGGTAGGTCGGGTAGTGCCTGGTGGCCAGACATGGTGTGTTCGCCACCAGAAGGCTGGGGAGTACGCATACTCAGCCTGATGGGAGTGGACCATCACTGGACCCTTGCCATCATTCCCAGGAGGGAATGATTTCCTGGGTGGGGGAAGAGTGTAAGCCCCCTGCAAAAGTGGGACTTATATTCCCATGTTTTAGGCATCCCTTTCCCCCTCCTGCCCCCCCCCCGAGCTAGAAAATGGGTTTAGTGCCCTGGGGGTTAGTGCTCTGGATGCCTCAAGGTGGCAGCAGAGGGCAGAAAAATGGTATATAAGGGAGCTGACAGGAAGTACCGTGACCTTTCCAGCCCAGGCATTGGGCCTGGGGCTGGAGGGGGGAGGCTGGAGAGTAGAACCAGGACCAGGATAGTTGGGCAAGTGAGGGAGCGCAGCGGTCCAGGAGGGCCAGTGGGGAAACCCCCCAAATGTAAAGTGCAGTCAGAATGG
Source organism: Neoceratodus forsteri (assembly GCA_016271365.2). NCBI lineage: Eukaryota > Metazoa > Chordata > Ceratodontiformes > Ceratodontidae > Neoceratodus > Neoceratodus forsteri. The sequence continues at coordinate 1,029,253,447 of CM057449.1, read as the reverse complement.
TTTTGTGTGCCATGGCCGATGAGGAGTGGGGGGGATACAGGTAGCCAGATCCTGCATCGTGGGGGGCTAGGATGTTAGGGAGGCTTTAGTGAGCCCAAGAAAGAGATGTAGGAGCCCTTAGGAAGCACGTTTGGTGTTTTTGCAGGTCACCAGGGCTGGGAGGGCCATGGCAGGGCCCTCTCAGGAGGGGAGCCATTGGCAGGGGTTCCCCTCATACCCAGTGTGACAGTGTGGCCTGGGGGGTCGAGGGAGTCAGGGAGCCTTTCACCCATTTAAGGGGCCTGTTTGGAGGGACAGGTCCTGGGGTGCCAGTCCAGTTAAAGGCCGGGTGGGCTGCGGACCTAAAGGATTGGTAAGCTTTGGAGGGTGGTCCCCATGCTGGTGCTTAATTCAAGCCCAGCAACCATTGTAAGGGATGTGGGCCTGGCATGGGACTCCCCATAGGAAGGAGGTGGTAACAGCGGAACAACCCCTGAGTAAATTGGGGGCCATGGAAAACTGAGGTGGAGGCAAGTGATCAGAGAAGTGGCCTCAGCCTATACATCAGAGTCAGCCATTTGGAAAGTGGGTCAGGGCCTGGGTTGTCAGGAAAAATCCTGGATGCCCTATGATTTAGGCCGTTTGTACAGGGGTCCAGGTGGGGGGGGAGCTCACTTTCCCACACTGGAGAATGGGGGGGACGACCAGTGCCACAGAGGAAAAGGGACCTGTAGGTAAAAGTAAGAGGAAGGCTTGGCTTACCGGATCCTTATATGCCAGGAGATTGCAAGGATCTGGGTTCCAGGGTCTTGGGTAGCGCACCCGAGAGAGTGGAAAGGTAGGAGAATAGAATCCTTCTGATGTCTGCCAAAACAATGGTTCTGCTGTTTGAAATGTCCAGCCAATGTGTAAAAAGTTATAGTCCCATGGAGGTGATTAATTATTTCCTATGAATAAATGGTGACCCCTGTATAGCTGGAATCATTGGCCATGCAGATGAAAATAAAGTCAGCTGGGGAGAAACAGTGGTTTGTGCTTTATTTGATTGTAGGGGGAGGGTTCTAATGAAATGAAATCTTTTCTTCTCCCTCCTATTTGCAGTCTGATTGATTTTTCACGAGTTATAGTCCAGGGGAAAGAATCCAACCTCTGGGGGATGCAGGGGCTCTGCTTGACCTTCAAAAGAGAAAAGGAGATCCTGGTCTGGTGGTCGGTTCAGGGAGTGGATCCACTGCTGAGAATGAGGAGGTAATTCAGCATCTTGAAGACAGCAGCAGGTAGGGACCATCAGTTTTCCCTGGTCCAGTATATGCAACGTCTCGTATGTTAGCACTTTGGGAGTGCTCCTTTCTTCCTGCCCTGATCACCTGTAAAGTTTTTAAGTATGCCCCTAGATGGGGCAGGAAGGGAGGGGGGTTTAGTTAGTGTCTGCTAGAGGTACATACAGCAAATAAAGACCCTGCAGACAATGTTTGTTGGTTGTTGATCAAGTTTATTATTGGGAGACAAGAAATATGTTACATAATTTTATGTTGTAAATCTATTTTCATGGGTCACATGAGACCCACGAATATAGCCAATTTTTTTATAGCAAACAATTCAAGTTTTACAGTAATATAATGTAACATTTAAGCAATAAGATTTGACGAGGTCTGCATTGTGCTGGCACAATGCATGCCCATGGTTGTAGTGAGGCACAGTGCTGCAGGCGGAGTGCCTTTGGCCCATGGAAGTGTGTTGTGCCAGCACAATGCTTACCTCAAAGTGTCTTACTGCACTTATAAAATGAATTAACTGTGAAAATTAAAAAAAAGCAAACTTTTTAAAATTAAAACCAGGTATTTTCTTTTGTTAAAACTAACTAGCAAAAAGTAGTCACTCCCCAGCAGCAATGCATCTGTCTATCCACATGTAACCCCTAGGTGGCACTATCCCACGGGCTACTACACCTGCCTGCTTGGATAGTAGCAGGTTAAGGGGCCTAGGTTCTGCAACAGGTGCCTCCACCCAGAGGTCAGGGTTGGTAGTGGTCAAACTAACCTGGGCACAGCCCTCCAGGACACTGTAAACCCCCTCTTTCTCTTCTAGTGGCCTGAGCAGTATACGATAATCACTTTCACAGTACCCCTTGTACATCATACAAGTATCCACATGGTTTGCACTTACCACCAGGGCTGGTTCCTCTGGCTCGACCCTGGGGACCCCCTGTAAAACAAGGTTATGCACAGCAAATAGCAACAGTACAGTATGCTTGGCACAAACTGGAATCACAGTCAGGTTAAATGCAGAAAAAGTCAGATCTGATTTATTCAGGGGACTTGAACAAGGAAGGGGTGTAATCAGGTTGATTGGCTTAAAGGCTATATTAATCAAACAGTTATGCATGCGCTTTAAGTCCCCACACAGTAGCATCTCTGGGTACCCAGGTAGGGAGACAATGGGCTAGCCAGGAACATTGTAGCTGGTTGGGGCCCTGTGATGGAAGAAAGCAACATGGCGCAACACACACTATTTGTAATCCGGAGCCGGAGGAGTTAAAAAAAAAAGCAACCAGACAATCAGATGATAAAACTTTAGATTTAGCTGTGTTTGCAGGGACCTACCCTGATGTTTATTCATGATACCCAATACTGGACACAGGCAAGATGAAATCGAGACTGCAGGTTGTTGAGCTGGAGTGCCCAGAGAAGCGGGCCCCACACGAATCACTGAGGTGTCGTTCCTGTACAAGTGTTGAGCAGGGGACTGATTCCCCAGGCAGGTCTCTTGTCGATGGCTTTCTCTGTGCAGCGGGTAGTCGGGCTGGGCCAGTGTGGCAAGGCTCAGGCCCAATGGAGATGATTCTGGATTCAGTCCGTGGGGCTGGATGCAGCTTCCAGCAAGCAGAATACAGTTCAAACCACAATGGGGAACCGAATCGCAACCCACTAGCAGCACACAGCACATTTACATGTAAGGAAATTCTAATGCAGCTTCTTGCAAGCAGAACACAGTTCAAACCACAGTTGTTAACCAAATCACGACCCACTATAAGCACACAACACATTCACATGTAAGGAAATTCCACTGTACCAGGCAAAAGGGTCTCCAGTCACAATTACAGAGTCTCCTTTGGACAATCTGGGAGTTCAAAGGTGGCTGGAAGTCCTGACAGGCCGATCGCATTCAACAAATCTTCGGTCTTCTTCAGGTTAGAACCTGGTCACAGTCCAGTGGCTTAAATCGTTCTCTCAACTTGGATTCAGTCCAAATAAACTCTATTTTCCCTCTCAGGGATAGCAGGCAGACATGTAGGCCAAACTCAGGCCTTTCCATAGTTCTCCCACGCGAATCCATGCCAGGCTGCTGCTTGTATCATTCAAGCTGTTATCTCTTCACTTCCCAACTCAGAACTGAAACTAGCTGCAAGCAGCTTGGGAATTTCCCCAGATCCAAAAGGTTCGGTTGGCTGATCTGTCTGTCAGTCACAACAAAGGCTCCCCCTCCAGGTTATTTTAGGCGCCAAAATGCAAAAACTACAATTCCTACAAGTTTTGACCCCACCAAGCCCCTGTAGGCAGGCTCCATTTTAGAGTCCCAAATGCACTGATTGGCCCATTTCAGCAGTCCGGGACCAAGATGATGGAAACAAACAGAACTGTCCATGCTGAAAAGAAGGCAGGTTAGAACAAACTGCAATATTATTACTACTCTAACAAATGATCAGCAAACAAGCACATCTTCTAACAGAGCTCCCTTTTAGATTAATTATGACTGCAATTCAGGCAGCTCTTAAAGAGCCAGTACATAGTGGCCCGGATATTCAGACTGCGCCAGGCTGTGGCGTAAGACTGGGCACAGCGCAACTTGGCTGCGCAGGGGCGTTGGCTGGGCGATATTCAACAGAGCTGTGCCATGGCACAGCATCATTGAATATCGCACCCTGGCCACCCACAGTTCACATGGCGCAGTGGCACTGCGCCAGTGCAAGTGGCCAGAGTGGAGCAGGGGGATGCGCTATTGCAAGTTCCATTGCGCTATGCGCAACAACCGCGATATTCAAAAGTGCACATGCAAATGGGGCCATAATGTATGCAAGGCACAAATGGGGCCATTTGCATGTCATTATTGCCCCATTTGCATGCAGGTGCGCCAATCCCCAGCGACTTGCACCTGGTGCCCTGCCAGGCAGCAGCTGTCAGGGACCGATGCCCCTTGCACAGTGCAGCAATGACCCCTCTGCCCAATTGCGGGCATATGTAGATTTAATAAATCGTCCAATATCCTTGGTGGTCCAGTGGACCACTTGCAGCCCAATCGCAGGCTTCAGTGTAAAAACATATGTCCAATATCCCTGGTGGTCCAGTGGACCGCTCGCAGCCCGATCGCGGGCTTCAGTGTAAAAATATATGTCCAATATCCCTGGTGGTACAGAGGACCACTCGCAGCCCGATCGCAGGCTTCAGTGTAAAAATATATGTTCAATATCCCTGGTGGTCCAATGGATCGCTTGCAGCCCAATCGCGGGCACATGTGATAATAAGGAGAGCTCCATGGTACTCCCCTCCCTCCCACTCCCACTGAGCCCCAGTGCCCGCTCCCCCTGGTCAGTGGCGGGTGGCAGCGTAACCACCAGCCTGCGCCCCACCCACTGACTGACAGTGTGCGGTAGGGCTGTCAGCATGGTCCCTGGCGTGAGCCAATGGGCGTGCAGCTTCGACTACCATACCTATACAGTCAGATATGTGATGGATCATTCCATATCTGGACTATTAACTCTGTTATAGTCTTATGCCCATTGGCTCACGTTGTGGACCAATGGCTGAATCCGATACACTGTCAGTCGGGTGGCGGCGCGGGTGAGGTGCCGCCGCCACTGACTGGAGGAAGCGAGGCGGGAAAGCTCAGTGGTGAGAAGGAAGGGGTACTATGAAGCTCTCCTTATTATCACATATGTCTGCGATGCGGGCCTTGCGAGCGATCCCGCTGAACCACCAGGGATAATGAGCTATATATTTACGCGAGTCGTCGGCTGCGGCGTCCACTGGACCACCAGGGATATTGAACATATCATTTACATGGATGCCCTTGATCGGGCATGGAGGCACCACCACGAAGGAAGGTGCAGCTGGAACTCTGGTGGCCACCCACAGGTGGCAGCTGCCGTGTTGCGCCTTGCAATACGGCAGCTCACCTGTGGGTGGCCAGCTGTTGTTCCTTTTTTTGGCTCACCTATGTGTAGCGCAAGTGGGGGTTGTGCATGCATGGACTCAACACATCCGGCGCTGAATATTGGGATGTGCGGAGTATGCATGGGCACGCCCCCCCCACCTGCACCGCATACATTACTGATGCGCTCCGGCACATCGGGATTTGTGCCAGGCACAATCCCTGTTTGAATATCGCGCCGGGGCGCATCAGTGGGTTTCGCATGGTGCAACACTGTTGTGCCATGAGCAACCCTTCTGAATATCCGGGCCAGGGCTATATAGGCACGCTCTGGCAATCACATTTAAACTGCAAAAACGCAGGACACAAGCCTGGTAGTGAGCATTTAGACAAGCTCAAGGAAGACTTCTCGGGAACCCCCATTTGTATGGGGGTTACACCCTTCCCTGCCTGGAGAAAACTTGGTGTCCGCATCAAGTCTGTACCATCTCAATATCAAAAATGCAATATAAGCGAGGCATACATATATATATATATATATATATATCATTAGCTTATTACATTACTATACCTTTCAATATACTTCACATTACTACATCTATATTGACAATACTTATGCATATTTCATACAAGTAATAGTGATTCATTTAATAACTTCTTGTACATTAAACAATGTAAGAGGGGGCCCTTCCCTATCAGCTAACTTGGGGCTGGATGGGGCAGGAGCACCATGGTGAGAGGGAAGAACAAGTAACCTGGAATTGGCCATCAAGCTCAATTTGGGCAGTGAGCTTGGCAAAACATAAAACCCTTTGTGAACCACTTTGAGAGGCAAATCCACTGGCCTCCCAGGGGAATCATAACTAACGCGTAGCACTGACTTGACAGCTCGGCCAGTCTTTCTGGGGGGAGTGGCCACAGTCTCTGTACTTTCAGCACTAACTTTGGAGCTTTCATCACTTATGAGGGGTGCCTCTGCATGGATGGGAATATCCAAACTTGGAGCACTGTCAGCTCCTTGCTCTGTAGGCTCTGTTTCCACAATACTTTGCTCATTATCTTCTGACGGAGGCCCAGGTTGCTCATTTTGAGGAGGCTGTGGCACAGTTAGGCTTTGTGGCACTGAAGGGGGGCTGTCAACACTCTCACATTGTTCTTCAAGTTCTGGTGTATCACCAGAAAGACTCAGACTGTCAGCCCCTTCTTCGGGCAATTCACACAGTTCCACAAAACACAGAGTCCACAACCTCAGACGTAACACTTTGCACTTCACTTTCAGGGAGCATTGGCTCCAAGGATGAAGCTGGGGGGTTAGACAGTCCAGAAGGTCCAGCTTCATCCCCACAATTAGTCATAGGGTTACCTTGAAACAGCTGACTCAATTCATACGAGGGGTAATAGGCACTGTCACACTCACTTTCGTCAGAGGTGGACTGACAGTCACTATCATTCTAGGCTTGCTGCGGGGGAAACCTTAAATCTGTAACTACTGGGGTAGGTTGACTCTGTCTCTTTTCTGCAGCAGCATGACTTACCGGCCAAGGGGAATCAATCTTTGATGGTTCAGCCTCAATTATGACTTGGCCTATAGGCAGCAAGTGGTTACAGTGCATGGTCTTGATGGCTTTGGAGTTCTTCTCTGGGTGCACCTTGTACACTGGTAAATCATTCAACTTTCCAACTTCTACATAGGGAAGATGGTGCCACCTATCAGCAATTTTGTGTTTGTCATGCAGTCCCAATCGCATAACAACACACGGTCTCCAGGCCGAAGCTCTTAAGCCTTTTCTTTTTTATCATGCCTCTTTGTTGGTGAGATTTCTTTTGGCAGCCATCATCTGGGCCAGTTGATAGGCATGGTTCAATTGAGTTTTCAGTTTCTGTACATACTGTAGGTAATTTTCGGCTCGGACCCCATCTGGAGAGACCCCAAAGCAGACATCAACAGGCAGTCGGGCCTCCCTCCCGAACATGAGGCGGTAGGGGGAGAACCCAGTAGCGTCATTTTTTGTGCAATTGTACGCGTGGAGCAAGGTGCTAATCTGCTGGCTCCACTTAGGCTCGTCTTTGGGATGGAGGGTTCCCAGCATGTCTAGAAGGGTGCGGTTAAAATGTTCTGGTTGAGGGTCCTCCTATGGGTGATAAGGGGTGGTTCTTAAATTCCGCACCCTCCATAGAGAAAGCATTTCTTTGATTAGCCGACTTTCAAAATCTCTGCCTTGGTCAGAGTGGATCCACTGAGGGGCACCATAGTGGACAAAGAAATTTTCCACTAGCACCTTGGCCACAGTAGAGGCCTTTTAATCTTTAGTTGGAAAAGCTTGCGCATACCATGTGAAATGATCCGTAACCACTAACACATTACCAATATTCCACTGATCAGGTTCTAAACACAAAAGGTCTATGCAGACCAGTTCCATGGGGCTGCTGGTAGTAATATTGAGAAGGGGGGCAGCTCTCTGAGGCAGGGCTTTCCTTTGCAGGTCTTTACATGGTGCTCAACATCGGCCCCCATCTTGGGCCAGTAGAACTGAGATCGTACCAAGTCAAGAGTTCTATCAATACCAAGGTGCCCCATGTGATTGTGGAGGGACCTCAGTACCAAATCTTTAAAGGCCGTGGGCAGGACCAATTGCTGCCTGTCTACCTGACCGCCATGATCCACTGTCTCTCTGTACAACAACTGATTGAGTAGCTTCAACCTGGGGTCTTTAAACAATAGAGCAGTTCACAAGTCAGGGGAACGCAACTGGGACACATCTTTCCCCACACGCAGGGCATCAAGTGCTGGCTGAATCATAGGATCTTGGGATTGAGCCCACTGGATGATGTCATTGTCAATTTGAGGTAATGCACTAATATCTAGAGCAGAAAAGTGGCAATAGGCAGCCGGTATGCAGGTATCAGGAGGGTCCAAGCAAGCTACTAAACAGTCCACTGTGTCTGCAGACATCTGTTCATTTCAGTCACATTTTTGGTACAAGGCTCGGATGTCAGGTTCAGACAGCTGACCCAATCACTCTTGGAAACTGGCCTTCGTGACAAGGCGTCAGCATCAATATGGTTCAGTCCTGGCCTGTATTCAACAGCATAAACATAGGTTGATAAGGCGGAAAGCCACTGGTGCCCACTGGCATCTAACTTAGCTGGAATCTGTACATAGGTTAACAGGTTATTGTCGGTCTTCACCAATATCTTTGCCCCATAGAGGTATTCATGAAACTGATTGATGGCCAATTTTAGCGCAAGGAACTCCAGCTTGTGCATAAGGTAGTTTTGCTCTGATGGGGTCAAGCTCCTACTGGCGAAAGCCACTGGTCTCAAACCATCCTCATGGGCTTGATACAGTACAGCTCCTAGACCCTGCAGACTGGCATCCGTATGCAGCACATAGGGCTTGGTGGGGTCAGCATAGGCGAAGATGGGGGCATGGGTGAGCTGGTATATGACTTCGTGAAAGGCTGCTTCACATTCGGGTGTCCAGCGGGCCGCAAAAGGTTCACCTGTGTGGAAGTACACTTTCTCTGGTTCTTAGACGGACCCTTTTTTATATTTATGGTTGGTAGGAGGGTAACCCTGGGTAAGATTCAAGAGCAGGTGAATCACCTTTGAATAGTCTTTTATGAACCTGCGGTAGTAGCTACAGAGCCCCAAGAAACGTAGTTCTTTCAAATTATGGGGCTGGGGACAAGTAGTCAGTGATTCAACCTTACTGGGATCAGTCTTTATCCCTTCTGCAGATACTATGTGCCCCACATACTTCATGGAGATTTGAAAAAACTGGCACTTGTCAATGGACAGCTTGAGGCCAAAGTCTTCCAATCGGTCTAGGACTTTAAACAGTCGGGTCTCATGCTCCTCTAATGTGTGCTCAAACACAATGACATGGTGTAGGTACACTAGACATTCCAGCAAGTTCATATGTCCCACTGCACGTTCCATCAGTTGCTGAAAGGTGGCCAGGGCACCTGAAATCCCCTGTGGCATTCTCAGGAATTCATAGAACCCCAAAGGACAGATGAAGGCTGTTTTCTCACTGTCCTCTGGGGCCATCAGGATCTGGCAGTATCCGCTGCAAAGATCCAATACCGAAAACCATTTGCTCCCATTCAAACAATCCAGGGCATCTTGTATACGGGGCATGGTGTATTGATCGTGGAAGGTTCGCCGGTTCAGGGTTTAATAATTAACACACATCCTTACCGACCCATTCTTCTTATGTACAACCACAATGGGAGAGGCATATGGACTCCTTGATTCTTGTATCACACCAGGAGCGAGCATTTCCTGCAGGTGTCTCCTCACATCATTTATGTCTGCTGGGGTGAGACGTCGGGATCTCTCTCGAAATGGCCGGTCATCATTCAGGCGTATGTGATATTCTGCACCCTGGACACACCACGCGTCCCATTATTTTAATGAAAACACTTGGTTCTTCTGAGCGAGTTTCTTTCTAATTCTAGCCTTCCATTCAGCTGGCAACAGGGAGTCACCAAAGTCAAATAAGTCCGGGTCACTCTCTCCTTCTTGCCAGAGCACTTGTTGCTGGGCAATATGGCAGTGTCGGCACAGTGTACTGTAGCTAGGGTGCACCCTCTGTTCACTCGAATCTCCTGATCTGACACATTCTGAATCTGGACCATCACTCATCGTGCATAGGCGTGGGCATGAGCAGGCAAGGTGCTGGGTTTGACCAATAATCCATCTGGCAACTTTCCATCTCTTGGTGCATCCAACATTAATATTTTGTTGTTTACATTTCTCTGTAGGCAGACTTCTCCATGGATTGTGCACTGGGCATTGGGGGCCAATACCAAGGAGTCAGGTTCCTTTTTCCACACTATCCCCACTGGCTCATCTGGGTCCATTTCATCGGGTCTCTGTTGCTGGTCATAAGCCCTTTTCACTAAGGCTGGAATTCTTAGGGCCTGTCCAGTCAGCTGCTCTTGTTTCTCATGGCAGAGTTGTGCTAGTCTCCCAAACATGTGGGCGTTTGTTCCAGTTAACAGGGGAACCCCATCATACAGTCCGGTGGGAGGACACACTAGGGTCAGTGTCTCTACTTGCTCCTCTACACCAGTGACAGTTGCAGGAAAAGACAACCAGAGGTGGGCATATCCTAGATATGGATAAGACTTGTCGCTCAGTCCCCACACATGTAGGCCTTCCAGAGATTGTAAGGGCACATCAGATAAGTATTTGTCATACCAGTCCTGAAACACAATGGTCACTTGCGACCCACTGTCAAGCATAGCCCGAGTAGGAATACCATTCACAGCCACATTAGTCTCCATTGAAGGGCCCACTATCTTGGACCATTCTGGAGGGACAACAGCAGGGGCCTGGACATACGATTTAGCCACAGACGGGTCTGAGTTAGGATGGCCGAAGCCTTTCCTGTGGTCATTTCGTGCACCCCTTGACCACTGACTCATTTTCTGAAGCTCTCCTTGAAGCTGGTTCACCACTTTCTCTAAGTCCTTCTGAGACCGGCATTCCCTCTTCATATGGCTATCCTTGCCGCGTCTTTGGGGAAAACATAGCAGGGAATGCTGGAGCATTGACGGGAGATTGTGATCTGACTTCTTCGGGTAGTATACCATGTCTCAAAAGTTCCTTTAGGGTGGCAGTCAATTCCTTGAGCTCAGCCGAGAAGCCACCCTCAGTAGAGGATGCCTGAGGGTGCACCCCCACCCCCATAACAGTCACATCCTGACAGGAGCCAGGGTCTCTGTCAGCAGAGGATACCCAGCGAATGCACCCGGTTGTACTTTTATGACTTCCTTCAGCAACTCTTCCCCCCACTGTTTAGCCAACAGCAGGACACTCTTAATGGTCTCCATTTTGGAAGAGCCTTCCGGTGCCATGATCATATGGGCTGCACTCACCCCATAATTACAATCTCCCTCTTCACCTTCTACCTCCCGGAGTTCTTTTATCAAGTTGCAGTAGTCAGGTGGGTTACCTCTCCTATCCTGGAGCCTTAACTGGATGATCTGCAGTTTAGAATGCTTGGCATGTTGCAGTATGTGCCCCAGTCTCATACGGTTCAAATCACTAGCGGCTACCCCACCTTTCCGGTAAGCTTTCTTCAGAGCTCTTTCTAGGTGAGTAACATACGCAGACAAACTTTCCCCCTTCCATTGTTTGGTACCTTGGAATTTCAACATCAAAATCTCCCCTGACTCAAAGCTCCCAAAATTGCCTTCAAGTATAGATAGGTACTTCTGAGCAGATGCATCAGGGTGCATGGACCTCAAAAATTTATTGGCTTCAAGGGCGGGACCCCTCAGACTTTCTATGATTCTTTTCTGCTTCTCAGCCTCTGCACACTGCCACTCGGGTACCAATGGGGCAACATAGTCGATCCAGGTCTCCCAGTCATCCTCCCCCTGGGGGGTGGGGAGGGTGCCTGAGAAGATTCTCAGCCTTCGGTAGGAGTCGTGACTAATGGTGGGTACAGACATAGGGGCCAGCATTGGCATGGGCACAGAAGGCGGGGCAGTAACAGGTGCTGGAGTGGGAGGGGGTGTTGGGGAAAGAACACCCCCAGGTGGCAAGAACAGTTTCTTAAAGTTCTCTACGGTTTTCCCTTCCTCCGGCAACAACTTGGCAAATTTCTCCTCAAAAATCTCAGATAATGGTGGGAGCTCATCCTCCCCAGGGTCTTTACTGTTTTTTATTATCACTCTCCAGGCAGCTAGGACCCCTTCTGAGGCAATAGTCTTTGGCACTTTAGAGCTGTCCACGAGGTCACTACACTTTACCAAGGCTATGAAAGTTTGGGCGACCAAATCAGCCTGTCGACCCACCACCACAGGTTTTTTTAAAACATTCAACTTTGGAGAGTGCTCCCTCTACAGTGTCCTTACTGGTACCCAGGGGAATATCCAGTATAAGTAGAGCATTTTGGGGGTAGATCTCCTGCCCAGTACACCACCCTACCAACTGGTGTACAGCCATGTCTACTGGGGTAGCCATTAATCTTTAACAATAATTCATAATTTTTGGCCACTAGAAGGCACAAAATCCCAGTGGCAAGCCTCCAAGATGTAACCTCTAGGTGGCGCTATCCCACGGACTACTGCCCCTGCCTGCTTGGCTAGTAGCAGGTTAAGGGGCCTAGGTTCTGAAACGGGTGCCTCCACCTGGAGGTCAGGGTTGGTAGTGGTCAAACTAACCTGGGCACAGCCCTCTGGTACACTGTAACCCCCTCTTTCCCTTCTAGTAGCTTGAACAATATACGATAATCACTTTCACAGTACCCCTTGTACACCATACAAATACCCACACTGTTTGCACTTACAACCAGGGCTGGTTCCTGTGGCTCGACCCTGGGAACCCCCTGTAAAACAAGGTTATGCACAGCAAATAGCAACAGTACAGTATGCTTGGCACAAACTGGAATCACAGTCAGGTTAAATGCAGAAAAAGTCAGATCTGTTTCATTCAGGGACTTGAACAAGGAAGGGGTGTAATCAGGTTGATTGGCTTAAAGGCTATATTAATCAAACAGTTATGTATCCCCTTTAAGTCCCCACACAGTCACACCTCTGGGTACCCAGGTAAGGAGACGATGGGCTAGCCAGGAACATTGTAGCTGGTTGGGGCTCTGTGATGGAAGAAAGCAACATGCACAACACACACTATTTGTAATCCGGAGCCAGAGAGCTCAGTTCATGAAAGAAAAAGCAACCAGACAATCAGATGACAACACTTTAGATTTAGCTGTTGTTGCAGGGACCTACCCTGATGTTTACTCATGATACCCAATACTGGACACAGGTAGGATGAAATCGAGACTACACATTGTTGAGCTGGAGTTCCCAGAGAAGCGGGGCCCACACGAATCACCGAGGTGTCGTTCCTGTTCAAGTGTTGAGCAGGGGGCTGATCCCCTGGCAGGTCTCTTGTCGATGGCTTTCTCTGTGCAGTGGGTAGTCGGGCTGGGCCAGTGTGGCAAGGCCCAGGCCCAATGGAGATGATTTTGGATTCAGTCCTTGGGGCTGGATGCAGCTTCCAGCAAGCAGAACACAATTCAAACCACAGTGGGGAACCAAATCATGACCCACTATAAGCACACAACACATTCACATGTAAGGAAATTCCACTGTACCAGGCAAAAGGCTCTCTGGTCGCAATTACAAAGTGTCTGCAGAATCTGGGAGTTCAGAGGTGGCTGGAAGTCCTGACAGGCTGATCACATTCAGCAAATCTTCAGTCTCCTTCAGGTTAAAACCTGGTCACGGTCCAGTGGCTTAAATCATTCTCACAACTCGGATTCAGTCCAAATGAACTCTATTTTCCCTCTCAGGGATAGCAGGCAGACATGCCGGCCAAACTCAGGCCTTTCCACAGCTCTCCCACGTGAATCCACACCAGGGCTGCTGCTTGAATCATTCAAGCTGTTCTCTCTTCACTTCCCAACTCAGAACTGAAACTAGCTGCAAGCAGCTTGGGAATTTCCCCAAGATCCAAAAGGTTCGGTTGGCTGATCTGTCTGTCAGTCACAACAAAGGCTCCCCCTCCAGGTTATTTTAGGCGCCAAAATGCAAAAACTACAATTCCTACAAGTTTTGACCCCACCAAGCCCCTGTAGACAGGCTCCATTTTAGAGTCCCAAATGTACTGATTGGCCCATTTCAGCAGTCCAGGACCAAGATGATGGAAACAAACAGAACTGTCCACGCTGAAAAGAAGGCAGGTTAGAACAAACTGCAATATTATTACTGCTCTAACAAATGATCAGCAAACAAGCACATCTTCGAACAGAGCTCCCTTTTAGATTAATTATGACTGCAATCCAGGCAGCTTTTAAAGAGACAGTACACAGAGGCTATATAGGCACTCTCTGGCAATCACATTTAAACTACAAAAACGCAGGACACCAGCCTGGTAGTGAGCATTTAGACAAGCTCAAGGAAGACTTTTTGGGAACCCCCATTTGTAGGGGGGTTACACACACATTCAATAGATAGAATGTTTGTTTATCACGGAATGCAGGAACTCAAAGGTTTGCAGAGTTCTACTGGCAGAATGTTAACTTCTCCCTACAGAAACACACATAAGAGAAGGACTCAGTAAAGCCAGAGATTCAGTTTGTATCGAAAGTAGGGCAAGCAGCAAAGATATCCCTGGTAGGCAAGTAAGGATAGTTGGGAGGGGACTCCATTGTCAGAAAAGTTATGCAACTTGCTATTATAATGTATTACTGTATATTTATAATCCCTCTGTGCTGCATTTCTGAGTAAAAAAACTCCATGAGATGAAATGGCAGTTTGTCCATGTGTACCCTCATGCCTTGTCATCCGGTGAGTGGGTATATCACCAAAAACATTTACCAAGCCTGTCCTGGTCATGTTGTACATCAATACCTAAATGGTGTCAAGAGAGGCAAGCTTGTTGCAGAGGAGAAATGGCCCAGTGGCCTGAAATGGATGTGTCAAAGACATGAGCTGAGTGAGCTGAGGGGGTGAATGCACTGGGGTTGGAGGGTGGAAATAATGGGGTCCCTGTTATGATCACTGAGTAGTTTCTGGGTCAGGCTACTCTTAATGTTCTCAAGCTTCCAGACAAGACTGCCAGGTCGGACTGGTAGCTCTTGCAGCAGCATGTTCATCTAAGCTGTAGTATCCTGTGCTGGTACAGCTGTGCAAAGCTCTGATCAGGGACAGCTGTGGTGGGAAAAGGGGAACTGAAAAATGCGGGCTGTTATTACAGACGGAGTGACAAGGATGATCCTGCATGGCCCCCCACCCTGAAAACCAAAGTTTACTTAAGATTGTTGTTTAACCAACTGTTAAAGTTTCAACCTTCGTGTTAGTGCTGGCGTAAAACTTCATTCATTTTCCCATTATGATCACGCTGAACGGAACTGTAAGTACTTTGCCACTACAATCCTTATATTGTCCAAGTGAACATTATGTACTCCCTGCACACCTGAGTCAGGACCTGTAAATAACTCACCGCTTGCTGCGTGTCAATGTGAAATAAGACTGGAGAACTGATATACATATTTGGTCTTATCATCCCTAATTTGAAGTGTACCATTGATCTCTAAGTGTTCGTGTTACTGACCTGCTGTGTAGGAGTGTACGTTTAGGTCTTTTATGTAATAACTTATGCTGATAGGTATGCTTTACCCATTCACTGTAGACACATTTTGCTAACCACAGATGACTCCCCCAGGGTATTACTAGTAGGAACTTACTTGATTGTTTGTTTGTTTGTTTTATTTATACTGTAAAGTCCATGGACTGTAGACCCATTTTCATGGTCGACCACTTACAACTGCTGCCACAGTGTGCCTGTAGTCTGCCCCCCCCAAGCAGACCTCAATGGTCCTAGAGAAACCTCTTTTAGGGCAATGATCTTTATCAACTAACCAAGTTGTGCTTTTACTCAGGGGCTAGTACATTATACCATAATTGGGGAAAGAACACAGTGTGTGCACCTCTGTCCCAGCTCCATCGAGATAGCCTCCTCAACTGCAGTGACGACCCTTAAGGGAGCAGGTACTGCAGCCATCTACTGTATGTGCTCGCTGTCCTTGTTGTGGATCAGGTCAATTTAGTCCCAGATGTCTCCCCCCATGGGAACTTTAGTATGAACACCCCTCCTACTTTCTTCCTCCATATGCAAAGAGCAAAGGTTGCTGACCCACTCCTGCATATTCTTTTTGGCTTCTATGAAAATGGCAACTGCTACAGTTTATTTTACCTCCTGCATGGTAGGAAATCTAGAGTTAGAATAATTTGCCCTACTTTCACCTCCTGTGCCCTGTCCTGTTTCCTACTGCTCCTATCTGGAGTCAGTGAGTTAAATCCTGGAACCATCCCCCTGAATTACAAAGTCTGCGTTCTGTCTGATATATTGTGGAGCAAAGCAAAGAGGTTAAAGCCAGCCCACATAAACACAAGCAGTCTCAGGCCCAAGATCCAAGAGCTAGAAGGCTGTGTTGACCTGTTCACCTCTGATCTCTGATGTTCTTGCTATCTTAGAGACCTGGTCTAAACCCACCATTCTCCCTCATGAGGTAGAATTATAAGAAGCACTCTACTTATAGGTGCGACAGGATCCGCAGGAAAGGTGGAGGCATCCTTCTTTATGTCAAATCCTTACTCCACGCTACTATGGTAACTGTCCTTGGCTTGGAAAACTCAGACAGTGAGTCACTAATAATCAAGCTATTCCTCAAGGCACAAAACCACTTCATGTAGGCTGTGTATATAATCCCCCACAGGTGGCCATCATTACCCTCACTTCACTCGTTAAGGCTCTCGCTGAATTGTCCCAGGAGAATTTATACTACTCAGGGACTTCAATATCAGCCGGTTCTCTGAGGCTGGGGGAGGGATGAAGGCAATCCTCCAGGAGGTGCAGCTTACCCATATCATCACTGAAATTACCTGTCTAAACAATGAAACAGGAAGCCATTCTCTGCTTGACTGGGCCATTGTCTCCAAGCCAGAGAGGATCAAATCTGCAGGCTTTTTTTTCGACTCCCTCAGTGATCACTCCCCTATATTCTGAATGCAGACCAGTGCCCAACCTAGGCTTCCTCCTAGGGTTTTCATAGCCTGTGACTATTCAAAATTTAATGTAAGTGCCTTCCTGTCCACTCTATCTGCCATCTATTGGGCCACAATTAAAGCCCTCACAGATGTGGCTTCTGCCGTTCACTTATCTTAATTTGTAATTTTACCTCAGCGGCCAATATCTATACCATACTTAAGCAGATGAGGGTCAAAGGCCAGCACTCTAAATGGCTTGACTACACTCTCAGGCATACTTCTCAGCCTTCTGCCTCATAAATCAGGGACGAAGGACCAAAATCAGGGGCACTGCTTCAAAATTGAAGATATTCACTCAGGAAGCTGGTAGAATAAAGGGCTTAGTGTAAAATGCATTTTCTAAGGAAGAACAAGTTTGTAACTTTAATGTTTGACATTATTTTGTGCCTATAACCCCCGCCGTTTAGTCACAGAAACACAATTTTTAGGAGGGACAGAGTAAAATGTTGAGGCAAAATCAGGGATGTCCCTGAAAATCAGGGACAGTTGAGAGGTATGCCCTCAGGAAATCTATGAAGACAAGAGATAAGGCTTGGGAATTTTAAAAATTCGGGTCTTGCTACTGATTGGAATGTATACAGGGCTTTCAGAAATTCATGCAAATGGCATCTGAAAACTGCCAAAACGAAGTACCTGAGGCACCTGCAGGCAAAGAACTTGTCTGATCCCAGGCTTTTTTGGAGACAAATTAATGCACTTTTTAAAGGTCGCACCAGCTCAGTCGACTGTGACATTATAGTTGATGGCAACGCATGCCAAAACCTTGTGGCCACTGCAAATGCCTTTCATAACTTTTTCACAGATCTCAACAGGTTTATACCTCCCTCCCTGGTTCTCATCCCCTGCACAACCAGCAAATGGGAGTCAGTACCCGGAGTTCCATTTCTGTAAGATAACAAGAAAAGAAGTACTACCCCTCCTAAAGAAGGATGATGGCTCAGCTGGCTATGACAAAATTGAATGAAACTCATTAAGGCAGCCACCCCTGTCATCACATTTCCTGTTGTTATGCTGTTTAATAAATCCCTAATCAAATTAAAGTGGCCCTTGTAATCCCAGTACACAAGGGTGGCTCTGGGGACCCAATAGAAAACTACTGCCTCATTTCCTTGTTCTGCCCACTGTCCAAAATCCCAGAAAGATCAGTTTACAATCAGATACACGACTATTTGGAACAGTGCCAACTGCTTACTGACAGGCAACATGGCTTTAGGAAAAACCATAGCACTAACATGACACTGGTCAGGCTATCAACTGACATACTCAGAGCTATGGATAAAGAGCTGCCTACAGGTGCTGTATTATAGACCTTGCCAAAGCCTTCAACTTGGTGGATCACAGCCCCCTTATATCTAAACTTTAACACTTTGGTCTTAACAACCTATCATGTCAGTGGTTCTCCAACTACTTGGCTAATAGAGTACAAGTCATAAGGAAAGGAGTTCACTCTAAGCAGAAGCCCTCAACAGACAGTGTCTGCTAAGGCTCCATCCTGGGTCCATTACTGTTTTCCTTATTTATCAATGACTTGCCTAGTAACTGTGGTGGAGCCAATGTGCTACTGTATGCAGATGATGCAGTGCTATACAGATGTTCCCACGATGTATTGCAGATCAGCAGTCTACTAACTACTGATTTCCGGGAGCTTGAATATTGGTTCACCATTAACAAACTAGTATTAAATACCAAGAAAACCAAAGCCATGCTGATTGGTCCCAAGCATCTTGGTACTTCCAGACAACTCTTGCTTCCAATTGCTACCTCCAGTTGTGTCCCAACTGATGTGGCAGCCTCAATACAATATCTTGGTGGGTATCTTGACCAGGATGTCTCATTCAATAACCATGTTCACCACATCTCCAAGTCCCTACACCAGAAAATTGGTCCAAGAATAGCTATCTGTAACACCCCCCCCCCATTTGGGGGGCTTACCTGTCGTGCCTCCAGGTGCCTCCCGCTGTCTCCTGGTGTCCACCCAGTCACCACGGAAGTCTGCCGCTCCTGTCCAGGTCTCCCCATTAAATGAGCCCTACAGGGCTCACCAAGCACCTTGCGAGTGTGTGGTATATCACACAGCCGCCGTTCGCATGATCAAGGAGGCACACTGCGCATTATGATCGCCTTATGGTCAAAAAGGGAAATTTGTGTCTCCTTTGCGGTTTCCGGTGCCAGGCTGAGTTAAATAGGCACTGGGGACATAAAACCAAGTGGGGAGAATATTTTAATTAAATAAATAGGCAGCCGCTGTAAGCGCTGTCTCTAGGGCACCAAAAATGAAAAGGTCAGGGGGCAAGAGGTCACTGCATAGTGCCTTCATGAATATTTATGAGCTGCTGTGTGTTTTCTGGGGGCAGTGTGTTACAGGAGCTACAGCTCCCTAGGGGAACAACTTATTTATTTAAAAGTGGACTTGTTAGAGAGAAAATTGTTGGGGCTACAGGACAGTGGGGAATGTAAATAAAATTAGAGTAAATCCTGGATGCACCAGAGCTTGATGTGTGGGGACACTGTTCGAACTGCATAAAACTTGGGATTACAGACTCCATTTTAGTGCTTTGTCATCAATTGAAAGCCAAGATTTTGCCAAGGGGCTTCTGAGGAGATGCTAGAGACTTATGGGGGATTAACTGGGACAAGATCTAGGCACCAAAAGATCAGCCAATGAACATCTGGGAACTGTTTAATACAGATTTGACAGCCAGTAAGATCTTTGGAACTCTGCCCCATATAAAAAAGGGCTCTTGCTGAAAAAGGTCAGATTTGGAGAGACAGCCCAAGTGCTAGTGCGGTGTGCCTCCGGGGAGCTTGCCAGCTCTCAGGGGTTAGGCTAACCTGGCCTAGACTCTTCCTGGTCGTCAATCTGTGGGTCCAAATTGTTCCAGCCTGGGTAGCTGCTGCCTGCAGCTGCAGGTAGTCTGATTCCATAAGCCTGTGAAGAGAAGATCAGCCTGCATCCTGCCTGGAAGGACCAGAAAAGGACGAGTTTATTTTACTTATAAATGTGTGAGTTGTACAAAGTGCTGTGGAGCCAAGTAGTTTGAAACCGTTTATGTTGCATGTTTCCCTCGGCCAGCGTGACGTTGTCTTGCCAGCTTGAAGACCAGCATCATTGATGAGGACCACGTGGGACTTCACCTCCATCTGTATCCAACTGTGTCTACAGGTCTGATTTCGTCAGAGAATCGTCTGGTCTGTGGGTAGAGTGAGTAAACATCAGGGTTGCTTCCTGCCACAAAACAAGCGTGTCCCCTGTTTTACTTGTTGCTATTAATCATTTTGGACTGAGCCATCCAGTTCTGGATTAAAAATTAAGGGTTAAAGTGCATGTTGTGTTTTCTTTCTTCCAAAGGGCCCCAACAACAGCTTCAATGCCAGCCTACCCCGGGCAACGTTTCAGGCTAGCCTGTACTAACAACTGGGTACCCAGAGTGTGTGTGACTGTGTTACAGGGCCCTTTGAGTGCGTGCCTTATAACCTGAACAATTCTGATCAAAAATCAATCACTAGATTATTGCCCCTGCCTTGTTCATGTCCCCTTAATAAATCAGATCTAAATCTTTTTGCATCTAAACTGGTTGTGGTGCACCTCTGTGTGGAGAATACGACCGCAGTGAAGGGTCAGGAAATCCTAACTCAAAATACTTTGCACCCAAATCGGCTGTTCAGGCCCCTGCTATTATCCCTCCAGACTGGTCCAAATTGGTAGGTCCTACCATGGATACTACAGTGCGCATAGATGGGATTCCAGCTCGAGCAGTGTTAGATAGTGGGTCCAAAATCACTATAATCTTTCAGGACTGGTATGAGCAACATTTATCCAATCATCCATTACACCCTCTTGAAGGACTGCATGTGTGGGGGTTGAGTGAAACGTCATATCCTTATCTTGGCTATCTGAAGGTGTGGCTTTCTTTCCCATCTTCTGTGGAGACCCTAGCCCTGGTTTGTCCTTCTACCGGGCTTTATGATGGTATCCCTGTAGTGACTGGCACAAATGCACATCTGTTTGGGTGCCTAGCCCAACTATGTGAAGAGAAACAGAGGAGAAGGGCAGAAAAAGCCCTACAAGTCCATGTTCTGGTCAAAAAGGCTTACGAGAAGCACATGTACCCTAAGCCAAGTGAACAAGATAAGCCTGTGGGCCTGATTTGGAAAAAAGATTGTGCTATGATTAGGCTACCTCCCAATGCTGAATGCAGTATCAGCAGTGAAGTGTGATTTTGGAGAGATGGGACTAATAAAATTTTGATGCTGGACACTGCAGATGAGGGAAGATTACTCAAAGGGCTACTGATCAAACCCAGTGTGCTCCCGGCCTGGGCTCATGCTTACGCCCGAAGAGTGACAGTGCGAGTACAAAATGTTACAGACCGAGACATCATGGTATCTAGAGGATGCACCCTGGCTAAAGTTTATTGTGCTGACACCGCTGTGCTCCCATCCAAGTGCCACACTGAAAGGGGAAGTAAGATGTCACCTGATATGTTTGATTTTGGAGATTCACTCCTTCCAGACAGCTGGAGAACCAGGATCAGTGACAAGCTGGGTCAGAGAGACAAGGTATTTTCCCTTAAGGAATGGGATATTAGTTGTGTTACGGGTGCTGAACACCACATTCACCTGCATGATGAGAGGCCTTTTAGAGAACGATCTAGATGCTTAGCTCCTGCTGACATAGATGATGTCCGACGTCATCTACAAGAGATGTTAGCTGCTGGCATCATTCAAGAATCCCGCAGTCCATACACCACCCCAATTGTCGTGGTGCAGACAAAGAATGGCTCTGTTCATATGTGTGTTGATTACCGGACCCTCAACAAAAGAACGGTACCTGATCAGTATACAGTGCCTTGCATACAGGATGCCTTAGACTGTTTAAATGGGAGCATATGGTTCTCCGTCTTTGACCTCAGGAACGGATACTATCAGAACCCAATGGCTCCTAAGGACAGGGAAAAACTGCATTAATTTGTCCTTTAGGCTTTTATGAGTCCGTTCGCATGCCCCAAGGCATATCGGGTGCAAATGCAACTTTCCAGCGACTAATGGAACCTGCTGCAGGAGATATGAATCTCTTAGAGTGTCTTGTCTACCTTGATGCCATCATAGTATTTGGAAAAACTCTTGAGGAGCATGAGGCTTGCTTATTCAAAGTGTTGGACAGACTTGAAGAGTTTGGTCTTAAGTTATCTATTGACAAATGCCAATTTTTCCAGAGCTCAGTCAAGTACGTAGTCCACATTGTGTCACCGGAAGGTATTCAAACTGACCCCAGTAAAGTGGAGGCCTTAATCAGCTGGCGGAAGCCCAAAACCTTAAAAGAACTTCAAAGATTTCTTGGGTTCTGTGCATATTATCGCCAATTTGTCAAGGACTGTACTAAGGTGATCCGCCCACTGCTGAATTTAACTCAAGGGTACCCCCACTCAAATAAGTTTTAAGAAAGGCTTTGATCAAGAAATTGAAAAAAGGTATTTCCGGCCCAATGAGTTGTTTTGGAAAAGGTGGATGCTCGAATGTGACACTGCTTTTGAAGAGATAATATACCAAATAACTCATGGACCTAAACTTGCTTATGCTGATCCATCCAAGCCATACGTGTTACACACAGATGCTAGTTTGAGCGGTCTTGGAGCAGTGCTTTACCAAGAGTGGTCTTGGAGCAGTGCTTTACCAAGAACATCAGGACTGCCTGCACCCTGTCACCTTTGCAAGCAGAAGTTTGACCATGTCAGAAAAGAACTATCCGGTGCACAAATTAGAATTTCTCGCTCTGAAATGGGCCATAGTTGACCAATATCATGAATATCTGTATGGTGCTAAAATCCTAGTCAAGACTGATAACAATCCATTACCCTATGTTCAAATGACAGCTAAACTAGATGCTACCAGACACAGATGGCTCTCTGCCTTAGCAACTTATGATTATGCGATAGAGTACCGACCAGATCCGAACCACATAGACGCAGATGCTCTTTCACGAAGACCTGTTCCTGACCAACAGTGGGTGTGCATTCCCGAGCAGTCTGTAAAAGCACTATGCCATAAGTTTGACCAAGAAGAAGTCCTGTCTTCTGAACCTGTAAATTGTTTGGCAGATTGTTTTGGACCCCCAGAAACATGCATGCCAGCTGCCTACTGTAATTTTGCAGCCTTGGACTTCAGTTCCTTTCCACAGTTAACTCCAGCTGACATTCGAAGAGAACAATACTATGAGCCAATGACCAGACCAATAGTTGATGCTTTGAGAAAGGGGGAAGATATCTCCAAGGTGCGATCCAGGGACCCCAACACTACCTTGATTCTCCGTGAGGGGAGCAAGCTCAAACTTTAAGAGCAATTGTTGTACTGAGAACTTACTAACAGCCAAGGTGAGATTGTGAGAAAGCAGTTAGTACTACCAGTTACATTCAAAAACATTGTTCTAAAAGCCTTACACGACCAAATGGGACATTTGGGTGGGGAAAGAACTCTTGATCTGGCCCGGTCATGTTTCTATTGGCCCAGAATGAGCCTAGACATAGAACATCATGTTAAGACATGCAGTAGGTGTCTTCAGCACAAGGCTCCACCTCAAAGAGCTGCCTCCATGATTAACATTGTCATGAGTGCACCAATGGAGCTTGTCTGTATAAATTTTCTCAGTCTTGAGCCAGATTCCAAGGGCATTGGCAATATCCTGGTAGTTACCGACCTCTTCATGAGGTATGCACAGGCCTAGCCAACCAAAGAAGAAAAGGTCTCAACTGTTGCCTGAGTACTCGTAGACAAGTTCTTCGTACATTACAGTGCCCCCCAGTGCATTCATTCAGACCAAGGGCGTGACTTTGAAAGTAGACTTATCAAAGAACTGTTGTCCCTACAGGGTGTAAGAAAATCCAGAACAACCCCCCCTATCACCCCTAAGGAGATCCGCAACATGAAAGGTTCAACAGAACTGTACTGGATATGCTGGGCACCTTGTAGCCTCAAGATAAGCCAAAATGGAGTCAACAGATCAGTGCACTTGTGCATGCCTGCAACTGTACCAAGAACGATGCCACCGGGTTTTCACCACACCACCTCATGTTTTGCAGAGAAGCTCACCTTCCTATTGATGTATGTTTCGGAGTATCTCCGGACATTGTTAAATCAGACAACTACCTGCAATATGTTAAAAACCTAAAAGCTCAGCTTGATCATGCCTACCAACTTGCAAACACCGTGGCTGCAAAAAGAAACCTGACTAATAAAATCCGGCATGACAAACGTGTAAAGGCCCAAGAGCTTCAACCAGGTGACAGGGTGCTAATGAGGAACTTTGGAATACCAGGAAAACATAAAATAACAGACCGCTGGAGTCATGTACCATACATTGTAGTCAGTAAGTTGCATGATCTACCAGTGTATAAAATACATCCGGAGGGGAACCCTCGTGCCATGAAAACTATCCACAGGAACCACCTGCTACCTATAGGCCAAATAGTGATCAATAACGTTCAAGAGACTGATACTTCTCAGTGCCTGGTCACTAGATCAACCACTAAAGCCAAGCAACAAGATCAGCAAACTTCTGCTTCCCAGCCTGTTGTTCCTAATGCCTTCAATTCTGCAGACATTGCGATAATGCAAACACTGAAAGTGATGAAGAAGGTGAATTCTGTTCTGTTTTCTATCCCTCTTGTGAACTGGAGAGAGTGTTCCAGGGGATTCCTTCGGTTAACTACGGGGACAAACCTAAACCCCCAGCTATAGTGCCAGATTCCAGTTCATCTCTTGTGGCTGAACCTCCAGGAAGTGATGCTCACAGTGTGGACCTTGATGAAGTCAGATCTCTGTGTATGGTGGAACTAATGGAAATCCCTCAAGCTGAATCTCATG
Source organism: Neoceratodus forsteri (assembly GCA_016271365.2). Taxonomy (NCBI): domain Eukaryota; kingdom Metazoa; phylum Chordata; order Ceratodontiformes; family Ceratodontidae; genus Neoceratodus; species Neoceratodus forsteri. The sequence goes on along the minus strand of CM057449.1, from coordinate 1,029,228,887 downwards.
AGGCTGGTGGTGAACCAACAAGGAACAGTGCAAGTGAGAACGAACTGGGTGGGGCTCACAGTGTGGACCTTGATGAAGTTAGATCTCTGTGTAAGTGAGAACGAACTGAGTGGGCTACATGAACTGTTTCGTACTAATGAAAATGTTGATGAAGAACCAGAAAGTGAAGCTTTGAAAGAGCTGGACTTTGCAGAAATAACCCTGACAAATGACAATGAGCTTCACCACGAAGTGCCAGTGCCCTCTTTGCCACGTCATTCTGAACTAGCTGTAAAACCAGTCTTGAAGCTCACTTATAGCCTGTCAATTTGCCCATGAATGTCGTGCACAAAGGGATGTATGTCACGCCAAACTCCTTGCCTAAAATGGTATTCAAAACCTCCACCCGAGTTAAGGTGCCCTCCCAGTACAAGGGATTTAGAGGTAACCAGATGGGAATAAGGTGAAATGTTTTAAAATAATGTGGTGCATATAATGTTATTGAAAATGTGATACAGTCTAATAGAAATAAGAATTCTGAGTTACTGAAGTATGCCTGTTGAAATCAGAAATGTCGTACAATGCTAAAAAGACTAAAGTGATAGTATGTTACATGTACATAGTTATATGTTGTAATAGAGTGTTAGCAAAAGTATATCTGAAAATGTATTAGTGGTTAACAATATGTTTTAGACTTGGTGCAGATGCAAAGCTTTCCAAGGCAGGGGAGAGTGTCGTGCCTCCAGACGCCTCCCGCTGTCTCCTGGTGTTCACCAGTCACCACGGCACTCTGCCGCTCCTGCCCAGGTCTCCCTGTTAAATTAGCCCTACGGGGCTCTCCAAGCAACTTGTGAGCATGCGGCATATTGCACAGCTGCCACTCGCATGATTGAGGAGGCACACTGCGCATTATGACCGCCTTGTGGTCTAAAAGGGAAATTTGTATCTCCTTTGCGATTCCCGGTGTCAGGCTGAGTTAGATAGGCACCGGGGACATAAAACCAAGTGGGGAGAATATTTTAATTAAATAAATAGGCAGCCACCATAAGTGCTGCCTCCATGGCACCGAAAAGGAAAAGGTCAGGGGGCAAGAGGTCACTGCATAGTGCCCTCATGAATATTTATGAGCTGCTGTGTGTTTTCTGGGGGTAGTGCGACTCCCTAGGGGAACAACTTATTTATTTAGAAGTGGACTTGTTAGACAGAAAACTGTTGGGGCTATAGGACAGCGGGGAATGTAAATAAAATTAGAGTTAATCCTGGATGCACCAGAGCTTGATGTGTGGGGACACTGTTCGAACTGCCTAAAAGTTGGGATTACAGACTTCATTTTAGTGCTTTGCCACCAATCGAAAGCCAAGATTTTGCCAAGAGGCTTCTGGGGAGATTCTAGAGACTTATGGGGGATTAACTGGGACAAGATCTAGGTGCCAAAAGATCAGCCAATGAACATCTGGGAACTGTTTAATACAGATTTGACAGCCAGTAAGATCTCTGGAACTCTGCCCCATATAAAAAAAGGGCTCTTGCTGAAAAAGGTCAGATTTGGAGAGACAGCCCAAGTGCTAGTGTGGTGTGCCTCTGAGGAGCTTGCCAGCTCTCAGGTTTAGGCCAATCAGGCCTAGACTTTTCCCGGTCATCAGTCCGTGGGTCCAAATTGTTCCAGCCTGGGTAGCTGCTGCCTGCAGCTACAGGTAATCTTATTCCATAAGCCTGTGAAGAGAAGATCAGCTTGCATCCTGCCTGGAAGGACCAGAAAGGGACGAGTTTATTTTACTTATAAATGTGTGAGTTGTTCAAAGTGCTGTGGAGCCAAGTAGTTTGAAACCGTTCGTGTTGCATGTTTCCCTCGGCCAGCGTGACGTTGTCTTGCCAGCTTGAAGACCAGCATCATCGATGAGGACCACAAGGGACTTCACCTCCATCTGTATCCAACTGTGTCTACAGGTCTGATTTCATCGGAGAATTGTCTGGGCTGTGGGTAGAGTGAGTAAACATCAGGGTAGCTCCCTGCCACAAAGCTCAGATTAAAGTGTGTCCCCTGTTTTACTTGTTGCTATTAATCATTTGGGACAGAGCCATCCAGCTCTGGATTACAAATTGAGGGTTAAAGTGCATGTTGTGTTTTCTTTCTTCCAAAGGGCCCCAACAACAGCTGCAATGCCAGCCTACCCCGGGCAACGTTTCAGGCTAGCCTGTACTAACAACTGGGTACCCAGAGTGTGTGTGACTGTGTTACAGGGCCCTTTGAGTGTGTGCCTTATAACCTGAACAATTCTGATCAAAAATCAGTCACTAGATTCATGCCCCCTTAATAAATCAGATCTCAATCTTTTTGCATCTAAACTGGTTGTGGTGTACCTCTGTGTGGAGAATACTGCATCATTGCTTCTCTTTGTTGCAGACTTATTTTACAGGGGGTCTCCAGGACCACTGCAGCTGACCAAGCCCTTGTGGTAAGAGTGTTAAGTGTGGGGTTAACCTTGCATTCTTGTGGTAATTGCTATTGTCTTATTGCTGACCAGTACCGGCCACTAGAGGGGTTAGAGGGAGGTATCAGTGTCCTGAAGGGCTGTACCCAGAGCAGCTATGCTACCATTAACCCTGTCCTCTGGGTGGAGGCCCCCATTTCTAGAACTCAGGCCCCTCAACCTGTGCTAAGTCATGCAGGCAGGGGTAGTAGCACTTGGGATAACGCCACCAAGGGGTTACATGTCTAAGGATTCTCTGCACACCATTGCTACTACATTACTCCCAGTTTTTCTATAGGGTGCTCCAATTCTGCAGTCCCTAAGACACTCCGATTTAAATAAGCTGATGGTTCTCTACAATAGAATTGTTTGGTTTGCTATTGGTGCTCAATCCAGGATGCATGTCCTCTGCTCCTTGAGTTGTCCCTCTTTTGAAGGGACATTCAGCTATCCCATCTCTTCCTCACATTCATGCTCATTAAATGTGCTAACCCCCCCAGCCTCTGATGCTTTGGCTATCAAACCCCCCAGGAGGATGCTTCATTCCTCCTTCACCACCCTCCTCGTCAGTCTGAGTGCAAGGTCCAGTGCGGGCAGGAAATCCTTTGCCTGCACTGCCCTCTACCAATGGAATGCCTCCTGCCCTCCCTCCTTAACTGCTGCTCCCTAAGTGGTTTTAACAAAGGTCTCAAGACTTCCCTCTTGGAGCATTGTCTTTGCACCTGTAACCGTTAAACAGTGCTTAGCTGCTCGGTAACTCTGCATTCTACTTAGTTATTGCTATCCAACTAAATGTACCTGAGCTGAACTATGTTCTAAAACTCTAATGTGAAATGCTCACCCCAAATGAATCTCAATCATATGATGTGACCATATGTTACTATTGCTGTTGTTGTCATTGATATCTGTGTAATGTACCTTTATATGTACCTTGTATTGTTTCACCATGCTGTACCTTTGAATGTAACTAATTCCAGGTGGCCTCTGAAAAAGGGGCTCTTACTCCCAGTGGGCCTACCATATCAACAAAATTCAATAAATAAATACATACATACATGTTTTTTTTTCAATAACTCAGGTAAAAAACGTGAATAGACTTTATTACGCAATTGTGGCAGAACCTGTTTATTGTCTTTTGATACCCAGTCGTGCTGAATCGGGTGAGTTGCTTAGCACAGAGACACAATGTACTTAATCCCATGACAAGGGACATGCCCTTGGATCCTGTGTTATCAGACCCATAATGTGTTTATTGCTCAAAATATGACTCATATGTACTGGGCTAACACGTATTCTTGAACTGTAACTGTTGTGTGGTTGTATATCAGCTAAATTCCCAATTACATTTTAAGTTTGAGCCATTCTCACAAAAACTGGTTGTTGCATACAGTAATGGGAGTTGGGATGGGGATGGTCGCTCAAGCGCATGGCCATGAATGTAGGGACCTACGGTGGTGGCTGGACGTCTCCCAGGCCAGCACTAACCAATGTTTGAAGCCCCCAGGAAGTCCAACGGGAGGGCCCATAAATAGTTTTGAGTGTATGGCCAAGAAGTTAAGACTCCCTCTAGGATTACCCGGTGCAATGCCTTGCTTTACCTAGTAACCCACAAAACATTGGAGATGATTTAGTGCAATTTTGGATCAGATTTCTATTAGCATGTTAACCAGATTCTCTCAGCTGGTTCTCACCACGAAGTAAGGTGGGCATCGTGAATCCAGTGGGATTTGGGTGGGGTGGGATGGGGAAGTTTGCAGTGATTTTGTTAGAGGAGCCTGTTGCCCCTGCTGATTTCCTGGAGCCATTTGCTCCAGAATCAGGGACAGGATGGGAGGAGGTGGGAGGGACTGGGGTGGGGCATAAGATTTGGTTTGCAGTACCATACCATGTGCACTGTTTTGTTCGGGGGGGGGAGAGATTCAGATTGTTATTGAAAATGTTTACCCACAGTTTGGGCTGTTACACAGTATTGTTATGCAGAGTGAGCAAGCCAGGGAAAAGTCATTTAGTGGTGGGGGGTTCTGGACAGAGCTAGGGCATAAAATGTCATAAGGGAAAATAAGTTCCTTAAATGTATTAACATGGAATGTCAATGGTCTGAAAACAGTAACAAAATGAAAGTACTAACCTATATTAAAAATGTTACAGGTGACATTAATTTCCTACAGGAGATCCATATGGATAAAGAAGAAGCAATAAAGTTGGAGAAATCTTGGGGTGGTCTATTGTTAGTGGTAGGGTTCTCATCAAAGGCCAGGGGCTGGCGGTGTGGTTCCATCCCAGCCTCTGTGCCAAAGTATTGTGCCACTTGGCTGTCCCAAAAGGGAGATACCTCATTACAGCAATGGAGGTTGTAAGGGGGAGCAGCTCACTGTGGCTGTCATCGAGAGCCCCAATTTTGATAGTCCGGACTTCTTTCATAAATTGTCCTTAGCACGTGTGGACTTCCGAGGACAGGTCATCATGGTAGGGGATTTCAATACTCCTTGGGACCCAGTTTTAGACCAATCAGTCCCTCTGGTCCATAACCCCCTGAGAACTTAGCGGCCTGTGCCATATGGCAGCTGAATGAGGCCTGATTGATGCCTGGCACTTCTTGAATCCTGCAGGCAGGGAGTTCTCACAGGGAGTTCTCTTTTTTCTCCCATGCCCACAAGTTGTATACAAGAACTGATACTATCTTGCTGTCTCCTGCTGTTACGGTTACCAGATGTCCTCTTTTATGAGGACATGTCCTCTTTTCCAGCTGCCAAATATTCTTCATGTATCTTCTCTATTCTGTTGTATTATTATTATGTTTACAATTCCTTTACTTTCTCCTACCCAGGACCTCCTTTTAAATGAGCTCTGAAGTCGGTGGACATTTGAAACCTATTTACTCGGGGTCTGGCACAAGAACTCATCGGGGAGGGACTAAGTGTCCTCTTTTTGGCATCCCAAAATCTGGTACCCCTACCTGCTGTCTACCCAAGAGCTCCAGCAAATACTGCCTGCCATATATGGCCTGTTGCTTCTTAAAGATCACACTTCCCTGCTGGTGGTGCTGGGTCGAGGCTCACAGACCCCCCGCGACAGTAGAAGCTGGACCCTAAACTCCTCTTGGATGAGGAATTTAAGAACCAAATGGTAGAAGCCCTAAGAGAACTCTGCCTACTGAATAAAAAGGGGGACACTACTGTTTTCATCGGCTGGGAAGCCATGAAGGCTTATGCAAGAGGAATAGCAGTATCAGCAGTGTCCCATAAGAGCAAAACCAATGCTACCAAGGAAAAAGAACTGGACAGTGAAGTACGATCCTGGAAAAAGAACTCATGAGCCAGATGCAGCCCCCAAAACTGGGGGATCTGCAGGTCCTCAAGGGCTAGCTTAATCAGCTGATCATGGCCTGACTGGAGAGAGGCTTGCTTTTAACCAGTGCAGGGGCCTGTTTTAGTGGAGACGAAAAAGGGAAGTGGCTTGCATGGCAACTGAGAGTGCGTGAGGCAAATCGTACTATTCAGGTTATCACATTGCCTAATGGGACACTATTCCTCAAGCAATAGGACATTGGTTTGGTGTTCAGTGATTTTTACAGGAAGTTATGCGCATCAGAGATCACTGCAGAAACACCCTACAGGAGGTTTCTGGACCCAATTGCTCTGCTGTCCCTGTCAGAGTCAGACAGAACTAGACTTGCTTCATCCCCAACAACAGAGGAACTGCACAAGGCAGTGAAGTCTCTAACATATGGCAGAGCCCCAGGGCCTCCTGGCCTGCCTGCCAAATTTTGTCAGACATTCTGGGAACATCTGAAGGCCACCCTAGGGGACATGATACAGGTGTCTTTGGAAAAGGGGGAGCTGCCCCCATCCCAATGTATGGCCATAATAATGGTGCTCCCGCAGCCGGGCAAGGACTCCAGCTAGTATGACTCATATGCACTACTCTCACTGCTTAATGCAGATTACAAGTTCATAGGTAAAGGAAAGGTTGGTTGAATATCTAGAGGAGCATGGTCTCCAGGATGTGAGGCAGCATGGGTTCATGGGGGGTGGGGATCGTATCAAACGAATCTGATTGACTTCTTTGACTGTGTCACCAAGACAGTAGACAGAGGCCAAGTGATAGACATCCTCTATCTTGATTTCAGCAAGGTCTTTCACTCTGTGCCCCACAAAAGGTTGATCTGGAAGTTGGTGGATCTCAGGGTTGGGGAAAAGATGGCCAGATGGGTGGAAAACTGGTTAAGGGACAGAACCCAGAGGGTGGTTGTGAGGTGAGAGTTATCTGGCATCAGGGAGGTAACCAGTGGGGTCCCACAGGGCTGGGGCCAGTGTTGTTCAATGCCTTCATCAAGGACATACCTGGATACAAAATCAATTGGTCCAAGTGTGAGTGGCTCCTGCTGGCGAGGGGCAGCTCCCCTGCATGCATTGGGTATGCACCTATAACCTACTCAGGTATCTTTTTGCCCAACAAAATCTGTACATTAATCACCCTAAATTATCAACCTCTCCTAAAGAAAATAAAAGCAAGCTGTGACAGATGGAAAATTCTCCTCCTTTCCTTGCTGGGTAGTGTTAGTACAATTGTAGCCACCCCCTCCCCACTGTCTAGGGGTCTGATGGAGAAAAGGGAAGGGGGTACCACTAGGCAGCAGAACACATCCGGAACACAGGATAAAAGTTGGCACACACCTGCTGTAGCTCTAAGGGTTCACATTAGGGTTGTCAGAACCCTCTGAAGTTCTGGGTTCTAGTTCTAGTCTAGAACTTTTGAAAAAGTTCTAGGGTTCTAATCTTTTTTAGAACTTTTTGGAACTCGAACCCTATTTTTTAATTGTGCTGCCAGTAATGAAGATAGTAATGAAATACATGTAAAAGAAAAACTGTTTAATATAAGGGGGAGAAAAATGATCATGTTTGACACTGATAGGAATACAGCTAGGTTTATCTATGGTTTCTTCTGTTTGCTAAAGCCAGCAACTTAATACATAACAGGCCCACCCACCCATATGTTAAAAGTCTTCCTGCTACAGCTGCATCATAGTTCCTTAGTGAAAGAAAGAGGAACATTAGCCATTTATGTACTCAGTTATATATACTCATCGTCATGAATTATTAGAAAAAAATAACTGATATTACCTAATTTCCGCTATTTGCTGCTTTGTGTTTTAAATGAGTAAATCAAAAGTTGCTATGTTTAAAAGAAAGCTTTTATAACAAAGTCAAGCCAAGGTACTGCAGCCATAGCACATGGAACTGTTGCAAAACATATTGGGTGGGATATTCAAAAGGGTTGCGCCATGCGCAATAGGGTTGCGCATGCGCAAGTCCGAATTTGCGCCATTCTGCGATATTCAGCAGGAGGCAGTTGCGCCACTGAAAACAGGCTGAGCAACAGCGCAATGCAAATGAAGGCATGTGCAACCAAAGGGGGTGGATCCATGCATAAAGAGCGCAATGCGATATTCAAAGGTTTGCGCAATGCGCAATAGCGGAACAACCGGAAGGTGCGCCACAGCGGGAAATGAGCCAAAATAAAAAGGATCAAGTAAGAGGCGCAAGAACGCTACAGGGATGCCAAGCGAGACAGACAGAGAGAGACAGACAGCAACAGTCCAGAACAGGGCAGGCAAGGGAAGTTGTGTGGGCCATAGGCTGCAGAGGCCAGCGGGGGGACCCGGTGCAGTGGAGGTAGCAGTCAGGACAGCGGGGGTAACAGAGCAACATCAGCCGGGGGGTCCAGGGAGATGGACAGTGCCAGCTTCCACATGGAAGCTGTAATGAGGTGGGTGAGAATGCATGCTGCAGGGGGGCATGGCCGTGGAAGGGCCCGTCGGCGGTACGCCCCCAACAGGCAGTACCGTGCCCACATCAGCTTTGAGCTGTACACAGATGTAGAGATCGTGGGCCAGTACTGCCTGAACAGGGCAATACTGAGGTGGCTCTGTGAGCTGTGCAGTGATGTGATGCAGGCACCCTCCCGACGGAGTCACACTCTGTCGGTGGAGACCAAGGTGACAGCCTGCATGTGCCTGCTCGCCACGGGCACCTTCCAGAGGCTGACAGGGGACACCACAGGCATCACACAGTCGGCTACGTCATGCATCCTCACCCAATTCCTCAGCGCACTGCTGCCACATGCTGCTGAGCACATCCATTGCCCCAGCACCGCGGCAGAGCGTACAGCAAACATGCAGGTGTTCCACAGGGTAGCATGTATGCCTGGCATGCTAGGGGCCATAGACTGCACCCATGTGGCCATTCGCATGCCACCTGGCCCCGATGGGGCTGCATATAGGAACAGGAAGGGCTATTCCAGTGTCAACTGCCAGGTGGTGTGTGATGCCACTGGGCATAATCAATGTCTGTGCCACACACCCTGGCAGAGCACATGATGCCTTCATATGGTATCAGTCCACACTGTGCCATCGATTCGAGAGTGGGGACATCCCCACAGGCCATCTAGTGGGTGAGTACGCATGTAGGAATTGCAAACGTGGGGCAAGGGTGGGAATGCCACAGGTGCTATGGTAGTGGCACACAGGGATATTGGCAATATGGACCTGAACATGATACTCATCTCCACCATCTCCACACAGGTGACAGCAGATACCTACTCCACCCCTGGCTGCTCACACCATACCGGCGCCCCATGACCCCATCACAGCAACGCTATATTGAGGCGCATGCCACCACACACAACATCATCGAGTGGGTGTTTGGGATGCTCAAGGCACGCTTCTGATGCCTAGACACCTCCGGCGGTGCCCTACAGTACAGCCCCTCAAAGGCCTGTGGGATATTCCTGGCCTGTTGTATCCTGCACAACATGGCCAAAGACTGTGGGATAGCCATTCAGGTCGAGGAGGGGGACAGCGATGGGGACGCCAGCGGCGCCGGTGATGATGGTGATGAGCAGCCCCCCCTTGGACGGCGGGACCCCTGACTGATCCGGCACACCCAGCTGCACCGGGACACCATCACGGAGGAGCATTATGCATGACACAGGTAAGTCAAGGGGCCATGTGCAACCAACACTGTCCTGGTGCAACCCACAGGCACACAGAGTAACACACCAGGGGGTGCATGACGGCAAGGGGAGTGGAAGGGACCAGGCACACAAACACACCATCAGGGAGGGGTGAACGGTCATATGGACACACACACACACACACACACACCAGGCACAAAGCATACATGGGCAGGTGCGCAGCAGAGCAGGAACAGACATGGCAAACACACAGATCCACAGATCACACCCACCACCTGTACGTGTGTCAGATGCTGGGCACCCTTGCACCTTGGTATACAGTACAATGCAGGCATCATCATGCACACGCACCTGTGGACAGCAGTCGGGATGGTGTGCAGGTGGTCTGTGTGTCGGCGTGATGGGCAGGGCACCCACCAGTGCACTGCCCACCATGACGCACATTGCACACAGGGCAGCACCAGACAGGGCCCGCACTGGGGAGACAGATCAGTCATGTTGCACTGTTCCACGGCCACCGCGGATGCGTGGGCAGCGCCACCGTGACCCAACAGCACTGGCAGGCTGAGCAGGGGCCACATGGGGTGGCACCAATGGACCACCAGGGGTCCCACTGCGCGATCGCAACCTAGTCCGCACTGGGGTCTGTAGTATGCCAAACATACCTGCACCAGGGATGCTCGGGATGCCCACAGCAGAACCTGGCGTTGACAGGCTGGGTGTCGCACGACACCGGGAATGGGGAGTGGAGAGCTTACTGTGTGGGGTGCGCGGTACAGGGGCACCTGCTTGTGTGCCCAATGCAGCCACGACAGCGACCAATGCCTGGGTCTGCCTGTCAATGGCGGCGGTCACATCCATACGCATATGGACCATCTCTGCAAGGATCAGAGCACAGTCTCTGCTGTGCCGCTCCACAGCCACGCACAGTGCCTCCACGGACGTTGCAACCCGCCTTTGCTGCTGTACTGATTCCCGCAGCAGGCGGGTGTGCTCTTCAAATGGGTACTGTGCCACAACGGCATCCTGTCCCCCAGGGTATGGAAGATCCTGATGCTCAACACCCCTTGAGGATGGGCGCTGTTCACCAGGACCAGGAATGGGCATATAAAAGGGTGGTGGGCATGTGCCACCACTGGACACTGTACCCCCAGACCTGGTGGGTGACTGCTGCTGCTGCCCCTCCAACCGCTGTGCCCCAGGGACCACTTGTTCCACTGCTATGGCCGCAACAGTGCCAGACACCTGCACAGCCACTGGTGCTGCCCCACCGGTGCTGACAGACACAGCCTGGGACTGTGCCGACATGCTGGCACACACGTTGGAACCAGCTAGGCCCAGGGGCACATGCTGGCCTGCTGTGTGTCCGTCATGGGACACACACATGTCACTGCCCATTGCAGTCCTTGCATCATCAATGGTGCAGGTACGTACTATGGCCACAGTCACAGTGTGCTGGCATGCTTGCATGCCAGACTGCTGAGACACACAGGCTGTGCACCCCCCACACCTGACTCACCGACAACAGAGTTGGCAGCCAGGCGTGCATGCTGGTGCAGTGCATGCTGGCTGGCGACAGAGGTGGATGGACCCTCCTCCAACTCCGGCAGGTCTTCCTCACTGCCTGAACCCACCACCACCGTCCCCTAAAGATGAGCAGGATCTGTAACAGAAAGTGAGGACATGTGAGTGCATGTGAACAACCTCCCCCCCCCCCAACACCACCACCATGTCATACCGTGCAGTGATGGGCTTCCACCTGTCTGGAATCCACCTCCTGGTACGCACTCAATAGCACTCTGCTGCATTGATGCAGCCAGTCGGTCCTCAGCCGGGGTCAGCTCCGCCACCGCTGGCTGGCCTCCGCCTGTGCCAGCACATGCCGCCCTGAGGGCTGCCACCTTCTCCTTCACCCTCCTGCGGTCTGTCCCCATCTTCTTTTTGCATTCCTGGACGGAGCGCTGGTGGCTTCCGTGCAGGTTCACTGCCCAAGCTACCCCCCCTCCCATGTAGCCACACGGGCCTGAGGGGTGCCCCACCGTCCACTCAGTAGTGGCTCCTCCTCCAGGTAGGCCTGGAAGAGGGCCTCTGTCTCCACCGTGGTGAAGTTGGGCCTCCTCCTCCGCCCACCATCCTCACCCTCACCTTGGCTCTGCTCGGTCATGTCGGTCTGTATGGGTGGAAGTGGACACCTGTCACTGTGCAGTCTACAGTGTTATCCCATGACCATTGTCCAGAACATCACACAGCATGCAACCCACCCTCACCTGCAGTAACCGAATCTGGCCAGCGCAGCCCAATGTCACACATTTATAGCGCAATGCATGCAAATTAGGAGTGGAGCAACTGTAATGAGATGCAAATCGCGCCACTGCGCCTTTGAATGGCTGATCAGATGATTTGCATGTATTGGCTGAATATCGTGCTGTTGCGCTTTGCGCAATACGGTTGAGCCGGCTGAGCCAATGGCGCATTTCCGTGACTGTGTAGTACACCACATTGCGCATGCCCAAGTGGCTTACGCAGGTGTCTGCCGTGCTGATGACGTGCTATGCGTGATCAGCAATTCAGGACATGGCCACCATTGTGCTAGTGGCGCTACAGCGCTGGGAACCAAATGGTGATGTGGCACAACTGCGCAATAGTCCACTGTGGCACTGGCACACAGGTGACCATTCGCACAGGACGTGTAGACGTCCGATGGCGCTGTGCGTGGCCTTGCCCCACTGACCCCTGACCTTGTGCCCGATCTTTGCCCCCTGGCGCTGTACGTCTGGCATGTGTATGGCTCTATCGCGCTGTTCGGTGACAGCGCGATAGGGAATGGCGGCGATGTACCGCGCAGCACTTCCACTTGGGGTTGCCACGCTGCGGAGCGCCATATTGTCTACTATAGCATTAGAGATGGCATGCAGGAGAGCCCCTCAGTGGGATGCCCTTGAGCTGGCCAACCTTGTGGCCACTGTGGAGCCACACTATGGCCCACTCTTTGGTGAGGTGCCACTGGACAGAGCCAGGACCCAGGTCTGGGAAGAGGTGGCCACTGACCTGGAGGCGGCCACTGGCCACAGGAGAACGGCTGAACAGTGCAGGCACTGGTATGGGGACCTAAGACGGAGGGAGCCGGAGCTACTGGCACATCTGCGGTCGTGTGCCAGGAGGGGCGTGGTGCCCCGTCCAGGTGGGTGATACGTCTACACACTTGTATGGTCCATATGGGTAACACTGTCTCATGTGTTTGGCACATAGGGGAGGGATGGTCTAGGGTTGGCTGTGGCGGTGTTTACAGGGTATGGGATGGGTGGGTCTGGCTGGGTGGGTAGGCACACACATTGGGGCGGGGGGAATGTGCTTTGGGTTTGTACTGATGTGTTTCTCTCCTTTGTCTCCACAGGCGTGGCTGAGCGGAGGAGGAATTTGGAGCAGCAGCGGGGTGGTGGGTGCAGGACCGATCGGCGGTGAACAACCACAATGCCAGCAGCATCCCGATGAGGGTGAGTGCCATGACACCATGATTGCTATTGCATGCTGTGTGACAGGGTGGGAGGCAGGGCATGCCACCATCCATGGACACCACTGCCATGCGTCGCCGACATGTGACAGTCAGCACTGTCCAGTGCCACTGCATGTCTGGGAGTGCATCAATGGTGGTCCATGCGTGTACTGGGCACATGGCTGTGGCACTGCCTGCTCACCGCATAGCCGTGTTGCTGTACAGCTTTGGTTGTGCTGTGCTGAACATGGGCAGTGGGTGTGTGCAGTGGTACACATGGCTGTTGCTGCCTGGTTGGGCATGTCTTGTGGACACGGTCACTGTGAGTGGGTGCACCATCACAGGAGTGTGGCACATGGCTGTCTGCCATGCATACTGGGTGGGCTGCAGGGGATGGACAGTCACACCCATTGACTCTGATCCTTGTCCTGGTGTGCGGATACTCCTGCCGTAATGCAGCGGTCCATCCAGGACCTTGTGTGGAGTGGCGCAGAGTCCTTGCCATCCTCGCGGGATCTGCAGCAGCATAAGCTGTTAAAGGGAGGAGGGCGCGACCCAGACAACAGCCCAGGCAGCAGAGGACCAGGCTGGCCCCAGTGAAGCGAGACAACCTCCCCCCTTTGACCAACCCTCACACCCCGCCTTCCCTGTCCCATATGTTCACCCCTGCCCCTTACCCACCCCCACCTTGTTCCTGTCCCTCCACCCCACGTTTGTACATAATTGTAAATAGTTGTTGCTGTTATATTTTTGGAATACAGTTATTTTGATATGAATACTGTGGTGGTCTCTGATTTGCAGCTGGCTACAGGTGCTCAGTTGCAGTAGTGTGCATGGCATCTGGGGTGGTTCAGTCATGGGTATGTGTGTGTGTGTGTGTGCGTGGGGAAGTGTCTCTGGTGTGGGAGTGGCCATCAGTCGGTATTTGTGGTGTGTGTGTTGTTCCTGTGCATTGCATTACTGTGTGCCAGTGGTCCATGGTGCCTGCTCTGTGTCCATTGTGCCCCTGTCAACCCATCTCTAGGCCTGTGCAGCTGACACCCTTGCATGTCTGTGGCCTCAGGTCTGCTGCCTTCTCAGTGGTGGCTGTCCCTGCAGGTCATCCACTGTGACCATCACTCATGCTGGGTTGCCTCCTGTCAATGGTGTGGTGCATGTTTGCCTCGGGTGATACTATGGCCTCGCAGTTGCTGTCCCACCTCCATGCTGTGGCTTGTGTGTATTGCAGGGCTGTGCACCACTGTCTGTGACTTGTGATCCAGGCATCTGTTGGTGCGTGACAAGGCCACAGTTCATGCACAGGTGGGTGTCACCCCAGCATGAGAGGGGGACTGCAGGCTGTGTGTGCATTAGTTTTCGTGGCCCACACATCATTGGGGCTTGGCTGCCATCACAAGGCCCGTGTTAGTGTCCCCGTGGGTATGGGTATGTGTTTGTCCCTGCACTGTGTTGCATCCAGTGTGCTGCATGCTTCCACACACCACTGTGGTGTCTGTGCAGGCTGCTGTGGCTCATGGTGGGGTCTGGCTTGTATGGTTCTGTGGTATAATGAGGTTGCAGTGGGGGTGGTATGCATGAGGATTCCGCAGTGGTGGTCACTGCTCATGGGGGGTGTCTTGGGGTCACGGTGCAGGGTGTGCTGTGCACGGGGGGGGCTGCTGTGCCATGGGGTGGTCCACCCTCCTTGTGTGACAGTCTCAGCTTGCCGGTGGGTGTGCTGGGGCACCATGGCCCAGCTGTGCTTTGTTTGCTTGTCCCCATGGTCCGATGGTTGTTCCATCCCTCCCCTAGTTATGCTGTGTTTGGGGTGTGGGGGTACATTGTTGGTTCTGCAGTGTGTCCTTGTGCCCATCTGTGGCATGGGTGGTGGGCCCCTGCCTACCTCCCTGGTTGTGCAGTTCCATTGCTCTGCTGCTGGGGGGCTCCCTGCTTGCACTATGGCACCTCTGGGCTGCTCAGCTGGGCAGCCCTTGTTACCTCATAGCGCGCTACGTCTCTGCTCAGCTTCCCCTCCTGGTTGCGCTATAGGCGCAGGTTGTGCTGATATTCAGACGCTGGCTTGTTGCGCAATTTGGCTAGCTCCATGTTTGAATATCGCATCTATTGCGCATGTGCGCAAGTGACTTGCGCTTGCTCCTGCTGTTGCACACTTTTTGGGCGCAGTTTGAATATCCAGCCCATTATGTCATAACGTAGTCAGTCAAGACATTTGAATAAAAAAAATATGCCAGTCATTGTTGCTGGCGAAAAATGCATGCAATTTTCTAAGATAATGCATACATGTACCAACATTCTTGTTGGCAAATTGAAGTAATACATACAACTTTCTAAGATGATGCATTTTTCCAGCTGATACATCAATAAAATCTGTATTTCAGTCACATAAATAAAAAAAGTGGTTTCCTCACCACATACTAACTTAAGGAACATTTAATGTAGCTGCAGCAGTTGGCATGTGATGTTTCAGGGACAGTGTCTGTCAACCCCATTATGTATCAAATTATCACTACTTGTAAAGCAGAAACACTTTATGATAGGTCACATTCTGTGAAAACTGCTGATGTAGATTTTCTTTTATTTCTGATTCTTTATTCTTTTTAAAGGGACAGGACACTTGTGCTAGGTGGCAGCAGTTTGCAATGTATTTAATAATAAAATATATATATATATATATATATATATATATATATATATATAATATCTATAGTAGGTTCCACAGTGGGCCGGTGTAGCCCTCCTTACCATCGGTCTGTCATCATCTTTTTCCTCACCATTACCAGCCCATCATGAATCTATAAACGAAAGGACTAAAACAACACCCACCTTTCACCCCAGCACCCATTCCACTTTTCTTCCACCACCCTCATCTATGCAGTAGTACCCATACCACCCTTATACCCATGTGTTAAAACCAACCCACAACCCTCACCCCCCTCAAGCACGTATTCTACCCTCCTTCCTCACCCAAATGTTTAAACTACCCCCACACTTAGTCATGAACTACCATTCATGCCACCCTTCTCCGTCCCACACCCGTGTTAAAACCCACTCACCCAACCATCACCCATGTACTAACAGCTATGCTACAAGTTCCCTCCTGCATCCATGTTAAAACCAACCCCCAACCCTCACCCATGCACTAGCATCCATGCCATCTTTCTCCCTCTTGCATCCATGTTAAACCAACTTCCAGCCCTTTCCCACCCTCCAGCACCCATTCTACCCTCCTCCTCCTCCTCTCAAATGCTAAAACTACCACATGCTTGCTCAAGAAAAATGAAACTCTTGCCTCCAAATGAGCCATACTTAACTGTTCCTTAATAAACAACACTTATGTGAAAAACTATCTTTTCAATTGCTTTCTTCTTATGGACAACATTCTGTACAGTCCTCTTCATGGACCCAGTAATTTGAGAGTTGTTGCTATTATGCCATGGTCTGTGTACAACAGAATGTTAAACATGAGCTATTGTGGTATGAGATCTATGCTTACAGAATATGTGCTCAACCATGACATAGGTAAAACGCCAGATGACTCTGTTTCCCGGAAGAGACTTGTAACAGGATGCTGCCCACAGAAACATAACAATACAAAATACAGTTTTTCCCATAATTTTTTATTCAGTAAGATAAATTACATATGGATCATTTTGGTTTATGGCTAACATTTCTGTAATTGAAAAAATAATAAACAGCTACCAATTAGAACTCATTGTTTTGTCCTCTTTAAAATTGAAAAATAGACTGTCCCCGGTCCCACCCCATACTGATGCACCACAAAGTCACAGAAGGTAAATCCAAAAATATATGTTTGCACTTTAACTATAAATATGATACAGACATGATTGACATGACAGTGTCCCTTTTATGCCAAATTTGGGCCTGTTCCCACTGATGTTAAAATTGCCCTGTATATAAAACTTGCTGACTTTAGACCCTAGCTACAAAGCAGTTTACCATGAAATGGTGAAAGTTTTGTGGGGTATATAGTCCAAGGTAGCAGATCGAGAAAGGAGAGAGACAACCAAAGTTATCACAGTCTGTAAAAGTTTCCTTTTTGGTGCAGAGAGACTCTGTCCCACACAGTATTTACCAGCCACCACCATCTGAGTTGTCAACACCATCAACATCCACAACATCAATCACTTCAGGATCAGTTTGTATACTCTTGTAGGGATACAAAAATCTTGACTTATTAACTTCAATAAAAGTTAACATGTGTACATTTTCTGGCAGCAACCTATTTCTGGTGTCTGTCACAATATTGCCAGCTGTACTAAACATGCATTCTGAAGAGACACTTGTTGCAGGACAACCAAGATATTTACAGGCTTCATCATACAGCTCTGTCCAAATCGACTTTTTTGATCTCCAGTATTCAAAAGGGCATGCATCAATAGGAATAGGCAGTTCTTGCAGGTAACTGTCTACCACGATGGACAGAGACCACTCAGATGAGGAATCAGCATAAGCTGGTATGGCAGCAATTTGGGAAAGGTTTTGTCACAGATTTAGCTTGCTACTAAGGGTTGAAGAAGTGGCAGTTGTGGAACAACTACTGTTAATGTTTGGTGACTTTTCCAGTTCTGTATCCCTTTGTGAAGATGA
The DNA here is from genome assembly GCA_016271365.2 of Neoceratodus forsteri. Classification (NCBI taxonomy): domain Eukaryota; kingdom Metazoa; phylum Chordata; order Ceratodontiformes; family Ceratodontidae; genus Neoceratodus; species Neoceratodus forsteri. Next base: position 1,029,211,361 of record CM057449.1, on the reverse strand, counting down.
ACCTGCATGTTGTGGTGATGACAACCTGAAAGGTACTGTGCTTGTCTGTGTTTGACTCCTGTGAGTGCTGCAGCTCATCTAGCAACAGACATTTGTACTGCTCTATATCACCTGTTTTTGGAAGATGTACAGCCTTGAACCTGGGATCTAAGAGAGTTGCAAGGATGTAGTGTTTTGATTTCGTCATTGCAACTAATTTGTCATTGGTTTTGAAGCGCTCGCTCATTCTCTTTACGAGATTCCCACGATACAGGCGACATGTTGTCTGAGCTTCAGATTTGTCTTTTTCTATTTGTAGATTTAGAATACAAAGATGATGTGAAATCAGCATTATGAGTGGGATAACCTGACTCACAGATGCGCCTTCAGAAGACACGTCCCTCGTGGCTGTCTCTAAAGGAGCTAGGATGCAGCACACTGTCTCCATTAATTTCCACTGCAGCACAGACAGCATAATGCCATCTCCAATAATGTAACTGGAGCAATACTCATGTACAGCTTGCTTTTGCTCCAAGAGCTAGCAGGATATAAGCGTTGCGTTCCAGCAGTGGAAACATTTTGAATCAGCTTTTGCTGGGGCAGCTTGTGTTTTTTTTGCAGTTCGGACAATGTCCATATAGCTTTGGTTGAATGTGAAAAGTGAGTCACAATTTTTTTGCAAACAGCAATCATACCATCCACTTGTGTTTCATTGCTGAGAAATCCTGTGACAATTAAATGTAAGCAATGTGCAAAGCAAGAAGCATGCATAAATCCTCCATCCTGTACTGCTTTCAAGATGTTGGCTCCATTGCCACTTACTATGAAGCCACATTTTAGACCGTGAGAATAAACCCATTCATCAAGGAGGTCATTTAGTTCCTGCAAAATGTTTGCAGCTGTATGACTTTGCCCAAACTTCTTTATATGCAGCAGCGCCATCTTCTGGGTTGTCTTTGTTTTTGAAGACCCACAAGAAAACGTGACCCAATGAGCGGTAAGGGACATGTAATCTATGTTTTGAGTGCTGGTCCACATATCTGTTGTAACATGAATAACCCCACCCTCTGCAGTTTTAAGTGCAAGCATCACTGTCGCTTTTAAAGCCTGATAAATGTTTGGTATTTCAACATAGGAAAAGTACCTTCAATGAGGAACATTGTAACAAATGTTTGGTATTTCAACACAGGAAAAGTACCTTCAAAGAGGAACATTGTAACGAGGCTCTGCTAGTTTCAAGAGCTCCCTAAAATCCTCATAATCTACGAAAGAGTATGGGAGAAGGGCTCCAGCTAACAGTTCACCAATTCTGTGATTAAGATGAAGGGTCTTTGGATGATTTTTAGTAAAGGTATTCTTCCTTTCAAATGCTGGAGACAGTGTTAGCTGTTTACAACATGTCTCTGCTGGTTTATTATATACCGTGCTTCGATGGGCAGATGGACGCTGGGATGGTGCACTAGGACTTATACATTCAGTGCCATCACTGGATGTGCAACTGGTACTAATGGTGCTGGCATTGGTAGTAACAGTGATCCTAGGGCTGGCAGTGGTTCTGTCCGCATCAAGTTCAGACAATTCAGTATCCATTTCAGATTCCTGACCCTTCTCATGTGCGGTCTGGAAGATGGAGGACATGGGTTTTGGACTATCAAGCAAAACTGAATGTTTTTTCAGATGGCGTTTAAGAGCTGTAGTGCCAAGGCATGACACAACTTTACCACAGCATACACTCTGTTTACACAGGGAACAAATTGCTCTGCATGGATCAGTTTTACTGACAGAGAAATAATTCCACACCTCAGATGTGACAGATTTTGTTCGAGTGCTAGGAAGATAGCTAAAGACTGTTTGCATCTTTTCACCTGTCCTAACAAAACCCGGGACATGCTCTTTGGTGTTAGAAGAGTGGGCAGAAGACTCTGATGGATTTTCATTGCTGGTTGACACAGAAGTGGTGGATTCAATGGATATGTCCTTTTCATTGCCAACAATACTGGATGTATTTGCAAGTGTACTACCTGATTCATTGTCAGCAGACTTGCTCATTTCACTTTGTTGAGGAAGTAATGATACGTCGCAAGACACAACAGTGTCGGACTGAGACAAAGAGCTACTGTGTGAGTCTGAGTCAGAGAGGGACTCACTGTCACTTTCATTATTACTGCTAGTCACAGAGATTTTAACAGCATGAATGGCATACCTTATGGTGCCTCTCCGTGTGACCCCAGCAGCTGCACAGGTTTTCTTAAAATGTCCCCCTTTACCACACTTCGCTGTTGCTCTTTTGCTGTTTGTTGAATTTTTATCACGTGAAACATTTTGGTTATTTCTTCTAGCACCAGGATTACCACTACCACCAACACCTGCTCCAACACCAGCACCAGATGCTTCATCTATGTTGGTGTCAGCCATAACAGTACCAGTATACTGCAGTGAACACACCCACACCCACACAATTCCTGTGAAAGAAAGCAATGTGATCTGTGATCGATGGCTACAACTCCAAAATTTTATTTTGGTTGTGTGACACTGAGTGGACTGAAAGTAATTGAAGAATATGACGGTATGCAACTAAAGGATCCCAGGTTCAAGGCTTACAGAATGATTGGGCTGCTGGGCATAGGCATACACATAGCAGTCAAGGGGCACACAGCAGCAGGGTGATGGGCTGACCACAAGAGACGGAGTTACACACAAAAACCGAGGAAAGAGATTTTTCTGTCTCTCCTCCCAACAGGGAAATATATTTTCAGGCTTCTGTCATGTATTTAAGGATAATACCACCACACAACTGGCCACTGGGCTTCACACAGTAACACACACTGGGTAAGGTACAGTGCAGTCAAGGGGCGCACAGCAGCAGGGTGATGGGCTGACCACAAGAGACAGAGTTACACACAAAACCAAGGAAAGAGATTTTTCTGTCTCTCCTCCCAACGGGGAAATATTTTTTTAGGCTTCTGTCGTGTATTTAAGGATAATGTCACCACACAGCTGACCACTGGGCTTCACACAGTAACACACACTGGGTAAGGTACAGTGCAGTCAAGGGGCACACAGCAGCAGGGTGATGGGCTGACCACAAGAGACAGAGTTATACACACAAACTGAAGAAAGAGATGCCACCACAAAACTGGCCACTGGGGTTCACACGTTAACACACACTTAATAGCCAGGTAAGTGCAGTCAAATGACACAGACAGCAGCAGGGTGACTTGCTGGCCACCTCACAGAAGATGCAATGGAGATTTTTTTAGGGAGAAAGTTTACTGAACCCCCCCAAGCACAGTCCTGGCTGAGAGAACCGTGTCTTCCTTCCAGACAATTTTAGGTGGGACTGGGACCAAATTATTTTTTCCTTTTTGTGGGCTTAGAACATCAAGTTTCACACAATCAGTAAAGTGTTTTAATTTAACCTCTTTTTTCCCAAAATAAAACACCCCTCTCCCAGCCAGGGAGCTCTCCCAAAAGTGCCACGGCCCACGAGTCACAATTGTGATTTGCAAAGAAAATGTGTTTAATTCAGCAAGCAACTTGAGGTATGTGTGATTGAGCACTAGCACACAGACAGTCTCCAGGCAACAGTCTGCAAGTTAACTAATTCCCGACCCTGAGTCCTCCCGACAGTACTGAGTCCCAACCGTTTAGCTCCTTTCTCGGTTCCTGCCCTAGTTTCTTTCCTCAGTTCCCGATCCCGAGATTCCCGACTCCCCCCTTCCTTTTCCCCACCTGCCCATTAATTTTTTTTTAAATTTTCAGGCACATACACATTCATACAGGACCAGGTTTAATAACAAAAACAGTCTCTCGTGTCATCACACGCACAACCAAACTGAGAGCACACAGATGCTATGCCTCCTCCTTCTCCACTACGAGACTGAATGGCAATGGAGCCACAGCTGTGCAGATGACTTCAGCAGGATCCCTCGATTCGCAAGACTGACTCGAGTTGCACTACCACCACCACCTGACTGCATAGCAGATGGTCAGGTGGTACAGTTACACAAGCGTGACAAACCGACAACAGCTGCCCCCCCAACAATAACACTGATGGGAGGGGGAGCGAACTGAGCTGCATTATTTAGCTGGTGCCAAAATTGGGAACAACAGGAATGGGAGGGAAGCAAAGCAAAAGCACACAGAAGTGAGAAGATTCATGGATGATTCGAACCCTTTTGCGAACCCTGCAGTGTTCGAGTTCTAAATTAGAACTTGAACACCAGGGTTCGAGGATGGTTCGAATCTTTCTCAAACTAGTTCTGACAACACTAGTTCACAGATGGTTGTGTGATGCGGCCAGGACCGGGGTGCAAGACAGCAGGAGTCTCGTATTGTAGTGGCAAGCTGGCGTTAGCAGACAGACAGACGTAAAAATTCATATTGAAACAGCAGGAGGCCACACTGAAGTAAAATGTAAACAAACAATTTATTTTCGGCCAAATAACAAAACAGCTCCCGGGACCTGGGGGCACGGCTTAAGGGACAAACAGTTCCTCTGTGGTACAGATCCACGGCACCAAACTTGTGGCCAAGAAGACCTTAATGCTGGATCTTACAACTGAGCTGAGGGACTCAGAATATATTTTAACAGCAGCACAGCCAGGCTGGTCTCTCATTACATCTCGGCCTATACACACCTCAGCAGCTCTAACCAAGAACTACTGCTCATCACCTCACACATTAGCAGTGGCACCACCAAGGCTGCAGCTCTTCCCATTCGTTCCACTTTTCCTGCAACACAGGGCCTTCGGAACCTGGGCCCCTGACATTCCCGCATAACTTATATCGTTATATTGCAGGCAATCAGAGGTATGCACCAGACTACCGTTTATCTCTCCCCGCTGGCTGTCATCAAGGAACGGAGTGCCACACGAGTACTGGGCCAGTGGGCTGCCACCACTGCCATTCCCCTCGATGCAGGCTGCCACCACTGCACCATCCCCACCATTCCTCACCATGTCCAGTCCTCCAACAAGGACATAAGCCCCATCTCACCATAGTGCCACGGTGCATGTAGGTGTGCCACATCTTCCTCCCCAGGCCGCGGCTCCTAACACAGGCCCAGTCCCAGCCATGCCACAGTACTCTAGGCCACCCAACTACCACCGAGCGAACTACATCGCTGAGTCACCAAGACCTGAAACCCAGGCTGGGACCGATGCCCCGACTCACTTGATCACTGGAAGCTCTCTCCAACCGGCCTTCCTCTACTGGAAAAAAAGAGTCCATTAAATACCCCAAGGGAGGACTGGCCCCACCCAACCAGTGGGCTGGCCAGCCCAAAATGCCAAAAATGGGCAAATGGGAGGAGAGGGTCACTTTAGTTCAAGTTCAAATTTATTGTTGGAAAACTCCTTTGAGCAAGCTCATTCACAAGGAGGTCCTTTGACACAGACAGGTAGTTACAGAAGGGGTGCTTACACAATAAAGATGAGCATCCTGTCCCTATGCCTTTCCCTATTGCAGACCCTACCAGTTACAGTTCGCCTCAAGTATTTTGCCTCTGTAAAAAGCTACCTTACAAACTTCCTATGGCAGGGAAGGAGAGCAAGGGTTAATCAGTCCACCCTGCGGAGCCCAGTGAAAGGATGGGGCATAGCCTTCCCTAATCCTAGCTCCCTGACATCCTAGCTGTATCTGAGACATGGCTCTCAGAAAGAATACCCAATGGAGCTGTCTCCCTCAGTGATTATTCCATCTTCCGGGCTGACAGGACTAGTAAGAGAGGTGGTGGCTGTGCCATCTATGTTAGATCCTCACTTCATGCCACTGAAGTACATACCCCAACACCAAAATATGGTGCCCAGACACTCACAGTCAAACTTAGTCTGGGTACCAAAACCCTCCACATCATTGCGGCCTATATCACCCCCCAGGCAACCAAAAACTCGCATTTGAATCTATCCTCCACAGTATCTCCCACCTCCCTAATACTAGTGAAGTCATCATAATGGGAGACTTTAATGTCAATTGGCTATCCCCTGCCTCGTCCAGCTTCAAAGACACTGCCCTGGCATACAGTCTTTCCCAACTCGTCACCTCTCCTACCAGAAGGGACCTTAGAACAGGATCCACCACCCTTATAGACCTCATCTTCACTAACAGGCCACAGAACCTCTCCCATGCCACTGTGCTCCCTGATTCTATTAGTGACCATTCCCCGGTGACCTGCCGGTGGTCGGGTAAAATACACCCTGCCCCCCCCAAAGTCACCATACAAAGGCGACTAAAAAAAGGAGGCCTAGAGCGTCTCAAAGCACACCTAACTACCAGCAACTGGCTCCCCATTTACACTGCGCAGTCTGTAGACCTGGCACTCTTCCACTTTATAGCCACATTCAATAAGGCCTGCAACATTTTCACTCCCTTCACTAAACAAGTAGTGAAAACCAGATCCACACCCTGGATCACACACTCACTACTTAATCAGCTCCAACAAAGGGACTACCTATGGCATAAGGTCCTAGACTCCCAACACACACATAATAGACAACTATACTGGGAAGCCCGCAACAAATGTATCTGGGCCTTACGGCAAGCGAAAGCTACATATTATCAACAAACCCTCACCTCCTTCTGGGGAGACGGTAAAAAATTTTGGAACAATATAAAAGAACTCAGTGGGAAATCCTGCTCCCCCACCCCCACACAACTCACAGTAAACGGGGATATCACCCAGGATCCTTCTACCATCGCAGAAGCCCTCAACTCCGCCTTCTTGGACCTCTCCCACATACTCCCACCTAACTACTACAACCCTGCCCCCCACCCTCCCACTGACACCTCGAGCAACAACAATCGACACCCTTTAGACTAAAAATCATATCCTGCCACAAGGCAAAACACTACATTTCCAAAGCTCTTGCTAATGCCCGATACAGCAATGATTCCCTGGATCTCAGACTCATTCGGCTGACCCTGGATGTTGCATTACCCCGTCTCACAAAAATTCTCAACCTGTCACTATGCCTAGGTCAGTTCCCCACAACCTGGAAGAGAGCCATAATCACACCTATTCTGAAGAGCGGCGACCCCACTAACACAAGCAACTGTAGACCGATATCGATACTCCCACCTCTCTCCAAAGCACTGGAAAAAATAGTATTGGATCAGCTTACTGAGCACCTAACTAATCACAACCTTCTTTGCCGTGAACAGCGCGGTTTCCAGAGAGGGCACAGTACCGTCACAGCCCTTACTGAGCTCACCTTGTTTATCCATGAGGCCCTTGACCAAGGCTCTATAGTAGGGGCGATCTATGTGGATCTGGCCAAGGCATTTGACACGGTCAGTCATGAACTATTGCTTTGTGTCCTTCCTCAACTCAATGTGGTCCCAGAGGCTACTGCCTGGTTCAAGGATTACCTCTCAGGCCGGTTACAACAAGTCAGGATAAACACCACCATCTCCTCTTGCAAAACAGTATGCTCTGGTGTCCCTCAGGGGTCTATACTTGGCCCTCTACTATTCACCCTCTTTTTAAACTCTGTCCCCAAGTCTTGCAGCGGTCACCTACTACTCTACGCTGATGATGCGGTAGTGTTTTGGAAACACCCACAGCCGAACACTCTCCAACTAGCCTTGCAGGACTTCTTCAAGGAGCTAGAAACTTGGTTCACTGAACACCACCTTATCATCAACTATCAAAAAACAAAATCCATGATCTTTGCGCACCGACAAAGCCCGCACAGTCATTCAGCACTCCTAATAAAAAACTGACATGGCTCCCCACTAGAACAGGTTTCAAGTTTTAAATACCTTGGAATCACATTAGACACCTCCCTCTCCTACCACAGTCACCAAGGGTGTAGACAGGCATACTCACTGTACACATTTGTGTACAGTTTTGTTGAGTGCTTATCACAAACCATAAGCCACTCTGTTAATATTATCATTCTAATCTGTAGTATTTGGGTTAGTGTAGGCCACTGAGGAGGGTCTGATACATGTATAATCTCTTTAGAGAGTAGGGGAATCATCTGACAACAATCGGACTTGTTTGGAAGGGGTGCCATTTGGAAGGGCTGTATACATTTTTTAATTGGGGGGGTGTAACTGTTGGAGACTGTGTACAAAATGGAAATTTCTGGCTACACTCCTGACAGTCACATACAACTTCTCTCCTCCGCTGTCAACGCTAGAGTGGGTATCCTCTACAGACTTAAACACTGCTTACCTACACAGGTCATGCATCTTGCGGTCTCCTCCTCAGTCCTCTCCCTGGTAGACTTCGGGATAGTCATATATGGTTCTGTGGAACAGACCGCCCTATGTAGCATCAACACTGCCTTGAATAAAGCTTGCCGCCTAGTCATAGGCAGTGACAGGGTAACTCATACCTGTGAGTTCTATGCTTTGGCTGGTTGGCTAAACTTCCAAGAAAGACTAAAGTACCACTCCTGCGTCCTTGCAAAAAAGATACATCTCCAGCTAGCTCCCATCGGCCTTCTCTCAATTATCAGCGCAGCCCCCCACAGGCGTTATACAAGACTCGCAGCCAACACCTCATTCCTTGTCCCCCACTGTAGAACATCCCTTGGGCAAATATTCTTCTGCTATCATGCCCCACTTTGGCTCAATACTCTACCCCCCATCTCACAGACCCATAGTCTCTCCCTATTTAAAACAGGCCTCAAAGCACAACTCCTTGAGTTGACAATATGTGACTGTGGATGACACACAGCCCTCCACTTGTGCTTTCACACCCTCTCCCCTGACCAATTACCTGACACAGGGTCTCTCTAGATCCCACGAAACAGCATCCTGCACGTCTCTGATAAGGGACATCGCGAATGCTGCCAACTACTGTCACTGGTTAACTAAGATAAAGCCAGGACTGCACAACCCAGTACTGTTAAGCTAATACTGTTTGTATATGTTCGTTTTTTGTAAATGTATACCCTCCACCCTTTGTAACTGACGTGGAGCCTTTGCAAAAGAGTCTGTGACTCAAAGGATTGTAATTCCGATTATATTCAATAAATAAATAAAAAATAATTTTTGATAGTACTATATTGCAGCACAGCTCTTCTCTGTCAAAGATGTAGTAAATCCAGAACAAGCCAGACCATCTTGGACAGCCATAGAGATGCAGGCAGAGAACACCAAGAAGAAGGACAGGAGCTGCTGTTATAACTATAATTCTCTACTGGGACTATATTGCCCTCTTTCCCTCCCCTCCAGCCCTACCCTAAGGTCAGTTCTACTTTTACAGGCACAGGATTCGACTGACAACAGGAACTTTCTGTTTGGGAGCAGGAAGTGAGTGATCACAGAGCCACAAAAGACTCACCATCCTAGAAGGGCAAAAGTAGCTCTCCGTCACCCCCCCAGCTGCTGGAGGTCTGACTCTGAGCAAGTAAGGAGACTACTGAGAAATATAGGAACTTCTTGTATCAGAACAAGAAGATCAGGAGCTTAAAGGGCATAGAGGCAGTAAGTAAATAGGTAGAAAAAAATAAAAATAAATAAATAAACAGAGGAAAGAGTAAGTATTCCAAACAACAGTTAAGGGGCCAGAAATAAGACATGATGGGAGTGGTGCAGTGCAGCGGCTGTGGAGCAACAATCTTCTGGGAGATGTTCTGGAGGATGTGGTGTTGTCCCATCTGCAGGCACCTCTCTGGCTGAGGGAGGAGGTTACTCATCTCCAGGTTGAGTTGGCCAGGATTTGGGGGACCGCCTCTCCCACCCAGAGACCACCAGGGCCACTGTCATTGCCTCAGAGGTTTCCAAGTGTAACCCCTAGATGGCGCTATCCAAGGGGCTACTACCCCTGCCTGATTTGCCACTAACAGGTTGAGGGGCCTGGATCCAATGGCGGGTGCCTCCACCCAGAGGTCAGGGTTTGCAATAGTTAAACTAACTTGGTCACAGCCCTCTGGGACACTGCAACCCCCCTTTCTTCCCACTAGTGGCCCACACAATATATCAGAATTACCTTCACAGTATACACTTACCCCCAGGTCTGGTTCCGCACTGGGACCTCCTGTGAAATGAGATACAGTGCAACAATCACAGTACAGTACTTTAACATAGACAAATACCTCAGGCAGTATAACTTTGCTGAAACAAGCAGCTCTGATTTATTTAGGGGGATATAACAAGGACAGGGGGAAATCAGGTTAATTAGCTATCACTCTAATAATCTACCTATGGCTCTGTGCACAGGCCTATCCCTATCAGTTACTGTCCCTGGGTACCCAAGCCCTAGTGGCTAGTCCAAACCGTGGCAGCTGGTAGGGGCCCTTTCACACAGAGAAAAGGAGAATTAAACAGTCAGCAGTACAGTAATTCCATTTGGATTTAATGTGGCAATTCAACAGGGAGCGACCTGAATTAGTACTCACGACCTCCGAATAAGATAGGGTCCTTCAATGTCAGCAGGGCTCACTTGAGTACACAACCTCTTCACACATCCATATAAAGAAAGCACTATACCAGGCAGGCTGCATCTGTATCCCGATCGCAATTACTGCACAATACCTGGGAGAACACACAGAGATTCAGTTCCTGACAGACCGAGTGCAATTTTCAGCAATTCCTCCAGTCTTCTACAGGGTGAGCCTGGTTTCTACTCTTCAGAGATCCTTTGATTCTTTTCACAGGACGGATTCAGTCCTAACAAGCTGTTACACAAGCTGCAGACCGGAACTCTGGGCCTTACACACGCTTTTTGACTAAAACTGCACACTGAAAAGCACAGGGCTCCTTCCTTCTTCACTGCCAAAGCTCAACTGAAACTCCAACCGACAAAACCGGCACTTCCTTTGAGTTCCTCCCAGTTCTTGACTGGATTGGCTGTCATTCACAATAGACTGCTGCTGTTGGTCCAAAAGGCACTGAAGTCTAAACTACATCTCCCAGAGTCACTGCCCATACAATCCTCTTGTGGCTGGCTCAGATTATGAGTCCAAGTTCTGATTCGTCCAAGGCACCATTTTAGAGCTAGCTTACCCCACACTGATAGGTCCAGTTCAGCAGTTCAAAACTAGAATGGGAACTAGCAGACACAGTTCTGACTGCAAAGAAAGCAGGTTAGACAAACTGTAATTTCATTATTACTCTAAATAATTTCTGGCAAACAGTTACATCTTTCAGATAGGTTCCCTTTGCACCCTAGTGACTGCAAAATGAAGTGAATTGGCAGCAGCTCGAGTGGTATTCAGAGAAGCACACAGTCCCCCATACAAACTAATTATGTCTGCAAGCAGACAGCTCTTAAAGAGACAGTACCAGAGGCTCTAAAAACACTCACTGATAAATGGCTTAAATGCCAAACACCATTCAGGCTTGGAGCATTCAAGCAAGCTCCTGAAGTCTTTTGGGAACCCCCATTTGCAGGGGGTTACACAAGAAAGAGGTGGTTGGACGAGTAGGGCTCAGGGAGGTGAGGGTGGTGGAACAGAGGTGCATCCCTCCAGTTGTACCTCTCCACAATTCATATGCTGTTCTGGCAAAGTGTGGTTCTTCTATGGAGGCACACAGTGGAGACCAAGGAGGATGCTGGGAACCTCCACAAAGAAGACCCACAGGAGGGTGGCATGGGACCCCAAAGGGGAAGGAAACAACTCCTGGTGGGGGACTCCATTGTTAGGAAGGTAGAACTGGGGGAAGAAGGGGAGAGGGAGGTAAGGTGCCTGCCTGGTGCCATGGCTTGGAGGGACAGGGAGCGAATCCTCAGGATCGCTGGAGCAGCTGCACGGGTGAGGCAGCTGGATGTCATTGTCCACCAAGGGAGAAATTAACTGGCTGAGAAAGGGATCAGAACAGTACAGGAAGAGTTTGTGGAGTTGGGGAGGGGCCTTAGACAAGTAGCATGCACGGCAACTTTCTCGGAGGTGCTGCCTGTCTATGGCATGGATGAGGCTAGGGTGCTCCACACCATAGGATTCAATCAGTGGTTGAAAAACTGCTGCAGAGCTCAGGGATTTGGCTTCATTGGTGACTGGGGGTCCACCTGGAGTGATGCAGGCCTATACTGGTGTGATAGTCTGCATCTGTCCAAGAGGGGAACCAGGATCCTAGGTCATAGGTTTAAAGGCTTCATTGGCAAGCATTTAAACTAGCCGAGGGGGGAGGCACTGGAAAGGAGCAGAGAAATCCTAGCCCCCCTAAAAATCAGAGTAGTAAATGAGGTAAACACCAAGATAGAGATGTCAACAGGGAGAAGGGCAGGGGTAAATGGAGAAAATGAGAAAGGCAATAAGGACAGGGGTGGGACAAAAACAGGTAAGGCCATCAAGAAATGGAGGGTAATGAGTACCAGTGTCCGTAGTCTGGGCAATAAGCTCCCTGAACTTGTGGCCATGATGGAAGAGGGATGCCTGGATATTGTAGCAGTCACAGAAACATGGTACACAGAGAACCATGACTGGGATGTTAACCGGGTACACAACTTACAGGAGAGACAGGTAGGGTAGAAGAGGGGGAGGAGTAGCTCTCTATGTAAGGGAAGTGATAAAAGCAACAGAACAAAAAAGTAAACAGGGAGGAGAGGAGGCACTGTGGGTCACCTTAGAGACTGGAAATGGCACCACAATCTGCACACGGGTTGTATACAGACCCCCATATCAGGGAGAGGGAATGGACAAGAATATGATAGAAGGCATCCTTAAGATGATAGAGAAAGGGGAGATACTGTTGATGGGGGACCTGGATATGCCAGATGTTAACTGGAGCACCTTTGCTGCAGCCACATCCAAGAGCAGGGCCATTCTCGATGCCCTACAGGTGGCATGCCTCAGACAGCTAGTTTTGGAACCCACTTTCGAGGGAGCAATCTTAGACTTCATATTCTCAAATGGGGACAGCGAGAGGATCACAGATCTAGAAGTGGGTAGCCATCTGGGAACAAGTGACCACCAAACAGTGTGGTTCACGGTAAACTCAGCTACAGAGTAAGCCATACAAAAGTGAGGGTACTGGACTTCAGGAGGGCTGATTTTGGCAAGATGGGAGAGTGCCTTAGAAAAGCACTAGCAAAGAGGCTAGAAGGAGGGGTGGAGCAACAATGAGGAAACATCAAAACTGCCATCACAGAGGCAACAAGCCTTTGTGTGAAGCTAATAAACAAATCAAAATGAAAGAAAAAGCCACTATGGTTCTCAAAAGAGGTGGCGGGGAAGGTTAGGGAGAAAAAGATAGCATTTAGGAAGTATAAGGAAACACAGAATTGAGCAGGACAGAGAACTGTACCAGTTAAGGCAGAAGGAAGCTGGGAGGGAAGTCAGAATAGCAAAGGCCCAAACTGAGGAAAAGATAGCCAACTTGGTTAAGAAGGGGGGATACAACCTTTTATAGGTGTAACCCCCCTATAAATGGGGGTTCCCGAAAAGTCTTCCTCGAGCTTGCCTAAATGCTCACTGCCAGGCTGGTGTCCTGCGTTTTAGCAGTTTAAATGTGATTGCCAGAGAGTGCCTTTATAGCCTCTGAATACTGTCTCTTTAAGAGCTGCCTGGATTGCAGTTATGTTATAAGTGATCTGAGAGGGAGCTCTGTTGAAAGATGTAACTATTTGCTGAAAATCGTTTAGAGTGATAATGTAGTTTGTCTAACCTGCCTTCTTTGCAGCAAGGACTGTTTTGTTTATCTCCACTATCTTGGTCCTGAACTGCGAATTGGACCAATCAGTACTGGTGGGAACTAAAATGGAGCTGGACTACAGGAGCTGTCTGGAGTCAAAATCTGTAGGAATTGTAGTTTTGGGTTTTTTGCGCTTTTTTGCACGTGAAGGGGGAGCCTTTGTTGTGACTGACAGGAGGATCAGCCAACTGAACCTTTTGGATCTCAGGGAATTTCCAAGGCTGCTGCAGCTAGTTTGAGTTTTGAGCTGAGAAGTGAAGAAGCAATCAGCTCAAGTGATTTTCGGCAGCAGTTCTGTGTAGTTTTGCATGGGAGAACTGTGAAAGGGCTGAGTTTTGGCCTGCCTGTCTGCCTACTGCTGTCCCTGAAAGGGAAAACAGATTTTATTCGGACTGAATCCGAGTTATGAGGACTATTTAAGCCACTGGACTGTGACCAGGCTTTAACCTGAAGAAGACTGAAGAGTTGCTGAATGCGATCGGCCTGTCAAGATTTCCAGCTGCTTTTGAATCCCCAGTTTGTGCAGAAACTTTGCGATCATGACCGGACAGCGGTTTGCCTGGTACGGTAGAATTTCCTTACATGTAAATGTGCTGTGTATTGAAAGTGGGTTGTGATTTCGTTCCCCACTGTGTGACCTGTGTTCTGCTTTGTGGAAACTTTATCCAGCCTAATCAGACTGAATCCGCGTTCATCTCCATTCGGCCTGGGCCATGCCACGCTGGCCCTGCCAGACTACCCCACTGCACAGAGAAAGCCACTGATGAGAGACCTGCCTGGGGATTAGCCCCCTGCTCTATGCTTGAACAGGAATGATGCCTCGGCGAATCGTGTGGGCCCTGCTTCTCCTGGCACTCCAGATTAACCACCTGCTGTCTCGATTTTTGTCCATCCTGTGTCCAGTCTTGGGTATCGTGAGTAGTCATCAGGATAGCTCTCTGCAACAACAGCCTAATCTAAAAGTGTGTCATCTGATTGTCTTGTTTTCTTTTCATGAACCGAGCCCTCCAGCTCTGGATTACAAATAGTGTGTGTTGTGCATGTTGTTTTCTTCCATCACGGGGCCTCAACCAGCTGCAACATTCCTGGCTAGCCCACCATTCTCCATCTTGGTACCCAGAGTGTGTGACTGTTTATGGACCCTGAAGTGCATGCATAACTGTTTGATTGATAGAGCCTTTAAGCAAATTAACCTGATTATGCCCCTCCCTTGTTCAAGCCCCTTAAATAAATCAGATCTTACTCTTTTTTGCCTTTACCCTGACTGTGGTTCCAGTTTGTGCAAGAGTACTGTACTGCTGTTATTTACTGTGTGTAATCTTGTTTTACAGGGGGTCCCCAGGGCCGGGCCAGAGGAAAGCCCTGGTGGTAAGTGCAAACAGTGTGGGTACTTGTGTGGTGTATCAGGGGTATTGTGAAAGTGATTATTGTGCATTGTTCTGGTCACTAGTAAGGAAAGAGGGGGGTTACAGTATCCCAGAGGGCTGTACCCAGGTTAGCTTGACCACTATCAACCCTGACCTCTGGGTGGAGGTACCCATTTCAGAACTCAGGCCCCTTAACCTGCTACTAGCCAAGCAGGCAGGGGTAGTAGCCCTTGGGATAGTGCCACCTAGGGGTTACATAGGTACATCAGGGAGCGTCGAAAGACAAAGGGAGGGATAGTGAGGCTGAATAGAAAGGACGGTGGGTGGGCAGAGAGGGACAGTGAAAAAGCAGGGATACTGAATGAATACTTTTGCTCAGTATTCACAAAAGAGGAGAAGAGGGAGGTGCCTAATCCAATTAACAGAAGCACTCTGGCTAGGGGTGGTCGATCCCAGTCCTTTCACAGAAGAAAGGATTCTGACAGAACTCCTAAAACTGAAGGTGGACAAAGCAATGGGGCCTGACGGAATTCACCCCAGATTTCTAAAAGATTTAAGGTGAGAACTATTGACACCACTGACTACCCTTTTTAACAAATCATGGGAGGATGGTGTGGTACCTGAGGACTGGAGGAAGGCGGATGTGATTCCCCTTCACAAAAGTGGGAGCAAGACAGAGGCAGAAAACTACAGACCTGTCAGTTTGACCTCTGTGGTGGGGACAATGATGGAATCATTTCTGAAGGAAAGAATTGTTGAGTACTTAGAGGAAAGTGGGGCACAGGACTCAAGGCAGCATGGGTTCACAGTGAGAAGGTCATGTCAGATGAATCTAATTGATTTCTTTGACTGGGTGACCAAAGTAGTAGACCAGGGAGGGGCTGTGGACATGGCCTACCTAGACTTTAGCAAGGCATTTGACACAGACCCACCCAAAAAATTAATAATCAAATTAACCAGCCTGTGAGTGGGTCCCAGGGTGGTAGCCTGAGTAAAACATTGGCTGGGCAACAGGACACAGAAGGTAATTGTAAATGGAGTCCACTCTGAAGAAAGAGGGGTTACTAGTGGAGTACTGCAGGGTTCAGTACTGGATCCAGTCCTTTTTAATTTCTTTATAAGTGACATTGCAGAGGGACTGGAAGGAAAAGTATGCCTCTTTGCAGATGATACAAAGATCTGCAACAGGGCTGATACACGAGGAGGTGTGGAAAGGATGAGAAGGGACTTGGCAAGGTTGGAGGAATGGTCAGAAGTATGGCAGCTTGGATTCAATGCAAAGAAGTGCAAAATAATGCACCTGGGAAACAAAAACCCAGGGGAAGATTACACAGTGGAGCGGGGGGAAGGTAGTAACAACAACAAAAATGGAAAGGGACCTTGGGGTAATCAAATCAAATGACCTTAAGGTTAGCAAGCAATGTGAGAAGGCAGTAGGGAGGGCTGGGGGGATACTGGGATGTATAGGGAGAGGCATAACCAGCAGAAAACAGGAAGTTGTTATCCCTCTGTACAGACAGTTAGTGAGACCCCATCTGGAGTACTGCATCCGGTTCTGGATACTCCATCTCCGCAAGGACATAGACAGGATGGAGGCAGTCCAGAGGAGGGAAACTAAAATGGTGCACAGTCTGCAAGAGAAGCCATACAATGAGAGAATAAATGAGCTTAATATGTATACCCTTGAGGAAAGGAGGGAGAGGGGTGACATGATAGAAACTTTTAAGTACCTCAGTGGAATCAACAAAGTCCAAGAGGGTAGTATCTTTCAGAAAAAGAGATGTGCAAGAACAAGGGGACACAATTTGAAGATAGAGGGGGGACAGCTCAGAGGCAATGTGAGGAAGTATTTTTTCACAGAGAGGGTAGTGGACACATGGAACAGCCTTCCTGAGGAGGTTGTGGGGTCTAAAACTGTAGGGAATTCAAGAATGCATGGACTGACATAAGGCAATTCTTGTGGGGGGTAGGAAGAAATAGTCTGTTGGTTAACTAGGATCTGCAGCTTATCCTGTAGGTAGGGAAATGGGCAGACTAGGTGGGCCAAGCGGTCCTTATCTGTTGTCAAAGTCTATGTTTCTATGTTTCTATGCAGGGAATGAGGGCATCCATGTTCAGCTCCCTCATGTTTCCTTGAATGACTGGAGTATCCCATCAACTCCCAAACAATCTATTCACCAGAATGACTATTAAATTGTGCAAACTGTTGCACAGCCTAATTGGTCACCCACTGGGGCTCTCCCCAGTGGTGAGCATGTGGGAAGGTCTTTGGCACAACAGAGATCCCCCCAGGACCAACAAGGAAGGTGCTTAGTACTTGGATCGGAAAAGGACTCCGACTGTGACAGACTTCTTCAAAGGAGGTTCCCTATTGCCATTCCAGACACTGGCATCCCTCTATAGGCTCTCCTCATGAGAGTTCTTTGCATACTTGGAGGCGTGAGTAGGGGTGGTTGGGGGGGCTGACCCCCGCATGTCCCAGTTAGGTCATCTGTAGAGGAGATATTTACATAGAAACATAGAAATTGTCAGCAGATAAGGACCGCTAGGCCCATCCATTCTGCCTGTAGGTCCTGTACATTGTATGTGGCCACTGACCCTATGTGATCAATGGCTTTTCATCACTTCCTCCCCTCTAAAACTTCACTTGTGCCTATCCCAGGCATGCTTACACCCCTCCACTGTGCTTGCCCCCACTACCTCCTGTGGCAGACAAGTCCAAGTGTCGACTACCCTTTCTGTGTAGAAAAACTTCCTCACATTACCTTTTAATCTACCCCCTTCCAATTTCATATTGTGCCCCCTTGTTGTAGTACTTTTTCTATATTGGAAAAGGTCCCCCGCCTGCATCATGTTTATGCCCTTGAGGTACTTGAAAGTTTCAATCATGTCCTCCCGCTGTCTCCTCTCCTCCAGTGAGTACATACTGAGGTCCCTTAGTCTCTCTTCATATGTTTTGTGTGGTGCAAGCCCTGCGCCATCTTTGTTGCCCTTCTCTGGATAGTCTCCACCTTATCTGTGTCCTTGCGCAGGTGTGCCCTCCAGAACTACACGCAGTACTCCAGGTGAGGAGTTACCAATGTGTTATACAATGGCATCACTGCCTGTTGCCTCCTGCTAGTGATACCTCTGCCTATGCACCCCAGCATGCCACTGGCCCTCCCCGCCACCTTAGTGCACTGCTTTGATACCTTAAGGTCATCAGAGATGACAACCCCTAAGTCCCTTTCTTCTTTGGTGACAGTCATCTCCTCCACCCCAACCTGTAGCTCTCCTTAGGGTCTCCTCTACCCAGGTGCATTATTTTGCTCTTCTTTGCATTAAACCTCAGTTGCCACATCTCCGACCATCTTTCAAGCTTCTCCAGGTCCCTCTTCATTTTCTGCACCTCTTCTGGAGTATCTACCCTGTTGCAGATCTTGGTGTTATCTGAAAACAGGCAGACCTTTCCTTTCAGCCCCTCTGCAATGTCACTAATGAAGACATTGAACAGGACTGGGCCTAGTACTGATCCTTGTGGTACCCCACTGGTCACCCCTCTGTCCCCAGATTGTACCCCATTTACCACCACCCTCTGTCTTCTGTCTGTTAACCAATTCCTAACCCAGTTCACCACCTTGTCTCCAATGCCCAGACTACTAATCTTGTTAATCAACCTTCTATGTGGGATGGTGTCAAAGGCTATGCTGAAATCTAGGTAGGTGACGTCTACGGCCCCTCCCTGATTTACTTCCCTAGTCACCCAATCAAAAAAATCTATTAGATTCATTTGACATGACCTTCTGGCTGTGAATCCATGTTGCCTTAGATCCTGAGCACTGCTGGATTCCATATGTGCCACTATCCTTTCTTTCAGCAGTGTCTCCTTGATCTTTCCCACCACTGAGGTGAGGCTGGCTGGCCTGTAGTACCTCCTCCTCCCTACTGCTGCTTTTGTGCAGTGGGACTACATGCGCCCTCCTCCAGTCCTCTGGAATGACACCCATGTTGAGTGACTCTGTGAACAGGGCCACCAAAGGCGCTGTTAGTTCCCTTCACAGCTCCTTTAATATCCTCAGGTGGATGCTGTCTGGCCCCATGGCCTTATCTATCTTCAGCTTTGTAAGTTCTTCCAGAACTCTCTGCACTATGAATGGACTGGTGTCCACTTCTCTCCCCCTCCCATTGCCTCAGCAACCCAACTGTGGTCCTTGACCCTCCCCCTCCTTAGTGAATACTGAGTAGAAGTATCTGTTCAGTATTTCTGCCTTGTCCAGATCCCCCTCCTTACACTCTCCCTTCTCCTCTGAGCCTCACAATCTCCCCCCCCGTTTTTCTTCTTTCACTGATGTACATACTTCTGGACCTTAGACAGCAGGCTACTGTAGATCCATGCAGCAGACACGATAGAGAGAGTTAAAACAAGTTGGGAAAGGATCTTGTGTGTTCAACTCTGGGTGGAAAAGAGTGGGCCCAGATACTAAAAGATGTGGGGTCTACCTCAGTCAACAATAGTCTAAGGTTGCTAGGACCGAGCTCCCTACATAGGATATACTTTACTCCAGCCCTAACCCATAAGATTAACCCAGAAGTGTTAAGACGAATGCCCCAGATGCCAAGCAGAAAGTGGAACATTTATTATTTTTTGTATTATGTTTTTATTAAGTTTTCATAGACAGAAAAACAAGATACAGAATGCTCTTATGTATCACTTCCAGACATTTACATTACTCAATGCATAAATATACCACCAATTAAAAAGAAAAAACTTCCTAGTCCAAAACATTCCATTCGATTGGTACTACCAAAATATTATTTCATGAATGTCCACCTTGTGTTAATATCATTATGCAAAGCTGGAAATAGAATATAGAGTAGGACAGAAGCTGCATTATGGTAACTATAAAGCTAGAAATAGAGAGAGAAATTCATTCTGCTGTGTTTGAAGTCTAAATCCTAACTTAAACAGCGCTTGCTGGTCTTAATCCTTATAGTGTGTTGGTATAGCTCTCAGGAACCTTGCACTAAGTTCTGTGTATAGTCCCCTGAGTTAATTATGCCTCCTATGAGTGCCTACATGAGGCGTAGTCCACCCTCTAGTCCATCACCCCCTCATGTAGAATCTGCAGCTCTATGGGGGAGAGAGAGAGAGAGAGAGAGAGAGAGTGAGAGTTAAACAAGCTGTTCCATTCTGGGAGAAATTGTTTTTCCTTACCCTTGGGTGCGTGGGTGAGTTTATATGTGGCCATTGTTGCCAGTAATAAATTTGTCCACATTCGGGGCATGGGTGATATGCATGAAACCCAAGCGTTAAGTATGATTTGCTGAGCCATCACCAGCACCACCTGTACCCATCTGGGATAGGGCTCCCATTCTCCCTCCATATTCCTTTCTACCCTAAACAGGAGAGATAGGTGAAACTTCCATGTCTCTTCCCCAAAATCGAGAGATCTCTGCTGCGATAGCTTTCCAATATGCTTGGAGAGTCAGACATTCCCCAAAATAATGAAAATGTGTGCCTTTAGCTGATGCACATCTGTCCAAAACTCCTGGATAGAACTTATGAACCATACTAGGAGGGTAGAATCATTTATGGATAAATTTATACTGTGTTTCTTTAACTCTATTACATAGCAACAGGCCCATATGGGAAGTAATTATTATTTGCCAGTTCTCCTCCAATGTGGCCATGTCCAGGTCTATCTCCCACTTAGATTTAGTATTCCCTGAGGAATCCAGTATGAGTGCCCTGTCTTGTTTATCAGCTGTCCCTATCAAGCCCCTTTCCATTGACCTAGCTTTGTTGATTTCTTGCTCTAAAGTCACTAGTGGGGAATTCTCCACTGGTGTTCTATTAAGGTCAATGCTGAAACTCCATACCTGTAGGAACCAATAGAAATGTGAATTCAGCAGTCCCAGACTCTATCTGATAATTGCAAAGGGATACATGCCTTTTTTAATGAAAAGATCCCCCATACATCATATGTCCCTCTCCTCCCACATGGCAAAACCTGGGTCCTCCAGGCTTGGCAATAATTCTGGGTTTCACACCACTGGTACCAAGAGGGTGTGGTCTTCCCCAACCCCCCTTCTCCTCTTGATTGCCTCCCAAGCTTCTAGGACCGCTACTAGTGGGTTTGGATTAGATAGCTGCCTATAGGCTTTGTGCTCTCCTTTGGATAGGTATGAATTTATTCTACCTCGACAACCTTCCTCTTATAGTTCTACCCAGGAAGCAGCTTCACCCCAGTTTACCTAGTTGTGAATGTGTCTGTGCTGTATAGCCAAGAAATATACTTTCAGATCCAGAAAATCCAGCCCACCCCTTTCCCTGGCTGCTTTTAATCTCCCGAGTTTCATCTGGGATTTTTTTCCCTTGCCATAGGAAGTTAGCAAACCCTCTTTCAAGCCTTTTGAGGTCCTTGGTGGTGGGGCAGACTGGTATCATTTGCATGGCGTATAATAATCTCTGTAGGATATTCATTTTCAGTAAATTACTTCGGCCGAGTCATGAAATTGGGAGGACTCTCCATTGATTAAGATCTGCCAGGACTGTGTTGAAGAGTGGCGTATAATTCAAACCATAGAGCTTATTGATGATTTTTCCAACCTTAATCCCCAGGAAAGTAAAGTAACTTCCCACCTGTTTTAAGCCCCAAGTGTACTCTGGTAGGCCATGGCCCTCCCCATTCAAGAAAAGTATTTCTGATTTTTGCAAATTTAACTTATGGCTAAAGAGAGGGGGGCATCTGGCACAAGGGTGCTGGATTTCAGGAATGCCAACTTTATGATGATGAGGGAAGTGGTACAAGGGTTCCTGTGCAAAATTCAATGGGGGTATAGACACACAACAAAGGTGGGAACTGCTAAGACGGGATAGTGGAGGCAACAGAAACTTGCTATAGGGCCCAGACTAAGAAGGCTACGAGAAAGAAACCCTGATGAATAAGCAAAGGGGTGTTAAATAGGGAGAGGAGGAAAAGGGCAGCTTACAGGAGAGACAGAAAATTGGGAGGGAGAAGGATAGGAAGGAATATCTGCAAGAAGCAAACAAAGTGAGCAGGGGGTAAGGACAGCCAGGGCAGCAAGAGAACTCAGGCTTGTGCAGGGCATAAAAAAAGGGGAAAAGGACTTCTTTAGGTACATCAGGGAGAGAAGAAGCTGTGAGGACTAAATTGTAAGAATTAAGAAGGAGGGGGGATGGGTGGAAAGGGTGGTGAAAAGGCAGAAGTGCTCAAAGACTACTTCTGTTCAATCTTTACGAAAGAAAGGGAGGGGGCGCTACCCATAGTAGGAGGGAGGATAGAAACAGATGGGGTAATGATGGATGGAGAAATCACAGGATGGAGGGTGCTGGAGGGGCTAAGAGCATTGAGGGTAGACAAGGCACCAGGACCGGATGGAGTACATCCAAGAGTGCTGAAGGAGCTGGCAGAGGTCCTGGAAGGACCCTTGGCAGAATTATTTAATTCATCTCTAGACACAGGATGTGTACCCCATGACTGGAGACTGGCTCACATGGTTCTCCTCCACAAGAGTGGACCCAAGGACAAACAGGGAACTATAGGCCAGTAAGTCTAATGTCCATAGTGGGGAAGCTAATGGAGACCATCCTAAAGAAGAGGCTAGTGGCACTACTGGAGGTGAGCAGGGTGCAGGATGGGAGGCAGCATGGTTTTGTCAAGGGCAGGTCATGCCAGACCAACCTGGTGGAATACTATGACTGGGTGACTAGGTAAATTGACAGGGGGCTATGCAGTGGATGTCCTGTACCTAGACTTCAGTAAGGCCTTCGATTCAGTAGTGCATGGGAAACTTGGAAGCAAGCTATGAGGCACAGGGCAGGAGTGAAACTGGTGGGATGGGTGGAGAACTGGCTAAAAGATAGGCAGCAGAGGGTGGTGGTAGGTGGGGAATACTCATCCCCTAAGCCTGTGACAAGTGGTGTTCCACAGGGGTCAGTGTTGGGCCCAGTACTGTTTAGCATATTTATTGCAGACATCTCGAAGGGCATCAGCAGAAAAATCAGCCTATTTGTGGATGACACCAAGATAGGAGCGGTGGTGGATGACCAAGTTGGGTGGTGGGGGCAACAGGAGGTTTTGGCAAGGCTAGATACATGATCTGACAGATGGCAGCTGGGGTTCAGTGCAATAAAATGCAAGGTACTGCACTTCGGAACAAAAATCTGAGGAGAAGTTACCACCGGAAGTGCGGCTGGAGGTAACAGAGAGGAGAAGGATCTGGGGTGCTCATCACGAGCAATGAACAATTCCATGCAATGTAGAAAGGCGGCAGCAATGGCCAACAAAATGTTGGGGTGCATTGCAAGGGCATTACCTTGAGAAGAAGAGGGTTATTCTACCATTATACAGATTGTTGGTTAGACCCCACCTGGAATATAGTAGTACTGGCCTGTGACTCACAAAGGACATTAAGCTGCTGGAGGGGTGCAGCACAGGGCAATGAAGATGATTCAGGGCCTGGGGGAATTGCCATATGAGGTCAGACTAAGAGAGTTAAACATGTACATACTGGAGGAGAGGAGAGGAGGAACGGGGGGACATGATTGAGACCTTCAAATACATGAAGGGGATAATCAAAATAGAGACAGAGGGTCTATTCAGGAGGAGGTTGGGGAGAGAGACTAGGGGCCATGACATGAGATTGGAGGGGGGTAGATTCAGGAGGGAGGTGATGAGGCATTTCTTTACAGAGAGGGTGGTGGCAAGTGGGAGCACACCGACTGAGGTGGTGGCATGTAACACAGTGGAATGCTTCAAGAAGGGGACAGGGCAAAGAGGAGGGTAAAGGGAGGGAAGGGGAGGGGGGTAGGGCAGTTGCTGAATAGGGAGCTAGCTGCAGTCTCGAGCAGCCTAGATAGACCAGGATGGCTTTTTGCTGCTGGCAACTTTCATATGTTTGTATGTTCATATATCCTGAGAACTGGTCGAACTCCTCAATAATCTGAAGTAAGGCTGGAACTGATTCCTTCGGCTGGGAGAAGATAAGAAAAAGTACACAGAAGGGAGCAGGAAGGGCAGGAAGGGGTGGGAAATAAAAAGTAGAACAGGAGGCAGGAGTGATGAAGAGGGGAAGTGCAGGCACAGAGGGCAAGCATGGCAGTGGGAGGGGAGCAGGAGGAGAGAGTGGAGGAACAGGTAGACAGATTGGGGGTAGAAGTCCAGGAAAGTAATACAACAATAAAAAGAAGAAGTAATCAGGACAGGGGTACAGGGGCACACCCAGGGATGGAGAGAACGAAATTGGCAATGGTCTATGGTGACTCCATCATTAAGGGAGTAAACTGGCTGAGAAAGGGGGTGGCCTATAAAAGGAGGTCAATTTTCTGCAAGCCTGGGATGGAGGCAAGTAGGGCTTTGCCAAAAATAAAAGAGTATGTTAGATTACTGGAAGGTAAACCACACCTGGTCCTGCATCTCAGGACAAATGATTTAGAAGGGGAAGATATGAAGGAGGTACAGAAAAGGTTTAGGGAGCTAGCCAGGGGATGTAGACAGATGGTTAGCTCACTGGTATTCTTGGAGGTCTTACCGGTTCACTGCATTAGTACGGCTAGACAACTGAGAATAAAAGATTGCAACCACTGGCTAAGGGAATGGTGCAAGAGGGAGGGCTACACATGCATAGAAGAGTGGGGAGACATGTGGGCGGAGGAGAACCTATTCGCGAGTGACAGACTGCATATAAATGAGTGGGGGAACTAGATTGTTAAGGGAAAAATTACAAGGGTATATTGACGGAATCCTGGGTAGGGATTAAAACTCGGGGGGGGAGTACAAAACTAGGGAAGGGCTAGAGGAGGTAACTAGAGGGTCTTGCCTAGTTAGTACTCCCCTTACAGAAGGCGGCAGGAGATACTGGAGAGAAAGAAAAAGGGCAGGAGGGAAATAGTTGGAAGGGCATGCTGGTAAATGCTAGGAGTCTGGAAAATAAAGTGGGGGATTTAGAGGCCACAGCAGTGGGGAAGGGACTAGATCTGGCTGCCATAACTGAGACATGGTGGACAGAAAACCACGAATGGGAAGTGGTAATACTGGGGTACAGTCTTTTTAGGAGGAACAGAAAGGGGAAAAGAGGGGGAGGGTGGCATTATATGTAAAGGAGGGGATAAAAGCAATGCTGGGAAAAGAAAGTCAGGGATCAGCGGAGGTCCTCTGGGTCACGTTAACCAAGAGGACCAGGGAGGCAGTATGTATGGGGGTGGTGTACAGACCTCTAAACAAGGGGTGGAGGTTGACAGGGAACTGATTAAGGAAATACAAGGATGGCAAGAAAGGGGGAACTGCTGTTGGTGGGAGACTTTAATTTCCCTGACGTGAACTGGGGGATTCCAGCAGCAGCATCAGAAAAGGAGTGGGGAGATATTGGAATCCATACAGGAGGCACTCCTACAGCAGCTAGTCAGAGAACTGACTAGGGGTGAGGCTACATTGAACCTAATTATAACAAATGGAGATAGTATAGAGAAGGTCAAGTGGGGGTAAAATCTGGGGGCCAGCCACCACAAAACAGTTAGGTTTAGTCTTAGGATGAGGGCAGAAGCCAGTCAGACCACCACTAAGGTACTGGATTTCCAGAGGGCAGATTTTAGGAAAATGAGGGGAATTTTCAAAAAGAAATGGAAAAAAGGAAAGTCTGGGGGACATTGAGGAATTGTGGGAGGCAAAAAGGGGGGGGGGGGATTTTGAGGGCCACAGAGCTGTGCATCAAGAAGCCACTTTGGTTCACCAAGGAGGTTGCAGGAGCAATAAGGGAGAAAAAGAAAGCATTTAGGGCATACAAGACTGCTCAAGGAATAGAGGAAAGGAAAGTGTACAGGGAAAAGCTTCGGGTGGCAGGGCAAACAGTCAGGAGGGCAAAGTCAGATACAGAGGAGAAAATAGCGAGGGAGGCCAGCAGGGGGGACAAAATGTTCTTCAGGTATATCAGTGAAAGGAGGAAAAGTAAGCAAGGTATAATGAAGCTAAAAGTGGAGGGGGGAACTCTGATTGAGAGAGATGAGGAAAAAGCGGGCGTGTTGAACAAGTACTTTAGATCAGTCTTCACAACTGAAAAAGAGGGAAAGGACCAGAGCTGAGGGATAGGGAAATGGAGGGCAGGGAGGGGGACACAAGTCCTTTTATGGAAAACAGAGTATTGGAGAAATTAGGTAAATTAAGGGTGGACAAGGCAATGGGTCCAGATGCACTACATCCCAGGGTGCTCAGGGAATTGAGAGAGGAGCTTGTGGCACCACTCACAAAGCTGTTTAATCTTTCTTTAAACAGTGGGAAAATCCCAGGGGACTGGAAAAGGGCAGACGTGGTACCATTGTACAAGAGCAGAGGGAAGGAGGAGCCAGGTAACCATCGTCCGGTCAGTCTTACCTCAGTGGTGTGTAAACTGATGGAGGCACTCCTGAAAGAAAGATTAGTACAGTATCTGGCAGAGAGTGGACTCAAGGATGACAGCCAGCATGGGTGTACAGGAGGTAGGTCATGCCAGATGAACCTGATCAAATTCTTCGACAGGGTGACAGAGGTATACGATCAGGGAGGGGCAGTGGACGTGGCCTATTTGGACTTCAGTAAGGCCTTTGACACTGTCCCTCACAGAAGGCTGGTGAACAAGTTGGGCAGATTAGGGATAGGGAGGAAAATAACAAAATAGGTGGAAAACTGGCTCGAAGGCAGAACTCAAAGGGTGGTTGTCAATTGGGCTCACTCCAGGGAGGAAGGAGTGATGAGTGGTGTCACCCAGGGGTCAGTACTGGGTCCAATACTGTTTAACATATACACTGGGGGATATAGCAGAGGGTCTAAACAGGAAGATGTGTCTATTTGCAGATGCCACAAAGATTTGCAATAGGGTGGATACACATGGGGAAGGGGATGAGGAAGGATCTAATCAAGCTGGAGGAGTGGTCAGGGAAGTGGCAATTGTGCTATGATGTAAAGAAATGCAAAATAATGCACATAGGGCACAAACATCCAAAGGCAAGCTACGCACTGGGAGGGGGGCAACAGAACAAGAGAGGGGTCTGGGGATTATCATTTTGGATAGCCTGAAGGTGGCAAACCAGTGCAACAAGGCGGTGGGAAAAGCAAACAAAATGCTGGCATGCATAGGGAAGGGTATCACAAGTCAGAGGAGGAAGGTGATCATGCCACTGTACAGATCCATGGTTAGACTACACCTGGAGTATGGGGTACAGTTCCGGAGACCTCACTTACAGGAAGACATAGATAGGTGGAAAGGGTCCAGAGAAGGGCAACCAAAATGGTGTGAGGCTTGCACAAGAGATCGTATAAAAAATGGCTGGAAGAGCTTGACTTGTACACTCTGGAAGCAAGGAGAGAAAGGGGGGATATTATAGAAACTTAAATATTTGAGGGGAATAAACAAGGTGAGGGAAGGGCATCTTCAAGAAGAATGAAAACACAGCAACTAGAGGACACAGCTTAAAACTGGGGAGGCGAATTCAAAGAAAATGTGAGGGGACAATACTTCAGTGAGAGGGTGGTGGGTCCCTGGAATAAGCTGCCTGAATGGGTGGTGGGAGTAAACTTGGTGGGGGAGTTCAAAAAAGCATGGGATAACTACATGGAATTAAAGAAGAGGGGAAAGAATATGACTCTAGTGGTGGTAAGGTTCTGTGTGATTTTACTGACCCCCTATTTATTTGGAGAAAAGTTTCCCACTGCACTTTTAAATATTTTCTGAAGTCCTCCTTTACCATTAGGTATGTGGAAAACCTCCATCTACCCCTTGGAGTTTGGTCCCACCCTAGATGAAGCTCCAGCTGCACTATTGAGTGATCTGAGCTATAGATCGGACAGTTGAAGTTGAAGCTCCCACTTATTGTTAAGCTAGGGAACTGTTCCTTAGTAATCACATCCAATATTTTCTGGTAAAATTCGGGATCAAAAACTGAAGGGGCTTACATGCTTCCAAAAGTTACCGGTTTGCCCCGGACCATTTCAACTACAAATATATATCTGCCCTCCGAGGGATCCCTCACAGTTTAGGTCACCTCCATGGGGACATTCCTGTGGAATAGGACAGCAACCCATTGCTAGTGGGAGGAAAAAGAGGCATCATAACATGAGCCCCCACCCACCCCCATTTAGTTCAGTGTGCTTTTGGAGTCAGGTGGGTCTTCTGGAGCAGAGCCACCTGGGTATGTTTCCGTTTCAAGGCTGTCAGAAATTTAGACCTCTTAATCGGGAAAGAGAACCCCTTAACATTCCAGGAGACTATCTTATCCACCTGAGAACTACCCATAATAAAGAAAAGGGTTTAAACATTCCTTAATGAGCACCAACCACCTCAAATGTACATAATGTTTTTGACCCAGCACTGTACTGTGAAAGATTAACAGCAGAAAGAGAAAGAGTAACCAACCGGCAATAACTTTGCCGTAAGTAATTAAACAGTAGTAACAGTAAAAACAGAGAACCTATCCCTTATCCCTTCACATCCCACCTCTCCCCCTTCCCACCCAAAAATCCCAAGGTTGAATATTGTTAATTGAAATAAAAAGCATGTAATCGATAGGAGTCTAGAAAACTTCTCTGCAATAAACAGTTCAGAGATCTCAAACAGCACTGAGGTCTCACAAATACCCCACTCTGCCACCCTCCACCCCACATTGCTAAACTATTTTGCTAGCAAGCTATAACACATTTAGCTGAAGAAATGCTAGCATTAACAGTGCTGACCCCGCCGGGGTTAACCCGGCTCCAATAGATGGAGTCCCCCTTCCACGAGATCACATGGGCAGAGCAACATCAGCCCTTGACCAAACAGGGTCCATCCTCCAGGTCTCATCTACAGCCAGACTGAGTGAGGAATGTAGGAGAAAGGTTGAGCGACACAGAGGCCCATATCACCGACCTCCCCCCCATGAGAGACATATTTCATCCCAGGAAGATCTGACCTATAATGTTAAACACCTCTGACTCCTGAACATCCCAGAGACATCTGTCCCCTAATTTATACCCTAGATGCAGTGCTTTTGTTAAGACTAATGATCCTCCCTCCCCCACATCGCCACCCGCCACACCCCCATCTTCACCCAAAGCCCAGGACCAAGGACCAAGGAGGGGAGGCAGGCCACGCACCCTATGTCATGCGCCACCCCCCCAGCCCCACTGACCTGCTCAGCCCCCTCCAGGGCCATCTGATGTGCACAGGGCTCCAAAAAAGTCAGCGTACAATAGTCTTTAGTCCCTGAGGTGATCATCTTATGGGAAGAAGCATGACAGGTGTCCTCCAGGGTCCAACATCACAGATCAGAGACCTCTTACTTATTGCATGTTGTACTCCATGGAAGTATGGGTAAGGGATCATCAATTACACAGTGTAACCAGGGTCTCCAGCAGGGAAAAAGGTCAAGAATTATCCAGGGATTCAGGTCTCAAACAGTCCCCCAGGAAAAGTGTCCATCCATCCATTCCATTCCAGGCAGGCCATCGGATATGGTGTGGGTCCAAAGACACCCAAGTCCAGGGCACATCAGGCACGAGCTGCCTCCCAGTAGGATCAGACCCTTGTGTAGAGCAGGTGGAACCATTAGTAGAGATGTCAGGGGACTTCAGTCTCACTTGCCAGCATTCTTCTTATCCCATCCATCAATAAAGACTTTAAGTTTGTTTAGCTCCCAAAATGAAAATGTGATACCTTCCATTTTAACCCGAACAACAGCTGGGAAGGCCATGAAGAATTCAATCCCATGTTCATGGAGCAAATTAATGCAGGGATTGAATTGCTGCCTTTTCCTCTGCACCCTCATAGACAGATCCTGGTGGATGGTCAAACGGGCACCATTAAAGAGGATTTCTTACTTAGCTCGAAAAGTGGCCATTATTGCTTGCTGATCACCAAAATGGTGTAAACGAAAGATAATTTGCCTTGATGGTTGGTCATGGGGGGGGGGGAGGCGAGAGGGCCCTGTGGGCTCTATCAATTTTGAGGTGTCTGTTGGTAATGTCCATGCCCAGGAACCTTGGAAGCACTTCAATGCAAAAGTCCAGTACACTTTTCCCTTCTTTACCCTCTGGCAGACCTCACAAGCGGAGGTTGTTCCTTCAGTTATAGTTTTCCTGGTAATTGAGATTCACTCGCAGAGCTTCTACCTCCTTCTTAAGCTGTGCTACTTTGTCTAGGATTGGATGCATGGAGTCTTCCATGTCGGAGATCCTGTGTTCCAGCTCCGACATATGCTGGGAATGTTGATCCAACTGAGATATAATTTTGGCAATGTTCCCCTCAAAGTGGTCTAAACGAGGACCGAAACCCTGTAGGACTTGCTCCATCACCATTTTGCTCTGTAGAGCGAGTTCTACTGCTGACAGTGAAATGGGGCCTAGGTTGCTGTTCTGTGTGCTGTCTTGCGGTGAGGAGTTCTTGGAGGATTTAACAGTTTACGCACAGGTTTGCCAAATACCAAATATTTATTCATTTTGCAGATGTTCTGGGATGAGTTATGAGTAAAAATCTGAAGTTAGGTCTGCTAGAAAACTTAATATGTTCCTTAGTGGTGCGGAGCTCTGGAGGAATGCGTCTGCTCTTGTAGCTGCTCATGGGTGCCCCCAGTGGAACATTTATATGATATGGAGCTGTCCCTGTATCCAGCCTTTCTGGTATGAAATCACCGCCTCCTGGCCAGGACATTGGGAATCCCACCCCCCAAAGTCCTGCCCGAAGTAGTATAACTTACCCCATAGAGAGTCGCAAAACACAGTACACACACATCCATTGTAGAACCTGTGACTGGTGTTAGGAAAAAAGCTTACTTCACAAAGCTGGAGACAGGAAACCCCACGCACAGTGGTACAATGGGTAACAGTGCTTATGAATGCTAAGAGATTGAGAAGACTCAATGCTCTGTTTTACAGAAAGTGCCTATATACAGTATATATATGTATGTGTATATATATATATATATATATATATATATATATATATATAGGAGGCACGGTTGTGCCCCTATAGTTAGGGTTGAGTAAGCAGTTTAATGTTAAACCCCAAATTTTGTACGTTAATAACTTTGAAACTGTTGAACAGATTTGCACAAAATTCAGAATGCATGGTCTTGGATGGTAGATCTCTTCAAGTGCCAAGTTGCATTTCAATCGGATTTTCGGTTTTTGTGCAGTGAAGTGCCAAAAAACACGCTTTTGCCTTTTTTTGCCCATTTTTGCTGATTTTGGCCCCTTGCACTGCAGCCACACCATTTGGAATTGTAGTCTGAAATTTTCTGGGTAGAAAGAGGCTTCCTCAAAGAACAATCCAGCATTGGTGTGGTGAAAAAATATTAATCGGTTCTAGTTATTTAGTTTAGAATTTTTGGGTTCTGAGCATGCTCAGTTCAGTCTTTGGAATATATGCATGTTTTGCGAAACAGGATTGGGCTTGCGATCAAGGATTTTGTCACCTCACAAACAGGGATTTATAAAATCCCCGTTTGTGTGGACAAAATGCCCCTTTTGTGAGCCACCATGTTGTTTTCATTTTTCCCCACAAACAAAATGTAACTTGGCCCACGGATGTGTTGTGTGGTAACTGAAGCATGGGTTTTGTTAAGGGTGATGCACGCTACAAACCCATGGCTTTGGTTTGCTTCATTTTTGTGAGAAAATGCCCATTTTAATTTAAAAAATCCTTGTGTCACTCACTTCCGATCCTTGTTTGTGAGGTGACAAAATCCCTTTTAGAGCTGATCCCCTTTCATGAGCAGACAAAATCCTTAGTCGCGATTTCTGGACCAGATGGCCCTATCTAAGTGAAACATGGATTGCTCTTAAAAGAGTTTTGTCAGCTCACAAAAGATATGCTCTGTAGTGGATTTTGACAGCTCATGAAGAGGGACGTTTTTTGAATCCCCTTTGCGGTGCTCAAAATCACTAGCAATCCTTTCATGACTGACAAAATCTTTGATTGTGATTTCCAGACCAGATGGCCCAATCTCGCAAACAAGGATTGGCTCACGAACAGGGATTTTGTCATCTTATGAAAGGGGATCATTTTTTTAATCCCCTTTCGCGAGCTGTCAAAATCCCCTTTCGTGAGCTGACAAAATCCTTGTTTGTGAGATTAGGACCAGATGGCCAAAATCTGATGAACAAGGAATTCTCATGAATGGGGATTCACCTAGCAAATGGGGATTTTGACACCTCACGAACAAGGAATTAAAAAACTTTCCCAGTATACTGCTAATAAACGGTTTGGTTTTTTGGCTTGAAATTTGCAGGTTAAAAAGTGGGGTGTCCCACAAATGTGAATTATGTTGTTTCATTGGTTCCATAGCTATGCCATTATGAAGTTGAGATATTTCCCATAGGACAACACTGCGGCGCCCGCAGCTCCTTTCGGTGCCCATATCGTGGAAATGATTCAAGATACGGATTTTTCACTCCAGGCAGCTTAGTTCACCTTTACTAAGCATGCATGGAGGTTTCAAAGTTATGATTACAACTGCAGTGGAATTTTTTTCATAGCTGTTACGGTTATTTGCAAATTAGTGTTACAAGGGTTCCTGTTCAGCCCTATAGGGCTGCTGTATGCTCCATAGTTAGAAGGCCCGCATTCCCACATATACATATCATTATGCAAAAATGGGCAGCTTGAAGGAAGGGGCCCAGCGCTCCCACCTACACATTCCAGTTACCAGTTACATTACACTTTCTCAAAAAGTAAGGAAATTCATTGCAAAATCATCATTAATGCATCAGTTGGGGTTGAAGCAACAAAATTAAGGAAATGAGGCATTAGGAATGACACCCTAAAACTGCCCTACACCTACCACACCCCACCCACCACAGACCAATAGTTGGTGGTGGTGCCTTGGAGTTGTTGTGCCTAACTCTCACCCATTCTCTACACTGTATCAAGTGAGGGTTTGTTTACACATGGAATGGGGTGAGAGTTAAGAACTAATGATCCCAAGGCACACCCATTAGCTGTTGGCCTGCATGGTGTGAGTGGGAGTGAGAATGGTGGTGAGGGTGTGAGGCTGTGGGATGTCAACCTAACACCTCATTTCCTTACTTTTATCACTTCAACCCTAACCGATGCATTAACAAAGTTTTTTGTAATGACTATATACTATAGGGAAATCACAGAGTTTGGAACTATCTGATTTTGAAAGCAGCACAAGGGAAATCACAGAGTTTGGAACTGTCTGATTTTGACAGCAGCACATGGGAAGTCAAAGAGTTTGGAACTCTGATTTTGAAAGCAGCACAAGGGAAATCACAGAGTTTGGAACTGTCTGATTTTGAAAGCAGCACAAGGGAAATCACAGAGTTTGGAACTCAGTGCTTTGGCTTCTCAGAAGGAACTAGAAGGGGGACAAGATCAGATCTACAGTACAGTAGCTTCTTGTTGTTTTACATTGTTTCTTGTGGATTCTACTTAGAGAAGGTTATTTCTTTTCTTTCTTACTACTAAGGGGCTAGCAGGGTATTGTTTGAGGCTGTTGGAATTTTGAAACCTGTTTTGGTAGCTATAAGTGGGCTCATTTGTTTGATTCACTGTGTGGCAGGCTGCATTTGTAGAGACCTATTTCTTCTGTTTTAAAACATAATTGGTGTGATTTAACTGGGTCTGTTTCTTTGAATTGGAGACATATATCTTCTAATTCCAAGCCTATTTTGATGTGTTGTTGGTGAAGCTGTTTGAATTGGAGTCCTGTTTCTTTGGGTAGCAAACTTATTTTGGGGGATTTGCATAGAATTGTGATTCATTGTTGCTGGCTTCACTAGCTGCAAAGTTTGAGTGCAGAGTGGGGGAAGGGTGCTAATGGTCTGACCAGAGGCCTCAGCTACCTGATTGTTTCTGGAAGACTTGGGCTGGTCCCACTCTTGGTCCATTATTTCCTTTATACCAGGGGTTCTGACATCACTTCCTCAGGCAAAGGATATGCACCTGTCATAGCAAAAGCAGACATCAGGAAAGGAACAGCAGCAAGTGAAGAGGTGACTGCTCTCTCAGTGGAAGGGAAGTAAATGCAAATCTAGGGCTTTCATTGTACTTCTTAGCATTGATATTGCATTGGGGAAAGGAGGGTAGGAGTTTGAAGAAGGTTGTGCAATGGCTACTTAAACTCTGTTTTTGAGTGTGGATAGGAAAGATAGGAATATAAAAAGCAGTTGCTCAATATATCTAAGCGTGTGCAACAAGGAGGTAGGAAATAAAGAAAATGTTTTGCACTGTGAGGAGGAGAGGGAGACTTGGGGGAGTGTTTGGTATCCTGTATCTGGAAGGGTGGGGGGGGTCGCTGGTGGGCAACGTCAAGCAATGGGTAGGGTGGTAAGGGCTGCAACATGGGTGCATAATCTTTCTAAAAATTGCCTGGAGTGTGGGAGGATGTTTAGTGTGCAACCACATAGAAAAACTTAGAAAGGGAGATTGAGGTCTGCAGGAGGAACTAAGACAGGCAAGGCAGATTGGGGGTGGGTTTAGCCCAATACTGGAGGGAGGAAAAAGGGAGATGAGGGAGGCAATTTAAGCCAACAGTGGTGAGAAGAGGTCCAGAAGAAGGAAAGCAGAGACAAAGGGGCCCAGGCCAGGAAGAACAATTGCCGGAAACCAGGTCAGGAGACAAAAGACAAATGGAAGTAGAGATAGGGACTTGTGAGGGAGGCGAAGAAGTGGCAAAAGTCATGGAGTGGAAAGGAGAGAACAGGTTACTATGAAGAGACAGAGGCGGGCATTTGTGAAGGGCCTTCAGAAAATAGTTGTGCACTGCTAGAGAGAGGAAGAAGGTGGAGGAGGGAAATGATGAAATTAGAGGAGTAATTGATAAATGCCTGGACCAAACTGGAGCGGGGAAGTTCTGCTGGGAGAATTGCAACAGGGGTAAAGGGAAATAATGTGTGAGGAGGGAAGAAGGGCTGGAAATGAGAGAGGAGATGAATGGAAGCAAGAAGCAGGAGGTAAGAGTGGTGGAATCTTAGTGCTGGGAGGCTCAATACTAAGAGGAGTTAGGTGGGGTGCTATGAGGGAGAGGCATAGTCGCATTTGGGTGGAGAGCCATGCCAGAATGACAGCGAGAAAGGGTGGGACAGTCTGTTCAAAATATGCTAGAATGGGTGAGGACAAGCCTCATTTAATTATACATCTTGGGACAAATGACCTGGCTGACAAGACAGTAAGATACAGTCCAGAGGAGTTTGAGGAACTAGCACAGAATTATGTGAGGGGCAGGGAAATCAGTAACTTTTCAGAGATACTTCCTGTGCCAAAGGCAAGCACAACAAGAAGCTGGGAATAGAGGAATTTAATGGATGGCTAAGAACCTGGTGTTGTGTTAAGGGATAGGCTGTTGGGGGTGGGGAGGGACCTGGGAGGACAGTAGTCTCTATGCCAGGACAAACTACACTTGAGTGAGGAGGGAAAGAAAGTGTTGAAACAGAGGATGGAGGAGTACATAGAGGAAGTTGGGAATTTAAACTAGGAGTGGGGGTGGCAGTTGGGAAGAGATATGCAGAGACCACAGGTTGGGAAACCATATGAGCTTACCCCCATAACAGTGACAAAGGACAAATGGCAAGTACTGTTGGTGATGCTAGGAAAGGAGGGCAGGATGGGAGGGGAGGGTGGAAGGTGGTTACCCTTAATGCTCAGGCCTTGGGAGGAAAACTGCAGAGTTACAGGTTCTCATGGTAGAGGAGAGGTGGACATTGCAGTCATCATGAAACATGGGCCACCAATACAATGACTGGGACCTGTCTGTACCAGGTACAGATTATTCAGTAGGGACAGAGTGATTGGGAAAGGAGGGGGTGGCACTATATGTGAAGGAAGGACTGAAGTGTGTAAGGGAGGAAGGGGAGGAGGGTAGTACGGAGTCACTTTGGATGCAAATCTAGGATTCCAAGAATAGGATTCTTAGAATGGGAGAGGTGTACAGGCCACCATCTCAGATGGAGGAGTTAGACAGGGAACTAGCGGGACAGATCAGAAGGACCTGTGAGAAGGGTAGTGTGGTGATTGTGGGAGACTTCAACATGCTAGGAGTGGACTGGAGCACCCCAACAACCAGGAACAGAAGGGAGCAGGTACTGCTGGATGCCTTCCAGGACAGCTTCCTGCTGCAAATGGTCAGTGAACCAACCAGGTTAGGAAATACCCTTGACCTTGTGCTGGCAAATGAGGACTTTATGAGAGAACTTACAGTGGAGAACCGCTGTCAGGAAGTGACCACCGCTCAGTATGGCTCACATTGGATATGGGCAAGGAAGGAGTGGAATCTGGCACAATAGTGCTGGACTTCAGGAGGGCTGACTTTGGGAGGATGGGGGAAGTGGTAAAAGGGTACCTGGCCAGAATTCAGTTTAGTATGGACACTAACCAGAGGTGGGAGCTCATAAAGCTGGGGAATAGTGGAGGCAACCAAAACCTGCTGCAAAGCCCAGAGCAAGAAGGCTAGGGCTAAGAAACTGATCTGGTTGAGCAAGGAGGTCATGGAAAAAGCAAGGAGAAAAGCGCTGCCTTTAGGAAGTACAAGAAAACAGGGAGTGGGGAGGGACAGGGAGGTACTTGACAGAATCGAAGGAGGAGACAAGGGCAGTAAGGGAGCCAAGCATCCTACAGAACTCAGGCTGGCACAAGGCATTAAGAAGGGAGAAGGACTTCTTTAAGTACATCAGGAGAAAAGGGCTGCAAGGACCACGTAGTAAGGATTAGGAAGGAGGGGTTGGGTGGAAGCAGGGTGCGATAAAGTGGAAGCACTAAATGAGTACTTCTGCTCAGTATTTACTAAGAGAAGAGGTGACACCCAAGGTGGGAGAAATGGCAGAAGCAGGGAAAGTGGTGACAGATGGAAATCATGGAAGCAGAGTTAGAGAGGTTTGAAGGCACTGAGGGTGGACAAGACACCAGGCAGATGGCATCCACCCCAGGGTACTGAAGGAGCTGGCAAGGTCCCTTGCAGGAACTGGCAGAACTATTTAATGCCTCACTACATTCAGGGGTGTGTACCTCAGGACTGGAGGATGGCTCATGTGGTGCCCTCCACAAGAGTGGCCCCAAGGATGAACGGGAAACTACAGACCAGTGAGCCTCACATCCATCGGGGTAAGCTAATAGAGACCATCCTGAAGGAGAGGCTGGGTGGTCCTCCTAGAGGCCAAAGGACTACAGGACAGCAGACAGCATGGCTTCATACGTGGCAGATCCTGCCAAACCAACCTGGTCGAGTTCTATGACTGGGTAACTAGGCAACTGGACAGGGGCCATGCAGTGGATGTCCTGTATCTGGACTTCAGTAAGGCATTCGACTCAATGCCACATGGAAGGCTGGGAAGGAAGTTAGTAGGCACAGGGTGGGTGCAAAGCTGGTGAGATGGGTAGGAAACTGGCTGCAGGGAAGGCAACAGAGGGTGGTGGTGGGTGGGGAGCTCTCACACCCAGGGCAGTGACGAGCGGTGTTCCACAGGGCCTCGTGTTGGGACCAGTGTTGTTTGGGATATTCATTGCAGACATATCATGGGACATCAAGAGCAAGATCAGTCTGTTTGCTGATGATACCAAGGTAGGTGCGGTGGTGGATGACCAAGGGGGATGGCAGGGGTTGCAGGATGATCTGGCAAAGCTTGAAGCCTGGTCAGACACCGGGCAACTGGGCTTTAATGCCAAAAAGTGCAAGGTGCTGCATTTTGGGATGAAGAACCCGAGGAGGAGTTACCAGCTAAGGGGAGTGCAGCTAGCTCAGACAGAGGAGGAGAAGGATCTGGGTGTGCTCATTACTGGGTCAATGAACAACTTGGCACAATGTAGGAAGGCAGCTAAGAGGCCAACAAAATGCTGGGTTGTATTGCAAGGGGTATATCCTCGAGGAAGGAGGAGGTGATTCTGCCACTGTATAGGTCATTAGTTAGACCACACCTGCGGTACTGCGTACAGTACTGGCATCATTATCTGAAGAGGACATTCAAGTTACTGGAGGGTGCAGTGCAGTGCAAAGATGATCAAAGGGCTGGGGACTTATCATACGAGAGGAGGTTGAATGAGTTGAACATGTACTCACTGGAGGAGAGGAGAGACAGGGGTGACATGATTGAAACCTTTAAATACATGAAAGGAATAAACAAGATGGGTACAGAGGGGCTGTTCAAAGTAAGGAGGGAGGGCCACCAGGGCCATGATATGAGACTGAGCGAGGTGCAGGAGGGAGATAAGGAGACACTTTTTACAGAGAGAGTGGTGGCTGGGTGGAATCGTTACCTGCTGAAGTGGTATGCAGTGAGGCAGTGGACTGCTTCAAACAAGGATGGGACAGGACAAGGGGAGGGTTAATGAAGGGAAGGGTGGAAGGAGGGCAGCTGCAGAATAAGGGGTGCTAGCTGCACATTTGAGCAGACTTGATAGACCTCTAGGCCTTTATCTGCTGGCAAATTTCGTATGTTCGTATGTTCATATAGCTGCATGGTAGTGCAGCTATAGTTAGGGTTGAGTAGGTACTTTAATATTAGAGCCTCAAATGTTCCACTTTAATAACTTTGCAACTGTTTGTCCTATTTGCTTGAAATTTTGCATGCGCAGTCTTCTACCATAGATCTCTAGATCTGGCAAGTTGTGTTCCAGTCAGATGTTCAGTTGTGGAGCTGCGGAGTACCCCAATAAGTGCAAAACAACACTTTTTTCACCATTTTTGGCAAATTCTTTGCTCATCTCTACAGCCCAAATGTTTTTTCTGTCTGGTCTGAAATGTTCAGGGTATATGGGGACTGAGCCCAGGAAGTGCCTTTTGAAATGTGGTGACAAAATATTAATCTTTTCACAAGTTATTAAAGTTTAAAGTTTCTCATTATAGCCTATGGGAAAAAATATATGTCGGCCTCAAAAACACATTTGCTTTCGATAGTACTGAGTTGGTTTTCACGCAAGTAGCATTGGTTTATATCCGGACCTTTCG
Organism: Neoceratodus forsteri; assembly: GCA_016271365.2. Lineage (NCBI taxonomy): Eukaryota > Metazoa > Chordata > Ceratodontiformes > Ceratodontidae > Neoceratodus > Neoceratodus forsteri. The sequence goes on along the minus strand of CM057449.1, from coordinate 1,029,172,523 downwards.
CACAAGTGCATGAACTTGCGTGAAAGTCTCAGATGTAAACCAATGCTACTTGTACATAAGTGCATGATTGTTTCATGAAAGTGCAAAGGAACTTGCATGATAGTTACATGGAACAGCCCCAAAAATCCAGTTTCTTTGTCACTTCATAGCAAACAAAATGATTAAGATCCTTGGGCTGAAATTTGCAGAGTGGCAAGCTATTGCACCAAAGATGTGCCTTTTGCTGGTCTGGTAAAAAAGAATTTGCAATGATTCCATAGTTACACCACTCTGAAGTTGCAACTTTTCCCATAGGATAACATTGTGGAGGACGCGGTGCCTTTCAGCGACAATATCTCAAAAACAGTTCAAGATATGGATTTTTTGTTAAGTACAGATTAATACACATTAAACACATATGGAGGTGGCCAGATCATGAATATGACTGCAAAGGAATTTTTTCCAAAGTTGCTATGATTACTGAGATATTGCCACATTTACTGTACAAGGGTTACTTGGAATGTCTGTAGGCCTGCACTGTGTCTGTACTTATGAGTAGGTGGGAGCACAGGGCCAAAAGGACCCATGCTTCCATCTATGCATACCATTTATGCTAAACTAGAAGCACAGGGCCCTCCTGTATTATGACTCCACACTTATGGGTAGGTGGGAGTGCAGGGCCTGAGGGCCCACGCTCCCACCTATGGATCTGATTAAACAAAACTGGGAGCACAGGGCCCTCCTGCACTATGTCTCAATACTTATAGGTGGGTGGGAGCACAGGGCTCAGAGGGCCCATGATCCCACCTATGGATACCATCTTGCAATACTGGGAGCACAGGGCCCTCCTGTGCTATGTCTTTACACTTATGGGTGGGTGAGTCAGAGTGCAGAGCCCAGAGGGCCTGCACTCACAACTGTGGATCCCATAATGCAAATCTGGGAGCACAGGGCCCTCCTGCACTATGTTTATACACTTATGGGTGGGTGGGAGTGCAGGGCCCAGAGGGTTACGCTCCCACCTATGGATATCATTTTGCAAATCTGTGAGCACAGGGCCCTCCTGTGTTATGTCTCTATACTTATGGATGGGTGGGAGTGCAGGGGCCCAGATGGCCCGCACTGTCACATATGGATACCATAATGCAAAACTGGGAGCACAGGGCCCTACTGCTCTATGCCTCTAGACTTATGGGTAGGTGGGAGCACAGGACCCAGAGGGCCTGTGCTTACACCAGTGGATACCATTTTGTAAAACTGGCAGCCAGGGCCCTCCTGCGCTATGTCTCTAAGCTTATGGGTGGGTGGGAGTGCAGGGCCCAGAGGGCCTGCGCTTCCACATATGGATATCATTATGCAAAACTGGGACCACAGGGCCTTACTGTATTATGTCTCTAGGCTTATGGATAGGTTGGAATGTAGGGCCTAGAAGGCCCACACTTCCAGATATGGATACAATTATGCAAAACTGGGACCACAGGGCCTTACTGTGTTATGTCTCTAGGCTTATGGGTAGGTTGGAATGTAGGGCCTAGAAGGTCCACGCTTCCAGATATGGATACAATTATGCAAAACTGGGAGCACAGGGCCCTACTGTGCTATGTCTCTAGGCTTATGGGTAGGTGGGAGCGCAGGGCCCAGAGGGCCTGTGCTTCCATCAATGGATACCATTTTGAAAAACTGGCAGCCAGGGCCCTCCTGTGCAATGTCTCTATGCTTATGGGTGGGTGGGATCACAGGGCCCAGAGGGCCTGTGCTTCCACATGTGGATATCATTATGCAAAACTGGGAGCACCGGGCCCTACTGTGCTATGTCTCTAGGTTTATGGATAGGTGGGGGGGTGTAGGGCCTAGCGGGCCCACGCTCCCACATATGGATACCATTATGCAAAACTGGGAGCACAGATTCCTACTGTGCTAAGTCTCTAGGCTTATGGGTAGGTGGGGGCACAGGGCCCAGAGGGCCTGCAGTCCCTCATACAGTATGGATATGAGTAACATTACACTTTCTCAAAAAGAAGGGAAATGCATTGCAAAAAATTCAGTTAATGCATCAGTTAGGGTTGATTTCACTCCAACAAAAGTCTGGAAATTCAATGTTAGGGTTACCAACCCTACCACCCCCCACCCTCTGCACACTAACAGGCATCAAGGTGTGCCTTGGGGTCATTGGTCCTAACTCTCACCCTGTTCTCCTATATTGTACCATCTTAGTGTCCTTACAAATGGAATGGGGTGAAAGTTAGGGTTGATGATCCCAAGGCACACCCCAACGCCTGTTGGTGTGTAGACGGTGGAGGTGGTGGTGTGGGTGGTTCTCTCTCTATATATATATATACTGTATATACTGTATATATACTGTATATTATAGTGGCACAGTAGTGCCACTATAGTTAGGATTGAGGAGCCATTTACATGTTAAACCCAAAATTGTGCACCTTAATAACTTTGCAACCGTTTGATGGATTTACCTGAAATTTGGAATACACAATCAAGACCCATACACCTTGGGATCTGCCAAGTTTCGTACCAGTTGGATACACAGCTGTGGAGTTATTAAGCATGATCTGCACGTGCATTTACGCTTTTTCTGGAATTCTACGGTTGCGCCTACAGGTCACATGGTTTGCGCGACCAGCCCAAAATCTTCAGGGAACATGCAGCCAGGGTCCCCAATGTGCCTTTTGAAGATTTATGAAAAAATATTAAACTGTTCAAAACTTATTCAAAAAACAATTTCCCATTACAAGTCAATGGGAAAAGTTAACAAAAAGTTCAACAGTGTCGCAAATGCACTTTTTACTGTCGCAAATGGCCCTTTTACTGTCGCAAATCTGCCATTTTGTTTTCAGTTAGTGATCAGAAAAATGCTTGGCATTTAAAATTGAGACCCTCTAGCAACCTAATTCTTTTTGTATTCACCTAGTCGGGTCCTGAGGATGCTAGCCATGTCTTTATTTTTGGGTAAAACACCCCAGAAATATGTTTTTCAGATTTCTGGAAAAAGTACTTTCGCAAAGTAGTGTCACACTCACGAAAGTGTCACAAATTTTTGCGAAAACTTTCACAAATCACGAAGCTACTTTGCGACACTATGCCCAAAATAACAGTAATTCTTTGGCACCCCACTGCAAAAGAATGGTTTGGAGTTTTGGGCTGAAATTTGGAGGGAACGCAGCTGGCATTTCACAGATGTGCCTTCCAGTGCTTCATTGAAAAAATATTACACGGTGGCAAAGTTACGGTACTCCAAAGTGGACGCTTTTTCTCATAGGATAACATTACGGCGTACGACGTATTGCAGCAATCGTTTGGTGCCCTGCTGCAAAATAACAGTTTGGTCTTTTGGGCTGAAATTTGCAGGGAACACAGCCAACATCCCTCAGATGTGCCTTTCAGTGGTTTGGTGAAAAAATATTACAGGGAGGCAAAGCTATGGCACTCCGAACTTCTACTTTCCCCATAGGATAACATTCACAGTGATTCGCCCCTTCTTCAGGGCCCGTATCATCAAAGCGGTGTGAGAGACTACGGACTTTTCTCAAAAAAATTCTTAGCCCCCTTATGGGGGTGGGCTGAGGGATGCAAAGGGGGGTTTCAACCCTAACATCGAATTTCCTCACTTTTGTTGCTGTGGAACAACCCTAACTGATGCATTAAACTGAGTTTTTGGCCTCTAATATATATATATATATGTATATATATATATATAGAGAGAGAGAGATATGTGTATATATATATTTTTTTTTCTCTGCAAAAAACTTTGTTAATGCACCATTAGAGCTGAAGCGTAAAAAGTAGGAAATCTGATCTTAGGGTTCCCAAGCCTAACAGGCTGCCCCCACCCTAGGCTTCCGCACCAGGCACCCCACTCTCATCTGCCTAACTAAGGCCCCACTTGCACCCCTGCATGCAGGAACAGGTAAGAGGATTCTGAACCCAATGCTCACCTCATATCAACAGTAACAACCTAACATGGGAACTGAATAAAACAATGGGGTGAGCATTAGGTTCATAACCCAAGGCACAGCTCTCACCTATTCCTACATGCAGGGTGGAGGTGGGACCTTAGGTTTGGAAGCCAAGGGTGGGTTTGGGTTTTCAGGTCGGAAGCCAAGGGTGAGGGCAGTGTGCTAGTCTTGGGAACCCTAAGATCAGATTTCCCTACCTTTTATGCTTCAACTCTAATGGTGCATTAACAACATTTTTTGAAGTGAATTTCCCTACTTTTTTAGATACTTTATTTGTAGAAGGGGCATTATTCATGAGGTGGTATGGAAAAATTGCTTTGTTGAAAATTTGGAGTGAAAATATAAAAAATTACCAAAGTTACGCATGTGTGTAAAAAATGTCAACAAGCGCTCATAACTTGGACATTTTTAGGATTTTTTTTCACCAAATTTTCAACATGGCCTTTTTGGGACCCCACCTCATGAACAGAGGCACTGTCATTTCATTAATAGGTCCCAAAAGGTGATTTTGCACAGCTACTGTGGCATTCTTCACCACAGGTGTGAAAAAACATCTCAGGCAGGATGTGAGAAATGACAGCTATACTGCTGATGAGGTGGTTTTAAAAAATGGGTATACTGAAAATCTAGAGTGAAAATATTGTAAATTACCAAAGTTATGTGCCTGCATAGAAACTGCACAATGCATGCTCGTAATATGGCTATTTTTAGGAATGTTGTCACCTAATTTTGAACATGGTCTTTTCAGGACCCCACCTCATGAACAGTGGTACTGTACTGTCATTTCGTTACTGTGTTCTAGGAGACTTCACACCCCAAATGCACCAGTCTTCGCCACAGGTGAGAAAACAAATTTCAGACAGGATATAAGAAATGACAGCAATACCATTCATGAGGTGGTGGGACAAAATGGTAATGTTGAAAATCTAGAGTGAAAATATGAAAAATTGGCGAAGTTACTAGCGTGCGTAGAAACTGCGCAATGCATGCTTGTAACACGGTCATTTTTTGGAATTTTTTCACCAAATTTTCAACATGGGTTTTTGGGATCTCCCCTCATGAACAGTGTTACTGTAATTTTGTTAATCCATCCCAAAAGTTGATTTCGTACAGCAACCACGCCATTCTGTGCCACAGGTGCGAAAACATGTTTTGGGAGGGATATGAAAAATGACAGCTGCACTGTTCATAAGGTGGCGTGAAAAAATGGCAATGTTGAAAATCTGGAGTGAAAATATTAAAAACTGGCAAAGTTACAAGTGTGCGTAGAAACTGCATAACGCACGCTCGTAATGCAGTAATTTTTTTTGATTTTTTCACTAGATTTGCAACATGGACTTTTTGAGACCCCACCTCGTGAACAGTGGTTCTGTCATTTTGTTAATTGGTCCCGAAAGGTGATTCCATACAGCAACCACAAAATCACCTTTCGGAACTGAGTAACAAAATGGCAGTATTCACAAAGTAGCTACCATTAAAATTTGTTGGGCTTCAGTGCTTACATGCAGAGGAACTTAACTAAAAAGGAGAAACTTGAGCCAGAAGGAGTGAGGGTAAGCGGTTAAAATATTAAAGAATATTTAGAAGTTGGTATTAGAACCTTCAATTATAAAAGTAAAATAATAGATATGAGACCAATAGGGGAATACTATGATTATGTTTTCACAGACTACAAATAACACTAATTCCACTCTAAGAAGCTCACAGCCTCCTTTCAGGTATGATGTTAACAAAATAAGTAAATAGAAGTCACAATGTGGCCACATTATAATATTAAACAACATAATAACAGCAAAGCTTTATAAAAAATTATGTTTATGTCATTACAGACCCAAAATTATTCTTTACGAGAAAGACAAGAAGTTTTAAGTAATATATATGAGGTATGCTGCAAACCAAGAAATATGGGGAACAAGCCTTACAGGCAGTAGTTAAACCTTGTTCCAAGTTGTTAGCAGCGCTGTGTTCACTAACATACTGTGTATGTCTTTTTAGGATGCAACTTAGGATATAAATAAGTACAAATAAATTAACCCTGTGAAAAATTAAGAATATATGCAAGGATGCACAAGCAATAATCTTTATTGAATGGTATGTGTATACACCAAAGAATTAAAAATGTAACAATATCATATTAAAAAAAATGTTGATCAATGACATAAAATAAATGTATTTACAGATGTGTAACAAAGAATAGATCCCGTGAACAAGCTCCAAGTCGAGCGAAACGTAGGAGGAAGAGAAATAAAAAGAAAGATTGAAGAACAATAACTTGAGCAAAGAGTGTTTACTTCAAAGGCCCCCCAACATTTCCTATATTTTTTTCTTGGGGTCCCAAGAACCCCATGTTGGAAATTCGTGGTCAAAATTCCTAAAAATGGCTGAAATATCAACCTACAGTAAGTTGACTGCCATTATCTGGCTTTGAAGAGTGCAGACATGTCCCGGTCCAGAGAAGATGACAGCGCCGACCTCTGGAGGTAAGTATGGGGTAATGGGGGTATGTGGGGAGGTGGGTGCTCAGTAGGAGGGTGTACTGAGGAGATGATGAGGGACCATTTTCTTTTTTACAGGTAAAAAAAAGAAAGATGTCAGGGGAAGGTTTTCTTTATTTACAAGTTTAAAAAAATTAAAAAAAGTCTGGGCACACTGGGGTGGGCTCCCAGTGTGTCACATGAGTTGTGGGGTACATGCTGCTGACAGGGGGACTGGGCATCCCCATTGGCAAGGTAAAAATAAATAAATAAATAACTTTTGGGCACATTGGGGTGGGCTCCCAGTGTGCCACATGAGTTGGGGGGGTACATGCCGCCGACAGGGGGATTGGGCACCCTCGTTGTCAACTGACACTGGGAGTGGGCATCCCAGTGTCAGAAACAGATAAAAAAAAATTAGTTGGCACACTGGGGTGGGCTCCCAGTGTGCCACAGTAGTGTGTGTGTGTGTGTGGGGGGAATGCCGACAGGGATTGGGCACCCTGTTGTCGGTAATTGACCACCTTATTTTTGCAAATCTTGGTGTGTGTGCAAGAATAGGACATACCTGTTTTCACACACACACCATGATTTGCGAAAATATGGTACTTTCGTGCTGAACACTTAACCTTTCCCATAGGAAATAATGGGAAACTTAAAACTGATATAACTTTTGAGCAAATTAATATTTTTTCACCAAACCTTCAAAAGGCACGTCTGTGACCCAAAGGCTTTCTACACTACAATTTTCAGACCACAGCATAAAACCATTCCTGAGAAACAGGTGGACAAGGAAACATAAAAAAAAAACAGGTACATTTAGGGATTTTTGACCCTCTGTATCTCAAAAACCATACAACAGGTTCAAACGAAATTTGGCACATCAAGGAACCTACCCAAGAGATTGTGCATGCCAAATTCAGTGCAAATCCATTGAACGGTTCCAGAGTTATTAAGGTTTGAAATTTTAGGTTTAACATAGACATTTGCACTCAACCCTAATATACTGGTGCTACCATACCAGTAATATATATCTATATCTGTATATATATATATATATATATCTATATATTTATATACACATACATATACACACACACACACGTGACACCTCTTAGAACAAGCCCTAGGTGAGGCATGGCTCCCCAACTTCTGATCAGTTGGATAGGGTCTTGACTGGGGTTAGAAGGTGCAAATACATGGCTTGGGTGTTGACATTCTGACTAGCTTAAGACAGATGGAATCCTGTATAAAGTACTAATGAACATATGTCTTTATATGTGATTTCTGTGCAGAACCTGGCTGGCCTGGGGCCTGTCCACTTTTCCTATTCTTGAGCATCATTGATGTATTTATTAACTTTCTGATTAAGAATGTATCCTCATGTGCTCTGTAATGCTCTTGTTTCTGCTCTGCAAATAAAAAAAAGATTTTACAAAAAACAAACAAAAACAGAGAATCAAGGATCAGTGCATATGAGTACACATAGGGTGTGACATGACAAACAGTGACATGCTGTTATGCATGTGTGTACCGTGGATGTCCTGTGCAAGTGGCATGTGCTGAGGCGGTAGTCCCCCTGTTATGCACACTAGAGCAAGGACAGAACCCCAGGCACACAGCACCATCTGTGCTGCTGCTGGTCAGAACATGTCACCCACCATGTAGTAGTAGTACTGCAGTTATAACATTTTTATTCATTTACTGTATCTATACAAAATCTTTTGGATTACTCCTCTGAGCTAAAGATCATTTTCAATGAAGTCCAGAAGTTCAATTCCAGTTACGTTTACATATAAATTTCATCATGTACAAAAATGCTAACAATATACAATAAAATACACGCAGATTCAGTAAAGTACCACAATTACACCATCTCAAGACAAACATGATTAGACTCATTACATGGTACATTCCTTTCTACTCTATCTGCATTCTTCATATTCTTTTGATCGATTCTGATTTATATATTCAGAGTACCGCACTCTTATTTTATCAGTCCGAATTTTCCTACTCAAAGGGTCTCAGATATAATGGTAATTTATTCCTCAGCACTGGGCCAATATATGTAAAATGGTTCCTACCCACCTCAGTTCTACGTTTAGGCAATGTTCATTCCAAGCCTTCTGCTGATCTCGGGCCACTTAATGGGGTTTTAACATGAATAGTTTCCAGGGTATAGTCAGGAACTTTCCTCAGAATACACTTAGACATAAATAGCAAAATTTTTAAATCACCTTTCTGATAGAAAAATGAAATTTCCCAACCACTCCGGCATGATTGGCTACATACTCTCCATTATGGGTATGGATAGAACAATTATTATGTGCCTCCATAATACTGACCTAGCCTCTCCGATGTATATCCCTCTTAGGCACATCCTTAAACAGCTACGGGACTTCCCTAATATGGTGACACTTCGGGCACACTTCCAATTATGTGCTATCACTCATATCTCTCTCATACAAGATGTCTCACAACCTACATCTCATAATCCCAACTTTAAGATTGGAGGACAGATACTCTGTCCCTCTTTCTGGCCCTGTGAGAGAAGAATAATTGTCAGTGATCTTCTTAACAACCACAGAAAACTGCCTTTCTTGGAAGCCCAGCAGAAATTTGGCCTCCCCCCCCTCATATTGCTTTAAATACCTCCAGCTTTCCTGTATGCTTCTCCAGCCCTTCGGACTGTACCTCTGGGATCAGAACCTGGTGGGCCCTATCCTTCCAGTTATCTTGTCTTCTCCTTCTTCCCATATTATTTCATTGGGCAGACTAGATGGGCCTTGCGGTCCTTATCTGCCACCAACTTCCGTGTTTCTATGTTTCTATTCTTCTACCACCAACTGCGTGACTTCTTAGCAGACATGGAGGAGCAACCTCATTACAAATGGGATTTTATCCTATCCCTACCCCATCCACCACTCGTTCCTGGAATCGGATCTGGACCCAGTTGTATAAAGATATTAAGTGGGATCGTTATCATCTTCTTCAGTTCCAAGTAATCCATGACCTATATTATACCCTGGTTAAGCTTCATAAAATGGGGAAACTCACAAATGATCTATGCTCCCAATGTGGGTAGCAGCTGGGTACCTTACTCCACATTTTGTTGATTTGTAGCAAGTCTCCCCATCCTGGTCGGCCATTAAAGCCAAGTTAGACCCCTTCTTGGCCTTTCTGGTGCTTTTCAGCCTGAAATCTGCATAGTAGGGGATTATGGTGATCTCCTGATTGGCAACCATTGCAAGCATATGGTTTAATCTCCCTGCATGCCAAAAAGGTGTTACTATGTCATTGGTTAGATTAATCCACACCCACATTCATGGAATGGCTACATGAAGTGCTCTTTGCTCTACAAGATGACAATCTCCTGGCTAGTCTTTCAAATAAGTCAAACTATTATCATAGAGTGAGGGCTCCTCTACATACTCTGATTACCCTTTAACTTATCATATATGTTACTCATTCTTCAGTTCATGATTTGGTCATTTAGTGTCGACAATGAAAATTTTTATTGATGTGTGCCAATGTATGTTGATAGTACCATTAGTAGTGCAGATATTGGGGAGGGGTGGGTGGGGGAGGGAGGGTTTGTTTGCCTTTTTACAATATATGTTTCTTTATTGTCTCCTGTCTTTTCTTTGGGCATTTTTTTAAATAGTAAGAAAACAGGAGTAGTACGATGTGTATTTTTAGTTATATTGTAAAAACATCAAGCTCCTACACTGTTGCTGTTTATCTCGTTTGTATCTTCTTGTGTGATTGAATAAAGTATATTAAATTAAAAAAAAATCCAATTTAATTTCTTGTACATATCTATTCTATGTGTCTTTTTTGGTACACCTAAGATAAATCATACTAGGGGATTATGGTGATCTCCTGATTGGCAACCATCGCAAGCATATGGCAATAATCTCCCTGTGAGCCAAAAAGGTGTTACTACGTCATAGGTTAGATCAATCCACCCCCACGTTCATGGAATGGCTACATGAAGTGCTCTTTGCTCTACAAGATGAAAATCTCCTGGCTAGTCTTTCAAAGAAGTCAAACTATTATCAGAGAGTGTGGGCTCCTCTACATACTCTGCTAACCCTTTAACTTATCATATATGTTACTCATTCTTTAGTTCATGATTTGGCCATTTAGTGTCGACAACAACAATTTTATTGATGTGTGCCAATATATGTTGATATTACCATTAGTGGTGCAGATATTGGGGAGGGTGGGTGGGGAGGGTTTGTTTGCTTTTTGCAGTATATGTTTCTTTATTGTCTCCTGTCTTTTCTTAGGGCATTTTTTAAATAGTAAAAAAATAGGAGCAGCACGATATGTATTTTTAGTTATATTGTAAAAACATAAGCTCCTATGCTGTTGTTATTTATCTCATTTGTATCTTCTTGTGTGATTGAATAAAGTATATCAAATTTGAAAAAAAAATCCAATTTAATTCCTTGTGCATATCTATTCTGTATGTCCTTTTTGGTACACCTAAGATAAATTTAGCTAACTTATTGTACTTACTATCCAGTTTATATAAATGTGTTCCTGATGCTCCAGCATATACTATATTTCCATATTCTAGAACAGGTAATACCATAACATTTACAATATGTTTTCTAATCTCAGTTGACATACAATTTTTAGTTCTATATAGGGATTCTAAATATTTCCTAACCTTTTATATTGTTGCATCAATATGAGTATCCTCCTTTAGATGATTGTCCAAGTAAACCCCCAAATATTTGTAATCATTAACTTGTTCTAGTATAACCCCGGAGAAAGTCTCAATTTGTAAATTATTCTCCTCAGAGCTCATCTTTTTTCCTCTGTGGAACATCATTACCTGCAATTTTTTTGCATTCGGAACCAATTTGGACTTTTGAAGATAGTCCTGTAGTTGATCAAAAGCCTTTTGTAAGAGTGGCTGAACAGAAATTACAGGTGGCCCCTTAACATATACAATGGTATCATCAGCATAGAGGTGGTACACCACTCCCTGCTGAGAAAATACCAAGTCTTTCATATATAAATTATAGTATTGGCCCTAATGTAGATCCCTGTGGTACACCCGAGACAGCCATTTTCATACTGGAGGACCATTCATTAATGGTTACTTGTTGTACTCAATTCCCCAGATAATTTCTAAACCATTTCATGGCCATCTGGGATATGCTACAGGACATTAGTCTGGACAAGAGGATGCTGTGGTCCAAGGTATCAAAAGCCTTGGAAAGACTGATAAATATTGCTCCCCGTCCAGACCCTCAGCAATATCCCCAGTAACCTTCAGTAAAGCTGATGTAGTTCCATGTAGTGGCCTGAAACATGATTTAAATTTATTAAGAATTTTATGCTTAGTTAAGCAGTCTTGCAATTGTTGTGCCACTATTTTTCCCAAAATTTTTGAAATAGTTGGCAATAGAGAAACTGTTCTGTAATTTTCCAATTGGGTCCTAGACCCCGATTTATAAACCAGTACCACCCTGGCCATTTTCAAAATGGATGGCATCTCAGCGTAGGTAAGTGACATATTAAATAGGTAAGCCATCGGCTGCACTATAATGGGGGCAGCCAACTTTAATAGGACATTTGGTATACCGTCTAAACCACCTGCTTTATTTGTTTTAATTTTGAGTAATAATTCTTTTACTTCCTTGTCTGTTACTGGGGCAATTTAAATTCCTCTTCCATCCCTTCATATATGTTATTTCTTCCTGTCCTTTCCCAGAGGATTGTGTTTGAGGTGGATTCCTTCTGCTGTTTAGATTAGACTTCAATGCATCTGTTCCCATATTAACAAAGAAGTCATTTAATTCATCTACCACTCTAGTACACATTTCCACTTTATATTCCTCTTTCATAAAGTGGTCTGGATAGTCCACTTTCTGTCCCCCTTGCAGTTTGTTCATTGTGTTTCAGAATGCCCTTGGGTTATCTGAAAGTTGCTCATTATAACATACTTGTCTGGCTTTCCTCAGTTCTTTGACATAAAGATTTCACATTTGTTATGTTTGCTTGCACGCATGTGCAAGAAACATAGTGCCTTCATCCATGTTTTCGGAGGTGTGGCAGCCCTCTTCCAATTCATGCATTGTGTTTGCAGGCGCAGCCGCAGTTCTCCAATGCCTGCTCGAGCTGTCTATGACAGCTCCAAAATGCAGTGGAGTACAGTTGAAAGGGGGAGCTATGCTTCAGTGAGCAGCGATAAGATATCACCTGCTCATGCGCTCTCCCCCTACACACACACACACACACGCACACACGCACGCATACTGCGTGCTGACCCCCCATGCACACACTGTATAGCTGACGGGGGTGCCCAATACCCCATCGGCTGTGCTGTGTTCCCCCCAAAAGCCTTCCACATGCCATGCTGGGTGCCCACTCCAGCGTGGCTACACATGTATAGCCTGATGGGGGTGCCCAATCCCCCATCGGCTCCACTGTCTCCCCCCCCAGAGTACAGGGTGCCACGCTGGGAGCCCACCCCAGCATGGCAACAGATGCTGTCACTGACAGGGATGCCCAATCCCCTGTCGGCTCCACTGTCCCCCAAGCATCCAGGTGCCACGCTGGCAGCCTATCCCAGCGTGGCAAAATGTGTTATAGCTGACGGGGGTGCCCAATCCCCCGTCGGCTCCAGCCCCCAAACAGCCTTTCAGCTGCCACACTGGGAGCCCACCCCAGTGTGGCAAATGTCCCTCGTCGTCTCAGTAAAAAAATAAACCTGCAAATAAAAAACTGTCCCTCGGAGCTTCTCCCGGCCCCCCTCCCACAACCCGCACCCACCCACTGCGCACCCTGCCTCCCCACACCCCTCACCCCATACTTACCTCCAGACCTCAGCATGACCATCTTCGAGGACTGGGAACACGTCTGCACTCTTCAAAGCTGACCGCGAACTGAGGAAATGCCGGTGAGCTATATAATGGGATAGATAGGGTTTTTTCAACTTTGCTGCATATCTCAGGCATTTTTTGGAATTTTTGCACCAAATTTTCAACATGGGGTTTTTGGGACCCTTTCTCATGAATGCTCTCACTGTCATGGCGTTAATCGGGCCTGAAGGGTGATTTCGCAGTCACTGCGCAAAATCACCTTTTGGGACCAAGTAATGAAATGACACTGCCACTGTTCATAATATGGGCTCTCAAAAAGCCTATGTTGAAAATTTGGTGGAAAAATTCCTAAAAATGACTGTTTTAAGGGCGCGCATGGCGCAGTTCCTACGCACGCTTGTAAGTTCGTGAATTTTCAATATTTTCACTCCAGATTTTCAACATTGCCATTTTACCATATCTCCTTATGAGCAGTACAGCTGTCATTTTTCACATTTTGCCCAAAACGTGTTTCCGCATGAAGCGCACAATGGCGCAGTCGGTGTGCGAAATCAATGTATGGGACACATTAAGAAAATCACAGTGACACTGTTCATGAGCAGAGGTCTTAAATGGCTGTGTTGAAAATTTGGTGAAACAATTCCTAAAAATTACTGTTTTACGAGCGTACGTTGCGCAGTTCCTACGCACGCTCGTAAGTTTGAGAATTTTCAATATTTTCAATCCAGATTTTCAACATTGCCATTTTATTACACTTCCTTATGAGCAGTACAGCTGTCATTTGTCACATCTTGCCCAAAACATGTTTCTGCCCATGTAGCGCACATTGGCGCAGTCGGTGTGCGAAATCAATGTATGGGACACATTAAGAAAATCACAGTGACACTGTTCATGAGCAGAGGTCTTAAAATGGCTATGTTGAAAATTTGGTGAAAAAATTCCTAAAAATGACTGTTTTACGAGCGATGCGTTCGCGCCAGTTCCTATGCAGCTCGTGAAGTTTCTGGAAATTTTCAATATTTCACTCCAGATTTTCAACATTGCCATTTATTACACTTCCTTATGAACAGTACGGCTGCCATTTTTCACATGTCGCCCAAAAATATGTTTTCAGCATTGTAGCGCATAATGGTGCAGTCGTGGTGTGCGAAGCAATGTCTGGGACAGATTAAGAAAATCACAGTTACATTGTTCATGAGCAGAGGTCTTAAATGGCTATGTTGAAAATTTGGTGACAAAAGTCCATAAAATGACTGTGTTACGAGTGAGCATTGTGCAGTTTCCACGCACCCTCGTAAGTTCATGACTTTGTAATATTTTCAGTCCAGATTTTCACCAGTTTCATTTTACCACACTTCCTTATGAACAGTACAGCTGTCATTTTTCACAACATGGCCAAAATGTGTTTTCACACTTTCAGCGCAGAGATGCGTGGTCGCTGTGGGAAATCATTGTTCGGGACAGATAAAGAAAATCACAGTGACACTGTTCATGATCGGAGGTCCCAAAATGCCTGTGTTGACAATCTGCTGTAAAAAATCCCCAAACTAATTACATTGTGGGTGTGCGTTGCACAGTTTCTATGCACGCTTGTGACTTCACCAGTTTTTTAATATTTTTACTGCAGATTTGCAACATTGCCATTTTTTACACCTCCCCATGAACAGTACAGCTGTCATTTTTTACATCCTGTTCAGAATGTTTTTGCACCTGTGGTGCTAAATGCTGTAGTCGCTGTGCATAAGCAGCATTCGGCTAACAAACTGATATTGCCACTGTTCATGAGGTGGGGTCACAAAAAAATCATGTTGAAAATTTGGAGTGAAAATACCAACGAATGCCTGAGGTATTAGGGTTTCGTTTCCAACCATAACGCCCAACCCTGTAGAGAATGACAGGCATCAGGGGTGTGACTTGGGATTCTTGCCTGTAATGCTCATACCATTCCACACCCTGCAGCCAGTGAGAGGCATCAAGGTATGCCTTGGACTCTTCGGCCCCAAAGTTCACCCCATTCTCCTATACCGCACCCATCTCACCGTATTTCCTGATGGAATGGGGTGCGCATAAGGGTCAAAGACCCCAAGGCACACTGTGACACTTGTCAGTGCCTGCAGGGTGGGGTGTGGTGAAATCGCGTGGCCGTTATGCCTGATGACTTAAAGACACACCCCAATGCATGTCACTCTCTGCAGGGTGGTGGTGGGGTTGGCTTCAGTTCAATACTTCACTGCCATTCCTATTATGCAGCTCTGTAACTTCTACACTGCCACTGCCAATGCCAGCAAGCAAACATTCGGCATTGACAAATGCTTGTTTATAAGTACACCAGTCCAGGTTCTCTGTTGTTTTAGCTCTTTTCCATGTCTTATCTCGAATTCTTTTTATCTGAACAACTTAGAGCCATACCATGGGGCATTTTTTTGATTTAACCTGTCTAGTTTTTATGGGAGCATGTTGTATTACAAATTTGTAAGAAATCTTTCTGTAATAAATCCCAAGCATTACCCACATTTGAGATCAAGTCCAGCCTATTCCAATTATAGCCTTCCAGGTCTAACATGAATTTTATATAGTCAAAATGTTTATGCGACCTGGTATATATATATATATATATATATATATATATATATATAGTTTTACTGGGGGTCCTCCTTACTTTTTGATTTCTTATATAGAAGATTAATTGGTGATCGGACATTGTGTCTGGCAATATTCCACTTACCACAAACTTTTCTTGTTTGGTAGTAAATATTAAATCCAGTATAGTTGATGAATTTGGATTTTTTGTATTCAGTCTAGTTATATCTTTTATAAGTTGAGTTAGCCTCAGGGTGGTAGCCATGTCATTTAAACTGTGATGTGTGTCTATTGTAGTCCAATTAACATTAAAGTCTCCTACCAATAGTAACTCATGAGATGTAAGATAACCCTTCAATACCTCTTGCAATTCTTCAAACACTTGAAAATTATTTTTTGGTAGACGGTAAATACCCAGGAGTAACATCGGTTTTGAAAATGGTAATTTTATTTCTACGGGAAGAATTTCTGCTCCTGACCATTCACTCAATTTCCCATTTCTTTTAGTTCAATCCAGTTTCTAGCATATATAGCAACCCTTCCCCCTTTTCTACTTCTGTTCTTTCTCCAAATGTTAAAATCCTCTAGTGCTATCATGCTGTCTGTGACTTTTGTGTGTAGCCATGACTCTGTTATAACTGTCACATCTGGCTTATATTTTATTACCCACTCTCTCAGCTGTTCAATCTTTTTATACAAACTACATATATTAATATGCAGCTCCAAAAGATTTTACTGTTCGATTGAATGTTTATGGTGAAGTCATTTCACACCAAGTTACTATTACTGTTTGTAAAACTTGCAATCGAACAGTAAAATCTTTTTGAATTGAACTGGTCATGCAGCCTCTTTTGTGACTGGAATGGCATTCTACGAGTTGGACCTCATTGTTTGAAATAGGGCTTGCAGCCATTAGTGAATGCACCCTGCCTGCAATCCAGAGCGCAGTTCGGGTGAACTCCCTCCGAACCTATATTAATATGCACAATCCTAAGTCCATTTTCCCCTAACATCTCAGCTGTATGATCCAACTGGGAATTAAGTTGCAGTTCTGGGTTGGAGTGAATGTCACCACTTGTAATCGCATTTAGGATTACCATTAATTTGCATAATTTATACATTCTTGATTTTATTAGTCTGTCTCTAATATATTTTTCTTTTATCTCCCTGTTACCATCCAATAAAACATTCTGCCCCAAACTCCCAAAAAGTTACTGATAATGGAAGTCCATTTTACCAAATATGTTTCTAGATCATTTTTAAACAAGTTAGCTTGAATTGGGCCTTGCCATTTTTTCATACTGTCTGTATTCCTCATTATGGTTCCTTTCTGTATTGTTACATTTCGACATTCTATCCTGTATGTAAATTCTCCTTCTATATTTAAATAGCCAGGTGTAGCTGGGTAATTACCTACCAAAAGCAAAAAAAAAAAAAATTGCCAACATTTTGATTATAGAATCTGTGTATAATTAAAAATTCAAATACATAAACTGCACTGGTTTAAACTTAACAATTTACTACCAATTACTTTGTATGTTTAACTATATACCATTTAATCCTATTAAATTTGTTTAATTTGTGGAACTTCCAAAATCCGTCCCTTTTACATCACAAGCCAAACAATTAATGTTAAGACATTTATACTATAAAAATATAACTGAACTTATACTTAAAACTCAAGTCTTCAGTAACCAATCATATAGAGTATACAATAGCGTATCTTTGTTAAAAGTTCCAGATTCATATATTTATATATTTAATTATCTGTGTTTCATAAACACTTCTCAAGATCAGGGATACCTACTAAACTTTACACAATTCTAATACCATATATTATCATATAAAACCTTCCTCAATCCAAGAATTAATAAAATATCTGCAAATTAGCAGTATTCAAATGATCTATGTCAGGACAACCTGGTAGCCGACTCCCTCGAGTCCCCCACCCACTATTAAATTCAATTTACCTTCTTTATTTACTTACTTCCTCCTCCATATCATTTGCTCCCAAACCTCCATATACCTCTATATTGCTCGAGGAAGCCTTTAAAACTGAAAACTAGAGAGAAGATTTTTACTGGAATACAATCTTTACCAGTAAAAATATGACATTCTAATTAATCGGTATATACAATATATTCTAACATTTTTCTATACCGCCACTCACGCTTGCGCTTTGCTCATGCTTGCGCTTGTGCAGGCTTTTAAATCTGCCCGACCCTGCCTCCAGCCAATGGAAACACCTGGTAGCTGACTCCCCCAAGTCTCCTACTCACCAGGCAACTGGAGAAAGCTGTAAACTCAGCACACAGCCCACTCAGCAGATCTTAGCAGCACACAGTGCTTTTCAGATGCAGCACTGTTTTAGTTCAACAAGCACAGCAGGTAGCTTTCAGAAGGGCAGGTGCACTTCAAGCAGATATGCTGATCTTGCTGGCAGAAGATGTTTCACGTTCATGTAGGACTGAATAAAGCACAACAGGGTACATGAGCAAGTCTGTGTTCCAGAAGACCTGTGTTTGAGCACCAGTGGAGGCACATACAACACGCACAAGACAATACAAGGCAACACAGCCCAACACAGTGTGTGTTGTACATGGTACAAACAGAATACACATGCATGATGTTGTCTTGTGCACCACAGCAGCTAGCCAGGCACATGCAACCCAACATGGGTATGTATGTTTTCTGCAGGATACTGTCATGGTGGACAGTGCAGCGAGATGTTCACATACAGAAACACACACACACACACTCACACAGACACACCCCTCTGTGTACCATGAGTATACCTTTGAGTCATTCACACCTGCAAGCACAGACAGTGCAGTCATCATTGCCTGTTGTGTGACCATGGATGTATGTGTGGGTGCAATGCCACATCATGGTGGCCCATTGTCCATGGAAGAGCCACTCACATGTCAGACCATGCATGTACATGCAGGCCATGCAAACACATGCACAGTTGCCATTGCGGTTGCACCTATGACAGGTACATGCCATGCGGTACACATAGCACAGACACATGCACCATGGCACGCACATGCCCATTGGGATACCCAACTTGAAGCACTTGCTACACAGAGATCTACCTTCACAAGTGGCCTTTTCACTCTCCACCTTCTCCTGTAATTGTGCCAGTTACGCCTCCTCCCTCCAGTACAGATCATCCCACTGGTAGTGGCACTGCACACTGGTGGGAGTAACACTGGTGTTCCTGGTGAGCCTCCACTCAACAGAATCTCACACTTCTATGTGTGTTTGCCTTGGACTCCCAAGGGGGGGAGCTGTCAGAAGGGCCTCCTTTACCTGCACCATGACCATGAGGTGGAGCAGCTCCTCCTTGGTGAAGTGGTGTCCCCGCTGCCTGCCACTTCACCCGTTGCTGGTTTCAGACATTTTGTCCTGCTGGCTCCTGTTTGTGGTGTTGAGGAGTGTGCACTATAATAACAGGCCATCAAGTGTGTTTGCACTGTGAAACAGTGTGTCCAGTAATGTTTGCGCAGCAGAATAAGTTCTGTTGTGCTAAACTGTACTGCCATTGTGGGTGTGTCTGAATGTGGGACATCAAATTTGACCTTTGGAGCCCATGTACTGTATGCTAGCCATGCATGTACATGTGCAATACTGTGTACCGTGCATTTGCAACACAGGCAACCAGCATCATAGCATTTCACTTATTAGCGCACTGTGACAGCGCATTGGGATACGTGATAGCACATTGCTATTGTATTAGCGCACCATCCGCTATATGAATGATGGTATACTAATGTGGTAATTACATGATCAGAGTGCTAACACATCATCAAGATCTCAGGAATGCTTATTAACTGAACAATTTCCATATAATTAAACAGTTCACATAAAAAGGGATAGTGGAATGCCACCATTAACCTCAGGATCCCGATGGTACTGCACTAGAGTAAGGTAGACAAAGCTTATCCGCACAGAAACTTAATAATGTTATGTTAGACAGCCAGCACAGCAGGGTGTAAATGTGCTACACACAGATGAGTACCTAGCAAGACACTACTGTACTTATGTGTGGGTCTGATCAGTACCTACCGTCACCTTGGTCCAGGATGCCCTCGACCTTCCCTCTGTGGAAATGTAATGTGGAGGATCCTTAAGCAGCAAAAAATCCTCAACCAAAGGAAATAAAGATCAACTCCTGTTAAAGATCCAGATTTATGTTTATTTATATGTCCACCAAAGAATGACCAGTTGATGTTTTGTGTCATGTACTGTCACTTCATCAGAACCATTGGTGGTACTGCACCTGTACAGGCTTCTTTTGACTTGTGCTTTCAATACGCTTCACATTAACAGCCTACAGGACTGCTGCCAGTCTCCACACATCCATGAACCTCTTTTCAGTGATTTAAGCGACTGCATATGGAGCAGACGTCCTCTTGAACTCCAGTAGTGGTTGCACTGAAGTGGTAGTAGATGCCATGAAATGTCAACTGGTTGTTTTTTCCTGGACATTTAAATAAGTATAGCTTTGGATCTTTAACAGGAGTGGATTCGTATTTTCTTCAGTTGAGCCTGTTCAGTACCTGTCACGTGCTATATCCCTGCATGCTACAATGTACTTGTTCACCAGAGTATTTACAGTAGTGTGTGCTAACGTGTAGTGACCCTGGGTGTATGCACATCTGCCAGGTGGAATGTGGATATCACTACAATCCTGTGTGGAGATTGCATTTGGCCTAGAAGAAAACAGCATGCTGTGTAAATCTAGGGGCCAATGTAGCTGGAGGGGAGAACAGCAGAGGGAACAGTTTGTGGGGGGCATATTGAGGAGGAAGACACTAATGGGGCAGTAATGACCCCACAGGGCACACTGCTGGATACATATTGTTGTTACCCACCATAGGTGCCACATGTGCAGCATGGCTGAGTGAAGGAGAAGGCTGTAATTCACCGATACTGAGCTGAAGATCCTGGGCAGGAAATATGTGGAGAGGGAGGTGATCCTTGGCAGAAACAAGGGCCCTGCAGCTGTTGAGGATGGTACTTCTCAGGAGCTCAAAGTAGCTGTCAATGCTGAGGGGCAGATGGACAGGATCATTGTAGAATACAAAATGTGGGTCAGCAGGTTGAGGGTCTGCACAACAAAATGTCTGACCACACTGCGCTGCAGCCAGAGGGTAACAGGTGAGGGACCACAGACTGGGGGCAGCCCTCATGTTAGCTGAGGAGCTCATGGCCTCCACCATGTGGCATGGGGTCCTAGAAGTCATGCCTGATGCTGAGGAAACAGGTATTCTCAGAGCACATGAATGCACAAACACTGCCACATCTGGTGTACTGCACTGGGTTCCACAGTAAAATGTTGCACTGTACTGTGTACTGCACATTGGCCTTGTTCTGTCCCTGTCTGCTTCCCATGTTTGGGTGGCTGTGGTGTGGGGTGTGGTATTGGTAGGGTTACATGCATCACAGTTATTGTAACTGGCACAGTGCACGTGGGGTGACTCTGGGAATATGGTGTGTGACACTGCACCTGTGTGTGGTACCGAATGTGCTGTTATTCATCTATCGGCAGGAGCTGGGCAAAACATGCCTGGGCTGTTGGGGAAAGACTGTGGGCCACAAGGACATGCTGCCTGCCTGGGGTACATCTGCCGGGCCACTGGGAGAGACCGTGATCCTATGTTTGAATATGCTCTACCAGAAGTGTTGCTAGCAGAGAAGGAGGAGGAATCAAACCAGGACAGCGCCAGTACATATGTTATGAGCACTGGCTACAGATAAGCTTGTGTGCCACTGAACAGGATAGAACAGCAGGCAGCTAGAGAGCATCTGGCAGAGCAGATGGCTGTGCCAATGGCAGGCATGCACCACCCTGATTGGCACAGGGCTCAAATGCAGGGGCCCAGCTGCAAGAGGTCCAACAGCCATTTCCACCATACCATCCAGTGGTTGAACAACTACAGTTTGCCACACAGCAGGATGCTGTGGCCCACCGGCCTCAGCACCAGCAACAGCTGGGGTGGATTCTTTGGAGGTGGACTGGAGCATGCTGATGGTGGCTGTGGGAGCACAGGACACTAACAGCGTGCTGCTGCACCTGATACACTCCCAGCTCTAGGACCAGAAGTACTCCACTACCCAGAGGCACCATGAGTGGGAGTCAGCTGCTACATGGCAGCACTGTGAGCAGTCCAGAGGCACAGTGAGGTCATGTGGGCCATCACTGATGGGGTTTCTCTTGTGCTCCAGTCAGTAGGTAAGCTAACTGCCACCACCAGAGAGGTTTCACAGGCATCCCAGGCAGTCAGGCTATTGGCTCCACAGCAACATACAGGGCTGTTCACACACCAGTGGGTGGGAATGTCACGTGCTGGCTGTACACAGAGCAACTGAGCATGAGTGACTCAGGAACACCACCCACGCCTAGGACATCAGGCCACGACCTGCACCTGGAGTGCCCTAGCACAATACCATGCATGGTTGGCCACCCCATCCACATATGCTGTGTGGGTGCATATACAGGGGTTCTGCACAGGGCTGGCATGCGTATGGGGAGAATCCCTCCCTGCTTACAACTGCAGGTGCCATATCCTCCCAGCAGACACATGTTCTGGTACAGGATGGATAGTAAACACCGTCCTGCAGCCAGCACATGCCACCATGACCTGGCTGTTTGCCACTGTTATGTACCACACATTTCAGAGGGTGCTCTGAGGGTTATTTGTTTTCCCTCCATGCATAGGGTAACTATGCTGTTCTTTTCTGTCCCCCCATGCATATGGTGACTATGCTATTCATTTGTGTCCCCCTGCATTGGGTGACTGTGCATTTCATTTGTATTTCCCCTTGGTCTTCATCCCAGGGGCTTTGTATATTTTTTCTTCACCACCCCACAATTGTGCGCTTGTTCTGGATGGCATCCCTTTTGCCCACCCCCGCATATGGTGACTGCATAGGTATGTGTTAGCCTGGTCCTGGTTGTTTCTTCCATTCCAGTAGGTTTCTGTGCATGTGTAACTTGCTTCCCACCTCCACGTTGTGCATCTGATTTGCTTATTATTCACTCTCCTCCACACAGGGTTACTACACTTGAGTTTTATCCCCCCCGGCAACATAAGGTTACTATACAGTTTGTAGCCCCCTTCCCCCTATTGATGCATGCTTGTGTCCTGTGTCAATGTCACTCACCGCCATCCTCCAAAGTTGACTTCGATAAATTGGGCTTGGATGGATTTTATTGCCAGCTGCTAGTCCTGGCAGTGGGACTCTTTGTTTACCCCCATCTATGCATCTGCTACATTGTCCACATCTTGGCATTGTAGGGGTATTCAATGGTGTGCAAGACGTAGCATGCAAGGGGTATATTCCATACCTTGGGGGGAGTATACCGTAGCGCACCTCCTGTCCTGTCCAGGCATCTGAACTGCATTTTGAGCATGCCAAAGATGCTCTCAGTGACTTTGCAGGTTGCCCAGTTTGCCACATTGGAGCACTCCTCTAAAGCAGATGTAGGCCAGAGCATTGGTGTAACAAGCCATGGATGAAGGATATAAGCACTGTCACCTATAGTGCATAAACAGATACTTTTACGTTCAGCTATGCAGTCACTGCGGGTGGTGCAGTACTGCACTGCACTGTGTGTGTCCCTACCAAGGAGAAAAACATTGAGAATATCCCCTCTTCAAAACGCTGTTGTTCAAAAAGTTGTGCCAGATGCAGGGATCATGTGCCCCTCCTGGGTACCATGCTAGCACATTGGTGATACTCCCCATGGTGCAATACACTACCTGCATGTTCATAGAGTGGAAGCCTTTGTGATTGATGTATGCATTGGTCCCATCCCCTACAGGTACTGCACCTCTGAACCCATGGGAGCAGTCAGTGGCACCTACCATGGATGGCATGTCTGCTACGTACTAACATATTAACATACTAAGATGCCAGCAGAGTAGGCCAAAAAGTCTATTGAATGTGCTCGAATAGCAGCACATGGTCAAGACACCATTGCTGCCCCACCAACCTTCCTGTAATCCCTCCCGACCCCATCCCCTTCCAGAGTTACGCCACCATTTCTGGCATTCCTCAGTTTTACCTTTCCCTTATATCTGTCACAGCCCCTCTTGAACCCCCCTACTGTATCAACAGCAACCAGTTCTGCAGACAGTGCATTCCATGGGGCTACCACCAGTAAAGTAACATCTCCTAGTCTCACCCCTGAGCCTCCTGTCACCCAAATGAATGGAATGCCCCTGGTGGTCCCTTCCTCTGTTAGTTGGAACACCATATTAAGGCTGACCCTGTTCACTTCCTTCAGATATTTAAAGACCTTGATCATATCCCCCCATCTCTCCTCTCCTCCAGGACGTACATGTTCAGCTCCTCAAGTCTCTCCTCATAGGATCTTCCCCCCAGACCATGTATCATCCTGGTCACCCTACTCTGGACCCTTTCCAGGAGGGCAGTGTCCCTTTTCAAGTACAGGCACCAAAACTGCATGCAGTACTCCAGGTGCGGTCTGACCTGGCACTTATACAGAGGAAGAAGTACCTCCTGTCTCCTTGAGGTTATCCCCCTCGCAATGCACCCAAGCATTCTATTATGCTTTAGCCGCAGCCCTCCTGCACTGTTCAGTTTTACTCATTTTGGCATCCACGAACACCCCAAGATCCTTTCCCCCCCCGAAACCAGCAGTTTTTCCCCACCCAGAAAGTACTCATCATCAGGGTTCCTAAGCCCCAAGTGGCGAACACTGCATTTCTTGGTATTAAACCTCAGTTTCCAAGTGCGTGACCACCTCTCAAGAGTCTCCAGGGCCCCCTGTGGGGCCCTTCTACCCTCCTTCCAATCCACCACCACCCCAGGCTTCGAGTCATCAGCGAAGAGGCTCATTTCACTCCTGATACAGTCCCTGATGTCCTAGATGCAAGCATTAAACAAGAGTGGGCCGAACACTGACCCCTGTGGGACCCCGCTAATGACCCTTCTAGGAGATGATACCCCAACCCAGACCACCATCCTCTGAAACTGCCCAGTTAGCTAGCTCCCTATCTATCCCAACATCTTTTCCCCCACCCTCATTCCCTCCAGCTTGTCCAACAACCCTGAGAGTGGCACCGAGTCAAATATCTTGCTGAAGTCCAGAAAGAGGAAATCCACTGGCCTTCCCTGCTCCAGTGCCTTTGTCACCCAATCATAGAACTCCACAAGGTTCATCTGACATGATCTGCCCTGAATGAAGGCATGTTAATGGTCGTCCAAATGGCCCCGTGTCCCCAGGAACACCTCCAGTCTCTCTTTCAAGATGGTCTCCATCATCTTTCCCACCAGTGACATCAGACTGACAGGCCTGTAGTTACCCAGCTCCACCCATGAGCCACTTTTATGGATAGGCATGACATGAGCCATCCTCCAGTCCTGAAGCACCCAACCCATCTGAAGGGAGGAGTTAAAAAGATCCACCAATGGTGCAACAAGGACATCCACCATCTCCTTCAGCACCCTGGGATGAATCCCATCCAGAGCCGGCGCCTTATCCATTCTCAGGGACTTAAGAGCCTCCCTCACCCTGTCCACAGGAATTTCAATGTCAGAGAGCTTGCCCCCTTCCTCAGTTCCAGAATGCCTCCCCCGTGTGGTGTTGGTCCTCCATCGTCTCTTGTGAAGACTGAGGCAAAGTATTCATTGAGTACTTCTGCCTGCTCTCTGGCCTCCTCAGCCCACCCATTCTCTGACCTTAGTCTGCTAATCTGTCCATTCACTTTCCTCCTTTCCCTGATATACCTAAAGAACATTTTTCCCCCATTCCTGATCCCCTGTGCCAACCTCTGCTCCATCTTCACCTTGGCCAGTCTCACCACCCTGGTTACCTTTTTGGTAAAATCCCTAGATTGTTGCTAAAATTCCTAGATTGCTGCTGTTTTCTCTGCCTTGGTGCTAGGGATGGCAATGTGTTTGGCAACATACAGCAGGAGCCCATCCAGGAACTGCCACAGCAGGTGGGACACAGCAGACTGGCTTATGCCAGTGGTGTCTCCTGTTGTCACTTGGAAAGTACCCATGGCTAGCAGGCACATGGCACGACTCCTGAGTTTGGGTGTCTCAATGTCACCTCACAGTGGCTCACATAGGTAGTGTAGCATTCCTCTGATCTACCTTTACTGACCCACAATCTATTCATCATTCAGGTCCCTGTATGTGAGGCTGGCATGGTACTGGCAGTAGGCGGCATATGCCTACCTACAGCACTGTCCCATGTAATGGCATAGCCCTGTGCCCCAGCCTGCACCTGTTAAAGCCTATGCATGGCTATTACTACAGGTGCCATATTCTGGGGTTGGTTTTACCCACTGTGCTGGTGGCAGCTGGGTTGTGCTGGCTGTGATGTCTTTGCACAGTAATAAGGGCAGGTTTGTATACACCTTATTCTGCGCTGAACTTTCCTACTGAGTACGTGTTGGGGGGGGTCTGAATATAGCATTGCACATCGTATTCAACTGTTTGTTATTACTGTTATGCATACATTATTTTTGGGACGCAGCACTATCGGTTCTGCACAGTGTTGTCCATTGCTTTGAATATGGCACTCTCTGTTTCCACATGCTTTTTCACAGTTTATGATGCGCTGTTCCAATCTGCATGGCACATACCTTCTGAATATTGGGGTTGTTATCTCTTTGTAGCTCAACTGAATAAATAGTACATGGTAATTATTTTGCTTATTCATAAACAGAGTTTTAAAGACTTCATTGGCACTTGTCTTAAAAATCTTCACTTTTCTTGGGCTTTTATTTAAATGTCTCCTCTGTCTTGTTTTGTAGGTCCTCATTGAATAAAGTGTTACAGTTGGCTTCAGATTCAGTGCTATAATGGATATGTTTATATTTCAGTAACAGAAAAATAGTATTTATCGATAAGAATATTAATACTGCCAGTAAGTGCCAACATTTCCTGAGAGTATAATAGACCAGCTAGAGAAACCACACAAAAGATCTAAAATTGTATTGATTTAAAATAAACACAGTATGCTGCCTGCTTTACCAATGTGGGAACACAGTGACAGACGTCACTTTCGGGGGGGGTGGCTGTTTTCCCCTGGAAAAAGCAACTTTCTCTGAGTCAGGTTCTGCATCTTAGTTTCTCTTTCCTAAGTTATTTCTCTCTTTAGTCCGAGTTGTGCATGTACAAATCCTGGAAATATCATATAGTAAATGAAATGGAACAGTGTTTATATAACCAACAATTTTTATGCAACTTTCAATATGTTTATTTGCATGAGGCACCCTTTGTTGTTATCAGGGTACCTGGAAGGTTTAGAAGTAAACAATCTTGACTGGCTACGGATGACGTCATTATTTATAATTGTATGTTTATATGGTACATTTATTGTGTCTGTTGTGGTTATAAGAGTGCGTTCTTGAGTTTCTGGATCAGAGAACTATGAAGAGAAGCTGAGCAGTCATGGCACGTAAAGGACTGAAGAAGAAACTCTTATAACCATACAAGACACAGGAACTGTACATATGAACATATTATAAATTGTGCTGAAGATTTGTTTTTAAAAACTGAAGCTAGACTTTAAAATCAAAATGTTTTACTATGTTGAAAATTAAAGAAACCGCTGTGTAAGAAATTGACTATGGCAACCGAACATAGAACTTCAGATCTGTAGAACTATTTGTATGCGACACCCCCTTGTGGCTATAAGAGTACCTGGAATGTTTAGAAATCAGCAATCCTTTTGGGCTGTGAACAATGTCATGATTTATAATTTCCTTTATAGATGATCCCTAACAAAGACCTAAGGGTCAAAACATCAACTAAAAATATTTTTCTGTTTTCAGCTAGAATGTAACTTAACCCTTACTGTCTCTGGTTCCAGTTATCACCTGAAATGTAACCTTGTAAATATTGCTCCTCCTGTACATTTTTGCTGTTTATATCTGTTATGGTATAATCCCTGTATAATGTGGCTCTTTATGCACTGTATTATTCTTTTTTTGCATAACTGTTGAATATTGCTGCCTACTTGTCTCCCTGTTTGCTCCCTCCCAAGGTTGCATCTGTAATCAACATTCTTGTGTGATTCTCTGTATGCTTACCTGGTAAAAATAATTAAATCAATAAATAAGTCATAAATAATCCTTCTGTTTTATTTGCAGTCTATACACAGACAAAGCACACAGTATTTTTCTGTTGTTGTTTATTTTTTATTTTTTTGCAATAAAGCTTTTTCTGACACAGCCCATGCAGGCAGTTATCAGGATTCCCCCCCCCCCTTCCCGTGGCAGGGCCAGGAGAGGGAGGGAGGGAGGGTCATCCTCCCTCCTGTTATACAATCTAGAAGCTTTTGGTGGCTGGGTGCTGGTGTGGGCCGAGAAAAGTGGGCGTGGCTTCACAATGCCCACCTTGCCCCCTTTTCCATTTTCTCTCATTACTCCTGCCACGGTAGAATGTAAGTGTGTTTGTTTGGAGGTAGGCACATGCTATAGAACCGCTACCCCACCCTTCTATTTTGCTCATGCTTGCACTACCACTAGGCCTCTACCGATTCCCTGATCCCTTCCACCAACCCATAACATTGGGCATAGCCTCTGGTGGCCTCGATGTTAGCAGCGCACTCTTGGCTGATGCCCCCCCTCCGTGAGAGAGCAAGCTCCCCAGCTCACCAAGGGGGCCCTGCTGCACTAGAGCCCAGCCATCTCCCACCCTCCTCCCAGATGGCTCATGCTCCTCTCAGGAGCACTCTCCCACCTGGCTGCCCGGTCCTGGTAACGCTGGGCTCGCTATCGAACCAGGGTCAGCAGCATGGAAACATGACATGCTTCCACTGAGCTATTGGGTGGCCCCTTGTTATTACACTTTAAATGAAATTTAGATAGTATTTATTTGTACTGTTGTTGAAATAAGTTTTATACAGTTGGCCCGGTCATGCAATGGTAGAGGTTGCCACTTGCAATGCTGGCACCTGGTCCGAGACCCAAGCCTGGGCAGCAGGGACATGCCAGCATGAGATGTATCAATGGTAATAAACTAATATGCTTTCAGGGTAAAAAGTCAAAGGGAGATGGATGCATGGTATGGTGCATCTTTTCCTGTTCATTTCAAAATGTCAGAAAGTAATGATTACTAGCTAATTTCAGTACTCTCGCTTTTAGTATTCCATTTACAAAGTTTAATGTAGCTGGATGTAAACTCTAGCTAAGATTATTGCTTTCAAAAGGCTGAGAAGTGGTAAACTGATCCAAGTAAAAACATAGTTTCTAAAAAATTTAAAGAACAAGTGTATTGCCTGAAATTAATATTACTTTACAAAAGCAGTGGACTATGTTTCTTTTCCCTTTTTAACTAGAAGATTTTCCACCTGACAGTGCTAGATGGGATGAGTGGAACTGTAGCCTACCTGGAGGCTGACATAGCGAGTTGTTTTCCTCCAAATACATCATCAGCCCTATGGCCTCACTGTCTGTGACATCACAACTGACCAGGATAAGACAGTCACTTGCTGCAGGATCTGTCAATTGTGCTACCACTATAACTGAGATCACAAAGCTGGTGAGATATGAAGAAGAACAGTCTCCAGGTCACATACTGCTCTTTACATCACACTAACACTATCAGGCAGCAAACTTTCTAATGAGCAAATCTAACAAGATAAATAACCCAGAAATACAAGGTAACATCTGGCTGCTTCCAAAAAGTTAACATTTTTTATCTGCTACTTTTGGTGCTACTAGCTCTTTAAGAGCCGTTTATAAAACAGGTTGGAAATTCCCTGCTTCCTGATTGGCTAAATAAATTCAAGGCCCATAAGTAAAATCCTACAAATGGACAGGATGGAACAAGTTCAGGCAGTGGGATCTGGAACGTGGGCAAATTACATACCAAATTCATAACCCACTTCACTCATACCCGATTGCCATCAAAATCATAGCTGTCTCCTTTGCTCCCCGAAAACCTTCAATAAGACTCTAAAAAGTAAAATTCCCTTAAATTAAAAAAAACAGTCTTTCCTCTCATGATCCCTTCCTTACATACATAAACAAATAAAACAAAAATGAAGTACTATTCACAGTTTTAATTCCTAGTGTTTCATTGGTGAGGGTGACCATGACAAATCCTTTCCTATTCTTACCAGGAAGCATAGAAACATAGAAGGTGATGGCAGAAGGAGACTGCTAGGTCCATCTAGTCTGCCTAATGTTTTTTTTATCTATTCCTACCCCCCCAGCTGCCCTTTGGTGTGAGGGCTCCTTTGTGTCTTTCCCATGCATTCTTGAATCCCACCACCGTGTTTGCCCCACCACCTCTGGGGGCAGGCTATTCCTGGTGTCCACCACTCTCTCTGCGAATACAAACTTCCTGACTTTGGTAGAGAACCTTCCTCCCTCCCTCCCTCCCTGCAGCCTTAGATCATGTCCCCTGGTTCTGCTGCTCTCCTTGAAGTGAAAAAGTTCCTGTGTCTGTACCTTGTTTACTCCATTTATGTATTTGAATGTTTCGATCATGTCTCCCCTCTCCTTCCTCTGTTCCAGGAAATGCATGTTCAGTTCTCTCAGTCTTTCTTCATAGGACATCTCCTGCAATCCCTGAATCATTTTTGTTGCCTTTCTCTGTACTGTTTCAACCTGGTCAATGTCCTTTTTAAGGTGAGGCCTCCAGAACTAGACACCATACTCCAGGTGAGGCCTGACCAGTGATCTGTACAGTGGCAGGACTACTTCCCTCCTCCTGATCGTGATCCCCCTCCCAATGCATCCCAGCATTCCACTGGCCTTCAATGCTGCCCTCTTGCACTGTTTTCCCACTTTCAAGTTGTCTGAGATTATGATTCCCAGATCACGATTCTGGTTGGAGGCAGCTAGTCTTTCCCCTTCTTAGTAATATGCCTTCTTTGGATTCCTTTTTCCTATGTGCATGACTTTGCACTTTTTGGCGTTGAATCTCAGCTGTCATGCTTCAGACCATTCTTCAAGTTTCTTGAGACCTGCTTCCATCTTGCCCACTCTTTCTGTGATGTCGACCCTGTTGCATATCTTGGTGTTGTCTGTGAACAGACACAACTTTCCCTCTAATCCATTAGTGATGTCCGCTATAAAAACACTGAAGAGCAGTGGCCCCAGTACTGTGCCCTGGGGCACTCTGCTGGTCACACTACTCTCTGATGATAGTGCTCCATTTACCTGCACCCTCTGGGTTCTGCCCTGTAGCCAATTTTGTACCCATTTTATCATTTTTGGTCCAACCTCTGTGTAGTCTAGCGCTTCTTTAAGAAGAAGAAGAAGAAGAATCAGCATTAATATAGCGCTTTTCATACACAGTATCCCAAAGCACTTTACAAGCAATGCTAGACTGGTAGTGAAGTGACTGAATGTGTGGTGGTGGCCATATCGCACATCATCACTCACACACAGCCTGCATAATTGCATGAACCGGTTTATGGGAAGGGGAATGTTGGCCAGGACACCGGGAATGTTACCTGCTCTTTACGAAGAGTACCCTGGGTTCTTTTACTTCCACCTGAACACCCACCAGGACAACACCAGGATGGGCAGAAGGGACCTCGGTTTAACATCTCATCCGAAGGACGACACACCCCAGCAGTACAGCACCCCCCAATACTGCACTTGGATGCCAGCGATTTTTAGGTGCAAGTCCATCCCGGTGTGGGACGAGAACCCATGACCTTCTGGTCCAGAGGCAGATGTGCTACCAACTGAGCCACGCTGACACCAGCTTTACCAGCCTTCTGTGTGGAACCGAATCGAAGGCCTTGCTAAAGTCAAGGTAGACCACATCCACCACCCCACCGTCATCCACAACCTTATGTATCGCAGTCAAGAAACTCGACCAGATTTGTCTGGCATGACCTTCCTGCTGTGAAACTGTGCTGTTTGGGGTCCTGTTGGCTGAAAGCTTGGAGGAATGCTATGATCCTCTGTTTGAGTAATTTCTCCTTCAATTTCCCCACGATAGACGTGAGGCTTACTGGTCTGTAATTTCCAGACATTTCCCTGCTGCCCGATTTGTGGAGAGTGACTACTATTGCCCTTTTCCAGTCTTTGGGCACCACTCCACTTCACTCATCAAGGATCTGGTGAATATTTTTGCCAGTGGGGCTGCCAACTCTGACCCCAGTTCTTTTAAGATTCTGGGATACATCTCATCTGGTCCCATGGCCTTGTCAACTTTTAGTTAATTCAGCGCCTCCAGCACTTCAGTCTCCATGAAGGGGCTAGTGTCAACCCCTGGACCAGGGGTGTTGTGTTTTGTGAGTGCTGGGCCATTACCTGGGTCCTCCTCAGTAAACACCGAGCAGAAGTACTTGTTTAGGATTTCTGCTTTCTCCGGGTCATCTTCTGTTGTTTTCCCTTCCTCTTTAGCAATCTTCACTATACCCCCTTTTGCTTTCCTTCTTTCCCTGATGCATCTAAAGAAGGATTTGTCTCCTGTCTTTGTCCCTTCTACTATATTTGCTTCCATCTGGGCTTTGGCTGTTAACCACTGCTGCTTACTGTGCCACAGATCAAACTGAGACCATGGCTCCATAAGAGGCCTTCTGTTGTGCATAAAGAGGTAGATATTCTGCCAGAAAAATTCAGCAGAATTCTGCAGAATTCTGAATTCCTGTATTCTACGATAAACAAAATGTCTATTGAATGTG
Organism: Neoceratodus forsteri; assembly: GCA_016271365.2. NCBI lineage: Eukaryota > Metazoa > Chordata > Ceratodontiformes > Ceratodontidae > Neoceratodus > Neoceratodus forsteri. The sequence continues at coordinate 1,029,140,035 of CM057449.1, read as the reverse complement.
TGGAATTACGGATGATTGGCAAGTGAGGGGGACCACTTTTTTCTAGTTTCAGGGCTGGCAGTATAGCCTAGAGGTTGGAGCAATGAACTGTGAAAAAGCTTGGTACCTCTAGCTGGCATGAACAGGGGAAACAGACTGATGTAAGACAGAAAGTACACTATTGCAGTATAATGTGGGTGGTAGACAGTAGGAGAACAGAGTGAATTTTTATCACCACATACACAATGCAGGCTTCCAAAATAAAAAATTAAAAAAAACAGCTTTGATAAGGATTGTTACGTGGTACAGTCAGAAAGGTCACTCGAACAGACCACCACGAATACACTAAGAATGGTGTATAGAAGGAGTAGAAATCATAAAGTTGACCTTTTTCACTCTAACCAGCCCATGAATAGACCACAAAGACCCACTTGGTTACCCCACCCCCAAAAGGCTGCTACAAGTGTGGCCACTGTAAGTTTTATCAGGTGATCAGGTCACCAGAACAAGTGATTTTGTACATCTGCATACTGGAAAGATAACACAGATAGGTGACTTTATTACCTGCATTACAGAGGGAATAGTTTATTTGTCTTCATGTAATTGTGGATCTTTCTATGTGGGGAAGACCACGAGACAGATGAAAGTCAGAACTGGGAACACTTGTGCTCAGTTCAGGATGGGGATCTGATGAATGCCCCAGTTGTACGCATCCAGAAGAGTACCAATAGACATGACCATGAATTCCATTTTATTGGAATTAAGAAAGTACAAGGGCCAATGGGGGATTATGATTTACTGCTCAGGAAAAGGGAGGGATACTGGATCTAGGAACTGGGGGCCATAAGGTGGCCAGTATTAAATGGCAGGTTTGAAATAAGCCCCTTTTTGGGACAGATAAAGTTCTTGCCATGAAATTTCTGTAAGTGTGCTGACATTGCCTTGTTCTTCCCTTATGAAATTGATCTCAATGGGACATTTGTTGTTCTTATTTTAACCTTGCTTAACCACTTTAAATTATTTTGCACTGCAATGTTTTTAATATGCACAGTTGCAATGTTTGTTGTTGGGTTATTGCTGGTTTGGTGGCCCAGTATGTATTGCTCTTGGCTTTTATAGCCTTGAGTAGAAAACTGGAGGCATTACCCCTTTAAGGCACACGTCTGAAAGTATTATGGGAGCAGGGCTTACCACCTTTGAAAAGTAACCAGAAGTTTATGGAACACATTTGGACATTTGTGCATTGTGAGCATCTGTTACATAGAAACTTTAACCAGTTTTCTAAAGAACAGAGTGCTGTTTACACAAGACAAATTGGTGCTGGAGGGCTCACTACAATAAGTATCAGTGGGCAATCACTCTGAAAAGTCAGTGTTCCTGGCACGAGTGATTGCTGCTGGAAGGAACTGGCCTACTCAGCTCTTCAACACTGTGGACAGACCAATAAATTCAGTCTGTCTTCAGTCGTGCAGAGCCTTTTCTGTCAATAAATATGATATATACAAGGGGCGGGATAGTCAGACTACTCCACAAAGAAGTGCAATAGCAGGAGCAGGCGCAAGTGCAGTGCACCCCTGCGCAACACGTGTGATATTCAAACACAGCACAGGCCAAGGTGCGCTTGCGCAACACAGCTGAATATCATGCCAACTGCACCATGGCGCAACTAGGGATGCGCAGTGGAGCAGGGCCGATGTGTAGTAGCACAACCAGGGATGCGCAGTGGAGCAGGGTAGATGCGCAGTAGCACAACCAGGGATGCGCAGGGACAGGGACAGGATGCAGGGGTGCACCACCCATGGAAGCCATGGGTGGAGGAGCACACAGCAGGCCAGACAGCACCCCCCGGCACCCCATGAACTGCACAACCAGGGGCCACCAGCCCATGAACACCAGCACCGAATCCACAGCTGGGGCACGGTGCCCCAGCACACTCCCCCTGGCAAGCAGTGAGCGCAACACAAGGAGGGCCAGCCACCCAATGCCACCCCATCCCACCAATGCAGAGCACACCCTGTACAGCGATCCCCAGACACCCGGCCCAGGAGCAGCACCCAGCAGTGCATGGCATCGAATGCATGCCACCACCCCCACCATGACAATGTAACCCTGTGCACCATGGAGCCATGCATGACAGCCCCACTGTGAGCACCCCGCAGCGGGTGGCACCAGCCACTGATGCAACAACTGCAGACACAATGCCACCCTGCACGCCCCCCCTCGTGGCACAGCAGAGAGGTCGACCCTGCGTCAGTACCCAAGGGACCCCGCATGTGACAAGGCCTGCCCTGGACCCCACCACCAGCAGGACAGCACCCCCCACTCCCACCCATGCACACACCCTGTCCCAGCACTGGCCCCAACAGACAGCACAGCCGCCCACTGTGGTGCATGGAGGCATGCGCCACACAGGATGTGACACAGGGCATGGACAAACACCCACCCTGACCCAAGGGTACCCCGACACAGGGCCACAATAGCAGGGCAACAAATGCCACTGGCATGCATCCACTGATGCTGTGTACCCACGGTCTGCACCCCACCATGGCACAGGTGAACCAGCCATCCTGCGCATGCACCATGAAGCCATCCGCCTCCAGCATGCGGCTGGAGCACAAGTGACAGACATCAGAACACAGACACTGCAACAGACACCAGCGACAGCATGGGGGGAGACAACAACAGCATAGCCCACAGTGTCACCCAAGGCAGATGTGCAACAAACCACTGACAGGAGGCAAGCCGCCACTGCGCCGTGCCCAGAGGGTGGCCGGTATGGACAGCCACCAATGACATGCCAGCAGACCGTGTATACCACAGGCATGCAAGGGGGCCAGCTGCACAGGCCATGGACATACTGACAGGGGCACCAGGGATGCAGTGCATGCACCAGGGACCACTGCGCACAGGGAACAACACACATACCACAGACAGGGACCAAGTCCCCCACCCACACCATAAGCGGGTCCCTGCCGGACACACACATGCCCAGGCCTGCACCACCCCCGACGCCATGCACACCACTGCAGCCAAGCACCATATGCCCGCTGCAAATCAGAGACCACCACAGTTGTCATAACAAATAAGTATGTATTAAAGGGATAAACTGTACAAATAATACAACAAACAAAACTATGTACAAAGTGGGGGGGGGAGGCCACAAACCAGGTGAGGGTGGGCATGGGGCAAGGGTGTACATCAGAGAGTGGGATGAAGGGGTGTGAGGGTAACTCCAGGGGGGAATGCACAACACGTGCGATGTAGGGCCTAATGGCGACCCCCTCTCCCCTCTCCGGTCCCCGTGGCGCCTCCTGTGCCTCCTTCGGTCACCTCGATCTATCCTCTGGAGCAGCTCCAGAGTAGCCCGGGACAGCTACAGTAGCTCCTGTACATTCCGCTCAAGGGCAGTTCAGTGTTGTCCACCTAGGACAAGGGAGCAGAGTCAGTACGCGTGACTAGCCAGACCCCTGCAGCCCACCCAATGTGCATGGCATACAGCCATGGGCCACACCCCTGTGATGGTATGCGACCACTCACAGTGTCCGTGCCCACAAAACCCCCCTACCCAGGCACCCATAGCCATGTGGAATGCTGCACACACCCACCGCCCATGTCCTGTACAGCACCAATGTGGCCATACAGTGACATGGCTATGGGGTGCGAAGACAGTGGCACAGCCATGGACCCAGTGCACGCACAGCCCACCTGCGACACCCACCCACACATGCAGTGCCACAGGACAGTGCTGAGTGCACCATGAGGCATGCATGGCAGTGGGGCCAATTGCTGATGCCCATGCCCCGCCACTACCCCTGCACCCCAGCATGCACAGATGTACGGGGAAATATGGCACTCACCTGCATCCTGGCCAGCAGGGTGCTGCTGGCCCATGGCCCCACCAACGTGGCCCGGCTGCATGTGCACTGCACCCACTCCGGCCTGCTCTCCCTGTTTCTGGGCCAAACATGCCCTACGGTGCTCCTCTGGGCCTAGGGTGCAAACATGGAGAGGGAAACATCAGTACAGGTCAGTAACAAAGCCCCCCCGGTGTGTGCGTGCCCGCACAGCCCAGCCATGACGCACCCCCACCACCACCCCACTAGGCGGCCCCACCCCCTGCAGTGTGGCCTTATGCATACCGCGATACCTGGACAGATGGACACTACCAGTGATGGGATGGAGCACCTATCTAGCTGTGGCACGGCGCCTCGCCGGGCACGTGACTGCAGATGCCCCAGGCGGTCAGAGTCCTGCCACTGGAGGTCACCATAGCGGTGGCGACACTGCTCCGCTGACTGGCTGATCCCTGTCGCCTCCTCCAGGCCCTCTGAGACCTCCTGCCACACAGCAGACCATGGCCTGTGGAGGGGTTCCTGCCCAAAGAGGGCACCAGCATGTGGCTCCACCAGGGCCACCAAGTTTGCCAATTTAATGGCACTCCAGACCTGCACTCTGGTTCTCGGCATGTTGCTGTTCCAAACGCTAACAAAATGGCGCTGTGTAGCGCACGTGCCCCACGTGCGGAGGCAGCATGGTACTGTGCTGCCAGTCCCTATTGTGCTGTCACTGGATGCGTGATAGGGGTGCAACCATGCAGACGCATAGAGCCTAGGAGGCAAAGGTCAACTGCAGGGTCAAGGGTCTGTCCGCGCATGGTGCGCCACAGCGCTATTGGGACGCCCTGCATGTAGCATGGTAGGATGCTTGAGTGTGATGCCTTGCAGTGGCCTACCATGCTGTGGTGCCATGGCACCCACAGCGCACCAAGGCATGAGCGCCACACGGGCAAACAGCACACTAGTGCCACAGGCACAGTAGTGGCCATGCCATGCACTGCCTCCCATGCACAGCAAGTCAGCAGCACCACACATGTTGGTGTCAGCACCCCGGGCATGCGCTGTGCAGTGCCGATTGCGCACGTCACAGTGCTGTGCGATAGCCTGAGCATGCTCACCTACATTGCGCGAGGCGCAACAGCACGATATTCAGCCAGGTTATGCAAATCAGCTCATTAGCCATTCCACAGCGCATCCACTGCATTAGCATCCACTTACAGTTACGCCTGCCCTCATTTGCATGCGTTGCTCTATATAAATGCGACCTGGGGCTGCAGAGGCCATGGTTAGGTATTGCAGTCCATTGTGGTGGGTTGCATGCTGTTGGGATGTGGGGACTGTGGTTTGGGAGGGATGTATGGGACTGCACAGTCTAAGGTAACACCTGCCATTCCCACAGGCATGAGCATGACTGAGCGTGAGGAGGAGGAGGAACAGGGAAGGGAGAGAAGAAGGAGGTCCAACTTCACCAGGGCTGAATCTGATGCCCTGTTCGAGGCATATCTGGACAAGGAACCGCTGCTTAGCGGACAGCGGGGAATGCCACAGGCCAGTGCTGCGGCAAGGGGTGAGATGGCACGTGCCGAGAACCAGCATGGCAGCCACCAGTGGTCCATGCAGGAGTGCAAGAAGAAGGAAGGCACAGACAGGAGGTGGATCAAGGACAAGGTGGCTGCCATCAGGGCTGCATGTGCTGCCACCGGTGGGGGCCAGCCGGATGTACCCCGCCTGACACCACAGGAGGAGTGGGTGGCCAGCTGCATGCAGCATAGTGCCATCGAGGGCATTCCTGGTGGTGACTTCCAGATGGCTGGCAGCCCATCACTGCATGGTAGGTCCTGTGCTGTCACTGTGTGGGTGGTGGAGGGCATGCCACAGGGCAAGCTGGAGCCACTAACGCTAATGTGTTCCCTTACAGCTGCTGAGCATCTACATGGGGCAGCAGTGGTGGGTGTGTCCACTGAGGGGAAGGCTCTGGACATGGAGGATCACCCATCCATCTCCACAGGTGTCCGAGGGACTGGCCAAGTGCATACCTGCACGTCTGTCTGGACCGATGTTGGTGGTGCGGGTGCGGACAAGGCCCTGCCTGCATCCTAGCATGACATCGCCCATGGTCTCCAGCATGCTGGGACACAGATTGGGTCTGGGTCCAGCACTGATGATGATGGACTGCACGTCCTGGACAGTGATACATGTGGGACACAGGATGGTCCCACAGCAGGCAACCGCACGGACGTTACCGCGGGTGATACCGCCGTGGCTGCCTGCATAACAACCCAGTCCTAGCCTGTGCCTGTATGCCCCAGTGTGGCAGCCCTGGTGCGCGTCCAGGGTGGTGGGGCTGTTGCAGCTGCTGCGGCAGTGCTGGTAAGCCCTGGTGATCGGCAGCCGGAGGGGCAGCACCAGCAGTCGGCCAATGACAAAGGGAGGACTGTGTCGTGGGGGTGGTGGCAGTGCCCTGTGTGTGGACATGCCCCAGCATGGCTCTGGTGTGCAGCACCCAACGTCAAGAGGTGCTGGCCAGCAGGGCCAGGAACACCATGAGGGACAGCATGCCGGACCAGCGGATGACCTCTTGGACGAACACAGCCGTCTTCTCCAGGCTTCAGTAGATCAGCAGATGCAGCTCATGACGGCGGTGGATGCACTCAATGCGGTTCTGCATCAGGCAGATGAGCGGTGCAGCAGGGACCACAGATTGCTCCTGGCAGAGATGGCCTGGCAGCGGGCGGATGTGACCACTGCCATTGGCAGGCAGACCACTGCATTGACAACTGTCATGGCTACACTGGGCACCCAGTTCGGTGCCTAGCTGCTGCAGACACCACACAGTGTCATGTCCACCCCCGTTCCTGGCACCATGCAACACCTGCTATGTCGACACCAGCCTCGGCTGTGGGCATACTGAGCACACCTGGCGTGGGCATGTTCGGTGGGCTGCAGACCCCTGCACGAACACAGTTGCATTCACGCAGCATCACCCCTGGGGGCCTGTCAGTGCCACCCCAAGAGGCCACTGGTCAGCCTGGCATGGCTGGCAGGTCTTGGCGGGGCTGCCCACGCATCCATGGTGGCCATGGTACTGTGCCACATGACTGACCTGTCTCCCACCGTGGCCACTGTCTGCCGCTGCCCTGTGTGCACTGTGGTGTGCATTGTGCGATGCATGGGTGGGGTACCCGGCCCTGCACACACATGGTCTCTGTGCACACCCTCCCAGCTGCTGGCCACTGTGGCATGTGCATGATGATGCCTGCATTGTGCTGTCCACCAGTGTGCAATGGTACCCAGCATCTGAGGCACGCACAGTGATGGCCACTGGGCATGGTCGTGTGTGGTCCTGTGTGGAGGTGGGGGTGGCTGTTGGGGTTGGCGTGCCGTTATCCCTTTTTGCATGTATTGTGGTGTGTGTGCGTGTGTGTGCATGTGTCATGTTCAGCCCTGCCCATCCCTGCCGCTGTGTGTGGTGCCCCGCTCAGACCCATTCCCTTGCCGCCATCCACCCCTGGTGTCCTGCCCTGTCTGTCTGTGGGCTGTGCCCTTGCCCTTGGTGGTTGCGCATGGCCCCGTGACCTACCTGTGTTGTTAGAAGTGCTCCTCTGTAATGGTGTCCCGGTGCTGCTATGCCATCCGGATCAGCCAGGGAGCTCATTGCCCAGGGGGTGGCTGCCCTTCACCAGCTGGACTGGCATCCTCATCATCCCCACCGCTGTCCCCCTCTTCAACCTCTACGGCTATCCCACAGTCGGTGGCCATGTTGTGCAGGATACAGCAGGCCAGGAATAGCCCGCAGGCCTTCGAGGGGCTGTACTGTAGGGCACTGCCTGATGTGTCCAGGCACTGGAACCATGCCTTCAGCAGCCTGAACACCCGCTCGATGACATTCCGTGTTGTGGAGTGTGCCTCATTGTACCATAGCTGCGATGGGGTCATGGGTCACCGGTATGGTGTGAGCAGTCAGGGCCGTAGCGGGTAACCACTGTCACCTGTGTGTAGAGGGGGGACATTAGAATGGTGGTCTGCGTTTGGGCCAACATGGCCGGTACCCATGGCACCTCTGACTATGCACCCCCCCACATCTGCTCACATCGTCCTGTGTGATATGCATACTCACCTACTAGATGGCTGGTGGGGATGTCCCCACTCTCAAACCTGTGGCACAGTGCAGACTGGTGCCAGATGAAGGCATCGTGTGCTCCCCCAGGGTGCATGGCACAGACATTGGTTATGTGCCCCCTGGCATCGCACACCACCTGGCAGTTTATGCTCGGGTATCCCTTGCGGTTTATGTATGCCGCACCCTCTGGGCCAGGTGGCATGCGGATGCCTACATGGGTGCAGTCAATGGCCCCAAGCACACCAGGCAACCGTGCTACCCTGTGGAACTCCTGTATGTGTGCTGTGCACTCCGCCTGTGTGCTGGGGAAATGGATGTACTCAGCAGCATGTGGCAGCTGTGCACTGAGGAATTGTGTGAGTAGGCATGATGCAGCCGACTGGGTTATGCCTGTCGTGTCCCCTGTTGGTCTCTGGAAGGTGCCCGTGGTGAGCAGGCACATGACGGCTGTCACCTTTGTCTCCACTGACAGAGCATGGCTCTGTTGTGTGGGTGCCTGCATCTCATCACTGCACAGTTCACAGAGCTGCCTCAGTATCACCTGGTTCAGGCAGTACCAGCCCACGATCTCTGTGTCAGAGTACTGTTCGAAGCTGGTGCAGGCTCGGTACTGCCTGTTCTGGGTGTACTGCCGATGGGCCCTTCCACAGCCATGCCTCCCTGCTGCCTGCCTTCTCACACCTCTCATTACTGCCTCCATCTGGAAGGTGGCACTAGCCATGTACCTGGCTGGTGTCCCCCCCATCGGGTGGCTATTGTCCTGTTCCCTCCGCTGTCTGTTCCTGGTGCTTCCCCTGCACCGAGTTCACCTCCAGCTGTTTGCCTGTGGCTGTCCTGCCTCTTGCCACTGCCCTCAGTCCACTGTGGCACTCTCATGCCCTTTTCTGCACACTGGCATGGGCATACCCACTCCTACCTTCATTCTGGCACAGTTCTGGTGGGCCCTGTCCTGATCCTGCCCAGTCCTGCGCCCTGCTTCTTGTTTTTCCTCCCTGGCTCTCTGTCTCCACGCTCCCACCTGTGGCTTCCCTGTGGCACGTTCTTCCTCCCCTCTCTTGCTCCCTTTTATTTTGGCATATTTCCGCTGTTGCGCAACTTCCGCTTGCTCCGCTATTGCGCACGTCGCATACTGTTGAATATCGCACTGCGCATGTTATTCATGGTTCCACCCCCTACAGTTGCGCATGCATTCATTACTGTTGTGCTCTGGTGCATTGATTGTGGCACTGCGCAGCTGCCTCCCGCTAAGTATCGCACAATGGCGCATTTCCGTTCTTGCGCTGGCGCATCCCTGTTGTGCATGGCACATCTGCTCTGAATATCCCGCCCTCGGAGTTTAACCGGTTCTTTCTAGACAAGGTGTCTGCCATCCAGGCTGGGAGATCCTCAAGCGGCATCAGCCAACAGTGTTCTAGCCTTGATGAACAGAGGCACTCTGTCTTTATGGGCTGAGTTTGAGCTGGTATTAGCAGATGATGTGTTCCGTGTAGAGTCTGTACTGCATCCCAGATTCTGTGCATTGGACCCCAGGCTGATCCGGCTTCTCCTAGAGTGCTAAGATTCACTTGGTATAACTGTGGTGGAGGTAGTTAGGTGTTCCCTTGGGGAGGGGGTTTTCCCATCAGCCCTTAAAAAGGCAGTGGTGAGGCCTGTCACAAACGCACTCAGCAGGTCAGGCCCTCTGCTGTCACAGTGCCAACCTCCGAGCGCAATATTGTGAACAGGTAACAGACAAGGTAACCCTCCTGTCTGCTTGTGGGTCCGAATCACCTTTAGTCTCAAGTTCTGGGTGGATTCAAACTGTGAACCTTATGCTAGCGTACCCAAATGTACAGGCTCAGATAATATTCTCTTCGGGGGATGCAATATATCTTTCGCCTAAGGGATCCTAACCAGGTATCCAAAATGAACCCTTTAAAACTCTAGAAATGACCTTAGGTATATTCTTACCTTTTCCCAGTTTAGTAACACCATCAAGCTTTTGAACAGTTGTCAGACTTAACCATCTATACGTCACATGCAAAAAAAAAGAACTGGCAGACAACCCAGGGCAGTCTTTCAAATGATATATTTACTTAAAATGGATAAAAATATGAAAAATGTAAACACAGAACAATATATCAAAGAGCATACAATCACTTAAAAGAAAAGAAAAGAAAACTACAGACTAACTCCTACCGACATACAGTTAGACTTTTTCTATCTAATGCATTACCTCTAAGTGCCTAAGTTAGTTTCTCTTGGGAGTCCCAACATAATATGACAACTAAGTTCAGACACAGTATTCAGTTTAAACTGTGTCTCTCCACACCCCTTCTGTGAGTCATCTAGCTCCTCCTTTTAGAATATAAAAAAAATTACAAACAGGATGTCCTATCAGGAGGTATATTAAATAAGGTGACATCAGCAAAACTGATTTCCCAAATTATGACAGTCTTTAATAAAGCCTTTCCTCTTTGATCTTGAGCAGTTCCCGTTTTCTCAAGGAACATCAAAGGTTTTTACAACTCTGCCATGCATCACTTAGGTGCTAATATATCCGTGTCCTGTCATGTAATAAACTGCATATTTAGCGACCCAACTTCAGAGACAGGAGGTCATAAAATGGCCATAAAATGCAACTTCTCAAGGAAGTTAACTACATTACAGAGATCCCATGGTCATTTTAACACATCCTGTTAGCTTCACTGAAACCTGGGGGAAGGGGGGGCACCCATGGAAGCAAAGAATGTCTTTTGTGAGACCATCACATACTATATTTTTATATTACAAATCTCATACAGCAATCATAACCAGCTGGCCAATCATCACAATCCTCCCCATCTAGACTGAATTTGGGGGCTCTATCCCCCTGCATGGTATGAGCTTCCCAAGTCAGTTCACTCCTCATACAGATGCGATAAGCCATCTGTGTTCTGATTGGTCGCTCCAGCCCTATGTAAGATTGTCATGTCATACCCTTGCAAGGCTAGACTCCATCTTAATAGTCTACCATTAGTTTTTCCCATTTGTGTCATCCAAACCAGGGGGTTATGGTCTGTTTGTACCTCAAAATGCTGCCCATATAAGCATGGCTCTAACTTCTTTAGGGCCCACACTATGGCAAGACACTCTTTTTCCACAGTAGAGTATGTCTGCTCCCTGGGAGGTAACATTTTACTCAGGTACATTACAGGGTGATCTTTCAATTGGTTGGATGTCTGACTCAGTACTGCCCCAATACCCACGTCTGAGGCGTCAGTCTGGACTATAAAAGGTCTGCTATAGTCAGGACTTGTCAACACAGGAGCACTGCACAGTGCCTCCTTCAGTCTGGTAAAGGCTTTTTCACAGGCTGGTTCCCAGGTAATTTTCTTAAGCATCTTTTTCTTTACCAGGTCAGATAGGGGAGCAGCCAGGGCACTGTAATTGGGTACAAATTTCCGATAGTACCCTGCTGTCCCTAGAAAACTCCTGACCTACTTCTGAATTTCTGGTCTGGGCCATGCCTTGATCACCTCTATTTTTACTTGGTTAGGATGGAGCTGTCCCCGGCCTACAACATGCCTGAGGTATGCCACTTCAGCCATGCCACCTGGCACTTCTCAGCTTTGACAGTGAGCCCGGCCCTCTGTATCCTGCCCAGCACTTCCCTAAGGTGGGACAGGTGTTCCTTCCAGCTGGCACTAAAGATGGCAGTGTCATCCAGGTATGCCATGGCGTACTCCTCAGCACCATTTAACACCTGGTTCACCAACCTTTGGAAAGTGGCTGGGGCATTCTTCATTCTGAAAAGCATTACCTTAAATTCAAATAAGCCTATCGGAGTGATGAAGGCTGACCTCTCCCTCACTCTGTCAGTTAACTCTACCTGCCAATACCCCTTTGTCAGGGCGATTGTCGTGAGGTAGGTCGCCCCTCCCAACTTGTCCAGGAGTTTGTCCATCCGGGGCATCGGGTGGGCATCTGACTTTGTGACTGCATTCAGTCCATGATAGTCCACACAGAAATGAGTAGAGCCATCTGGCTTGGGAACAAGGACTACGGGTGAGGCCCAGGGGCTGTGGGATCTCTGGATTACCCCTAAATCCAGCATTTCCTCCACCTCCCTTCCTAATGTCCTTTTAGACAGCCTCTGACACCCGATATGCTGTCCACCGTATGGGCGTCTGTGTCTCTGTCTCCACATTGTGCGTTGCTAAGGGGGTTAGTCCAGGCTTGGCGCTAAACAGTGGGGCAAAGTCTGCTAAAACCTCCCTTACTTCCTGGATCTTGTTCAGGGCCAGCTGGGGAAACTATTTAACTGCCTCCACAGAGAACTCCCACTTGCTTTCTTCCAGCAAGTCCAGAAGGGGTCTCCTTCATCTGTACCTTCCCCAGGACTACATACTGCAAACACCATGTCAGCCCTATTAGCATATGGCTTCATCATGTTGACATGGTACATTCTTTCTGTCTGTCTTCTGTCAGGTAACTCTATGATATAGTTCATGTCATTTATCTTCCTAACTATTTTGCACAGTCCTGCCCACTTAGCCTGCAGCTTGTCTTTCCAGACCGGAATAAGGACCATGACTTCCTGACCCACCATGTACGAGCGAGCTCTGGCTCTGCAGTCGTACCACACTTTTTGTTTCTGTTGTGCAGCTGCCAGGTTGCTCTGTGCTGTCCCCATAAGCTCCTTCAGCCTTTCCCTAAACCTAAGGACCAAATCCACTATGGGAGTGCCCTGGGTGGCATGCTTATCTTCCCAGTCCTCCCGGGTCAAGTTTAAGGGCCAACGTACCCGGCGTCCATATAAGAGCTTGAAGGGGGAAAATCCTATTGACTCTTGGGGCACCTCCCTGTATGCAAACAACAGGTGGGGAAGGTATTTCCCCCAGTCCCTCCCATGCTGTTCAGCAAACGCTTGGAGCATTGACTTCAGGGTATCGTTAACTCTTTCCACAAGTCCATTGGCTTTCGGGTGATAAGGTGTTGTGCACCTTTGCACCACCCCACACTTCTCCCACAAACATTTCATTAGGTCCGACATGAAGGAACCCCCTTGATCGGTGATAACCTCCTGCGGAAACCCAACACTGGAGAAAATCCCAAGTAAGGCATCTGCCACTTTGTCTGTCCTCAGTGAGGATAGGGTGACTGCCTCTGGATACTGGGTGGCATAATCTACCATAGTCGGGATGAACCTCTTCCTAGAGGAGCTGGAGGTATTTAAAGGCCCCACAATATCCATTCCCACCCTCTGGAGTGGCTCCTCCACTATGGGCAATGGAATTAGGGTGGCTTGTGTTTTCTTACCTGCCTTCCCTATTTTTTGGCACCAGTGACAAGACCTGCAATACTCCTTCACCTGCTGGGTGAAGCTGGGCCAATAGAAATTCTGGGCCAACCACTGCATAGTGCGTGCGATTCCTAGATGACCAGACAAGGGAATATAGTGTGCAATCTTGAACAACTGCTCATTATACCCCTGGGAAATGACAAGCTGCCTGCCTATCACCCCTCCTTCTGCCTTTATATACTGAGTATACATCAATCCATTTTCCCAATAAACTTTATGTTTACTGTCACCTCCCTGTGCTCTGTCAAAGTCTTCCCAAGCCCTCAGCTTCTCTAGGTTAGGGTCACTTTTCTGAGTACTTGCAAACTCCTTACACATTCCCAAGGCATGGGACAGGTCCTCTTCAGTCTCTAAACTAGGGTCCCCAGCACTAGCATCAGGGAACTCAGGATCATTGTCATCCCTAACCCTCTGACAATGGGTCACCCCTCCTTCATTGGAGTAACCCTCCATAGCTGTGTGGTTAACTGCTACTGGGGAAATTTCTACCCCCTTTTCATTAGTCTCCATATCAGGAGACATAGGCTAGGGAATCAGATTCCCAGTGATTTCCACACTGGCTTCTGTGGGGTCCAGGGAACTACAATTTCCCCTTCCCGCTTAGCTATGGGTAACTGCACACATCATTCCCTGTTTGAGAGTGTTGCCAGGGATGATGTCAACTGCTAAAGTTTTGGCTACAGCCACCTGTTGCACGGTTCCCCCTGTTTCACCCCAGTCTAGGAGAACACTAGCGAGGGGCAATGTTTTCTCCTCACCAGTAAAGTCTTATACAGTTACAAATTCATTCGGTATAAGCTGACCAGGCTCTAACAGATCCCCTTTTACCAATGTCAGGGATCCCCCTGTGTCTCTTAACCCTTGCGTCTGTACACCATTCACCATGACTGGGTGCATGTGTTGCCTCATGTTCACAGGCATGCTTTCAGGGACACAAAAACAACCCACTTCTTTCCTAGCCCCATGTTGCATATTGCTCATCCTTTTGGGACACTGTCTGGCAATATGCCCAGTTTCTTTACAAACCCAACATTCGTTTCTTTTCTCAGAGAACTCTTTTCTTTGAAACCTGGGGCTAACTTGTTTCGGTGGGAGCAGTGAGGGTTCTAGCTGCCCTGAAGGCGTGCTTTTCCCTTTCTGCACTGCCACACCTGCCCCATTCACTCTCAGAGCAGGTCTGCTCTTGGCATAGCAGTCCGAGAGTTCAGCAGCCTCTTGCACTGTTTTTGGATTTGGTCCTCCAGCCAGGTTTTCAGCTCTGCTGGGCATGCCCAGAAAAACTATTCTAACAAAATAGCACTTTCAATTTTATCTACAGAGTTTGCTTCAATTCCCTCCCACCAATGTTTTAAACATTGACATTGTTTCGTGACTAGCTCCTCGTAGCTCATGTCCGGGCTTCTCCTGAGCTTATGGAATTTAGCTCTGTATGCTTCTGCAGTTATATCAAACTTTTTTAAAAGGGCAGCTTTAAGTTTGCGGTAATCATTACAGTCCTCATTGTCCATTTGACCCAATGCATCCCGAGCTTTCCCGGTAAGTAGCGAGGATAGCCGGAAGCTTCAGGACCCTCTAGGAATTTTTGCCTGAATACAAACTTTTTCAAAGGAATTTAAAAAGGCATCCATATCCTCCCCCTTTTTAAATTCAGCTATCAATTTGGAATTCAATTTGTATCCTAGTCCTGTAGTTCCAGTTAAACCCAAGCCACTTACCGGCTATGGTGCTGGTGGTTGGAGTCGTAACTTCTCCAGTTCATGTCATCTCTGGTGCTCACACTCTTCACAGTCTGCCTCTCGCTGTTCACGGTCTGCTTCTCGCCATTCACGTTCAGCTTCTCGCACTTCTCGCTTCTCTTCTCTCTGGAACTCCAGCTCCATTCTTCGCAACTCAATCTGCAGCTTGATTGCTTCTGGCTCCAGAATGCTGGTGACCTTCCCCTGCTGCTGTGACCCTTCACTGGCACTGGCTCTGCTGTCATCCTCACTGGATCTGGACACTGCACTGGCCGCTGGCCCCTCCACACCCAAGGTTTGGTCCTTTACAGTCACAGTCTGTGACTCAATGCTCCAGGCATCTGCTGCCATCAGGGCATCCATGAGGTTTTGTCTGGTGGCTCTCACCTCATGCAGGACTCCTCTGTCCTGGCACAACTGCCTCAAGTAGTCTGCAGTGTACCTGCTGTAGTTGGAAGCCATCTTCTCCCCTAACTATGACTACTCTAACTTGCACTTTAGAAAAAAAATAAAACAGGTAGGAACTTGACTGTAAGCAAAATGATATAGTTCTGTTTCCATTTTTAAAAATAAATCACTGCCTTATTTTGCAAGTGAGCTGTACAGTATTAAGTTGACACACTGAACAGTTAAAGCTTGTGTTACCAAATTTATCGCACTGCTGCTAACCAAATCTGTCACAAACGCACTCAGCAAGTCAGGCCCTCTCCTCCCACAGTTCCAACCTCCGAGCGCAATATTGTGAACAGATAACAGACAGGATAACCCTCCTGTCTGCTTGTGGGTCCGAATCACCTCTAGTCTCAAGTTCTGGGGGGATTCAAACTGTGAACCCTATGCTAGCATACCCCAAATGTACAGGCTCAAATAACATTCTCTTCGGGGGATGCAATATATCTTTCACCTAAGGGCACCTAACCAGGTATCCAAAATGAACCATTTAAAACTCTAGAAATGACCTTAGGTATATTCTTACCTTTTCCCAGTTTAGTAACACCATCAAGCTTTTGAACAGTTGTCAGGCTTAACCATCTATAGGTCACATGCAAAAAAAGAACTGGCAGACAACCCAGGGCAGTCTTTCAAATGATATATTTACTCAAAATGGATAACAATATGAAAAATGTAAACACAGAACAATATATCAAAGAGCATACAATCACTTAAAAGAAAAGAAAATAAAACTATAGACAAACTCCTACCAACATACAGTTAGACTTTTTCTATCTAATGTATTACCTCTAAGTGCCTAAGTTAGTTTCTCTTGGGAGTCCCGAAATAATATGACAACTAAGTTCAGACACAGTATTCAGTTTAAACTGTGTCTCTCCACACCCCTTCTGTGAGTCATCTAGCTCCTCCTTTTAGAATATAAAATAAATTTCAAACAGGATGTCCTATCAGGAGGTATATTAAATAAGGTGACATCAGCAAAACTGATTTCCCAAATTATGACAGTCTTTAATCAAGCCTTTCCTCTTTGATCTCGAGCAGTTCCTGTTTTCCCAAGGAACATCAAAGGTTTTTACAACTCTGCCATACGTCACTTAGGTGCTAATATAGCCATGTCCTGTCCTGTAATAAACTGCATATTTAGCTTCCCAACTTCAGAGGCAGGAGGTCATAAACCGGCCATAAAATGCAACTTCTCAAGGAAGTTAATTACATTACAGAGATCTCCTGGTCATTTTTATACATCCTGTTAGCTTCACTGAAACCTGGGAGGGGCACCCATGGAAGCAAAGGATGTCTTTTGTGAGACCATCACATAGTATATTTTTACATTACAAATCTCATACAGCAATCATAAACAGCTGGCCAAGCATCACAAGGCCCCTCTTCAAAAAAACCTTCCTTGGACCCTGATGATCTCTCCAACTACAGGCGATTTGGGGTGAGGCTGGGGATCACTGAGGAGGAGAAGGACCTTGAGGTGATAGTAACAGGGAGCATGACCAACTCTGCCCAATGCAGGACAGCAGTGGCTAAGGCGAACAGGATGCTGGGCTGTATCACAAGGGCCTTCTCGTTCAGGCATAGGGAGGTGATCCTGCCCCTCTACAGATCTTTGGTCAGGCCGCACTTGGAGTACTGTGTGCAATTTTGGTGGCCATATCTGAAGAGGGACATTAAATTAGTGAAAGGCAACAAAAATATTGCAGGGGATGGAAAGAAAGGTCTATGAACACAGGTTTCAGGAGCTGAATATGTACACACTGGAGGAGAGGAGGGATGGGGGTATATGATTGAAACGTTCAAATACTTGAGGGGGGTAAACAAACCCAGTACTGAAGGGGTGTTTAAACTGAAGAACAGTAGGGATATGAGGGGACACAGGTGAAGATTGGAGGGTGGAAGATTCAGGAGGGAGATGAGGAGATACTACTTCACCGAGAGGGTGATGTCTAAATGGAATGCTCTACCAGAGGGGGTAGTATCATGTAAGACAGTAGGATGTTTTAAGAAGGAGTGGTACAAAGCAAGAGGGAGGGTCTGGGTGCCGGAGGCTGAGGCAGTTATGGGAGAGACAGATGGGGAGGGGATTGGGGCAGCTGTAATATAGGGTGCTAGCTGCACACTCGGGCAGACATTGATAGACCGGAAGGTCTGTTTCTGCTGGCAGTTTTGTATGTTTGTTTGACTTTGAAGAGTCATTATTTCCAGAATACCCAGACCAGACACAGCACAGAAACAGCACTAGAGAGGGTGCATAATGATCTGCTCAGGGCTAGATATAGAGGAGACAGGTCAGGTTTTGTGCTCCTCTATCTCTCCTCAGCTTTTGACACTGTTGATTACGTCATGCTTCTTGATCAGCTCTGTGAGTTTTGTGGACTCGCCGGAACTATCGTCAGGTGGTTTGAGTCCCACCTCTCCGACAGGGTGTAGTGGGTGGTGATGGGGAACTTCTCCTTTTCCCCAATGCCTCTGTCGTGTGGAGTGCCACAGGGTTCGATCTTGTCGACAATGCTGTTCACAGTGTATATGCTGCCCCTAGGCGAGATCATTTGACAGTACAGTGTGGAATTTCACTGCTATGCAGATGATACCCAGCTGTATCTGTCTTTTGCCCCTGGAACATCAGGAGCTGTCGATGTGCTTAACAACTGTTTGGCTAAAATCAATGAGTGGATGGCATCCAGTTGTCTGAGACTTAACCAAGCCAAGACAGATACTGGTGATCGAGCCTGGTCATGGGTGTGATGGAGTGCTACCTGGGGCTGATACAGGTCTCGTCCTGGGATCGGCTCTGCTGGTGGCTTCCCTAAGGGTGTGAAATCTGTTCATGATCCTTGATAGCAAACTGACTTTTGAAGATCAGGTGTCATTTGTTGTCAGCAGTGGTTTTTACCACTTGCAGAACATTGCCCGGATTAAGCCCCTCATTCCGACCGAGGACCTGCCAACACTAGTGCATGCCTTTGTGACCTGTAGGCTCAACTACTGTAACTCAGTGTACTTTGTGGTCACAGGAGGGACTCTTCACAGACTGCAGCTGGTGCAGAATGCAGCAGCCCAGTTACTATCGGGCCTTTCGAGGTCCAGTCATGTGACCCTGGTCTTGCATGCTCTGCACTGGCTGCCGGTCAGGTGGAGGGTCCTTTTCAAGGTGGGTCTTCTCACCTTTAAGGCCCTATACGGACTGGGTCCTGGTCACCTGTCAGAGCTCCTAACACCAGCAACCTCTGCTTGTTCCCGCCACTCCTGTTCGAGAGGCCTTCTGAATGTTCCAAGGGTTTGTCTCAGGGCCTCAGGAGAGTGTGCTTTTAGTGTCTCTGGGCCGACCCTGTGGAACTCGCTACCATCTACAGTTTGGGAGGTCCCCCTCGATTGAGGTGTTTAAGTGGCGGCTGAAGGTCCACCTCTTTGCCTTGGCTTTTACAGACTGCTGATTCCACCTGTGTCCAGCCCCCAGGTGTGGCATTCTGGAGCTTTTTAATTCATTTTTATGTTGTTTTGGCACATGCAAGCAACATCTTGTGGTAGTAATAGCACAGAGAGAGGTGTGTCAGTGTTGGTAAATGCAGGGCACACTTTAGTAGGTGCATCCATCATTCCCTAATTAGCCAGCATGCTAGCGCTGATGCAAGAATTATGCAAAGTGCCACTGACTTGAAAGAAATGTGCCACTGCAATCAGAGACAAGCTTGTCATGCAGCATCAGAGATGACTCGCCTCCAGTGTGTGCCTTTCCTGATGAAACATTTCAATAAACACAATCCCCAAACAAAGCTGACATCAGGGGTGCAATCCCTATGTTGCCATTTCCCCCACCTCCTCACATTGTGTGGCACATTGGGAGCCCACCCCAGTGTGCTGCCGCTCACACAAAGCCGACCATGTCAGGATGTTCCCCCACCCCCCATTGTCGGCATGTCCCCCACCCACCCACATTGTGTGGCACACTGGGGGCCCACCCCAGTGTACCACTGCTCACACAAGGCTGACCGTGTCAGCATGTTCCATCACCCCATTGTGCTTGGCACACTGGGGCCCCAGTGTGCCTAACAAACCTCACAATGTCCGTTTTTTTACCTGAGAAAAGGCGGTCTCTCAGTGTGCAGTGCCCCTTTCCCCAACCTGCACCTACCCTCTGGGCACCCACCTCCCCACACACCCCTTACTCCATACTTACCTTCGGAGGTCTGGCACTGCAATCTTGATGTAATGGGAACATGTCTGGACTTTTCAAAGCCGATCTGCAAAATGAATAAATGCTGGTAAACTATATAATGGCATCAGTGGGGAGAGGGAGGGGTTCAACTTAGGTGAATATCTCAGCAATTTTTTGGAATTTTGCCTCCAGATTTTCAACATGGGGTTCTTGGGACCCCACCTCATGTACAAAAGCAATGTCATCTCGTTATTCGGTCCCGAAAGATGATTTTGTGGTCACTGCACGGAGTCACCTTTCAGGACTGAATAATGAAATGACAGTGCCACTGTTCATGAGGTGGGGTTCCAAAAAGCCTATGTTGCAAATATGGTGAAAAAATTCCAAAAAAATGACTGGGTTACGCACGTGCATTGCGCAGTTTGCACTCACGCTTGTAACTTTGAAAATGTTTAATATTTTCACTCCAGATTTTCAACATTGCCATTTTTTCACACCTCCTTATGAACAGTATAGCTGTCATTTTTCACATCCTACCTGAAATGTGTTTTTGCACATCAGGCACACAATTGTGCAGTCACTGTGGGAAATCAACTTTCGGGACAGATTAACAAAATCACAGTGCCACTGTTCATGAGCAGAAGTCCCAAAATGCCTATGTTGAAAATCTGGTTAAAATAATCCCCAAAATAATTGTGTTATGGGTGTCTGTTGCGCAGTTTCTATGCACGCTCATGACTTCAACAATTTTTCATATTTTCACTCCAGATTTTCAACATTGCCATTTTTTTACATCTCCCCATGAACAGTACAGCTGTTATTTTTCACATCCTGCCCAAAATGTGTTTTCGCACCTGTGGCACCAAATGGTGCAGTCGCTGTGCAAAATCACCTTTCGGCTAACAAACTGATAGTGTCACTGTTCATGAGGTGGAGGTCACTAAAAGTGCATGTTGAAAATTTGGAGTTAAAATACCAACAAACGCCCGGGGTGTTAGGATTTCAAACCATAACGCCCCACCCTGTAGAGACTGACAGGTGTCGGGGTGTGACTTGGGATTGTCGGCTGTAATGCTCACACCATTCCACCCCAACCCCCACCCTGCAGCCAGTGACAGGCATCGAGGTGTGCCTTGGACTCTTAGGCCCCAAAGTTCACCCCATTCTCCTATACTGCACCCATCTCAGTGTATTTCCTTATGGAATGGGGTGAGCATAAGGCCTGAAGATCCGAAGGCACACACCGACACTTGTCAGTGTCTGCAGGGTGGGGTGAGGTGAAATGGCGTGAGCCCAGCCCAGTGCTGGGTGAAACATTCGATGTACCTAGGGGATCATAATGTTCTAAGAAAATATTACACTAAAACTACATTTCTTATGATGAACTGAGTGGATGGTCTCGAGATACTTTTTCTCTTCTATGATGACTCAAAGGCACACCCCAATGCCTGTCATTCTCTGCAGAGTGGGGGTGGGGTTGGTGTCCACTCAATACTTCACTGCCATTCCTATTATGCATCTCTCTAACTCCTGCACCACCAATACCAATGCCAGCAAGACAACATTCGGCATTGACAAATGCTTGTTTAAAGCTGTGTTTTACATTGATTGTTGATATTTTATACTTTCTTCCTGTGTTTTTAATCTGTGCTTCCTGTACTGATACTTGATCGGTGCCCAGAGCCTCCGGGATTGGGTGCCTTATAAATAAAATTGCCTTGCCTTGGTATGTACTGGCTGTACCTCCCACTAACCCCCAGGATGATGATTTGTTCCAAAGGCAGGCAAGTCCCAGATCACTCTTTGTAACCACTGTTCTGAATCTGATTTTTATAAAAGATAGTATTATGTTTGTAGCTAGTTCTATTTCTCAAAAGTCACAGGCTCCACTTTGTTTAGCAATTAGGAAGAAGGAACACACCACCATTGGAAAGAAACAGAATGCAACAAAAAGAAGCAGCAGCCAGTCATCACTTCACTAAGCAATAATGCAATTTGCTGTGATGACAGATTCTGCCTTTCTTAGTTTCTGGGGCCTGAGGAAATGATAATACCCTAAGACTGGAGTCAATAAAACAACTAAAAGACATTATAGCCCATGACTAGAGGCAAAACAGCAAGTACCTGACAGTAAGTTCTGCCTCTGGGGCCAGGAGAAATGATACCCCGAAACTGGAAGCAATAAAGCAGCTACAACTTAATCAGTAAAGCCTGCCTCTGGGGCCAGAAGAGATACCCTGAGAGTGTAGGCAATGGCAAACCCTGTCTTTATTATTTTCTGGGACTAGTACTACAACCACCCTTAACTGGGGAGGGAACTGGAGTCAGAAACAGTAGGAGAAGGCAGTCGAATTCCAAAAATGAGAAAGAGTGGTAATGTTATGTGATAAATGTGTTCTTTGTTCTCAGATGTGAGACTTGCAAACACTGTGTTGTCTGACATTTGTGGTGTGGTGTGATGCATTGTTCATGCTCAGCCACAATCACCAGAAGACAGAAACATTAGAGGAAATTATGTCTGAGTGACTCAGGGAATGCGCTAAGGAGAACTGAGACTTGCCTGCCCAGTGTGCACCCCATACTCCGTTGTTAATGTAACTACAGTATATATTTTATTTTAATGTGCCAGCTACATTGTTCATGTCAGTCAAAGGCAGGCAAATCCCACATCTTTAACAAGCACTTTAGAGAAAATTGAAAGCTGATGTTATTGGGGCCTATGCACTGATGCATAGTATGGAAACTACTCTGGTTTGGGTGCTCAATGATCTCCTGGTTGTTAGAGATTAGAAGTGTCATTCAATCTTGGTCCTTCTTGATCTCTCTTCAGCCTTTGACACCGTGGACCATGGGGGGCTGCTTGAGTGCCTGGGAGACATCTGTGGCCTATCAGGTACAGTTTTCAGCTGGTTTAGATCTTTTCTCACTGGCAGAACTCAGAGAGTGGTGTCGGAGAGTTATTCCTCGGCCTCGTTCTCTCTGCCATGTGGGGTTCCTCAGGGCTCTGTGCTGTCCCCTATGTTGTTCACGGTGTATTTGCTGCCATTAGGAGATATTGTAAGATGGTATGGACTGTGGTTTCACTGTTGTGCAGATGATACCCAGCTCTATCTGTTGTTTGCCCCTGACCAGGATAGTGCAGTCTCTGTTTTTAATAGCTGCCTCGTGGAGCTCCAGGACTGGATGCGGGCTAGCTGGCTAAGGTTGAACCCTGGAAAGACTGAGATGCTGGTGGTGGAGCCAGGTCGCAGGTTAGAGAGGACAGGAGGGTGGTCTGCCTCCGGGCTTTGGCTCGCGGGTAGCCAGCTCCTGCCCTCTGTTCAGGTGCGGAATCTGGGCGTGATATTTGACGAAGGGCTGACACTTCATTCACAGGTGTCAGCTGTAGTCAAATCCTCTTTTTACCATCTGAGGAACATTGCCTGGATTAAGCACCTTGTTCCGTCCCGTGATCATCCAACGTTGATCCACGCCTTTGTGACCTCCCACCTTGACTACTGTAACTCCCTATACCTAGGGCTTCCAGGGGTTGATATCTACCACTTGCAGCTGGTGCAGAATACTGCAGCCAGGCTGCTGGTAGGGGTTTCCAGGACCAGTCATATTACTCCTGTGCTGCGTGAACTGCACTGGTTGCCTGTCCAGTGGCAGATCACCTTTAAGGTCAGTTTACTGACCTTTAAGGCCCTTCAGGGTCAGGGTCCTGGCTACCTGCAAGAGCTCCTGGTTCCTTACTGCCCCCTCCAACCCCTCCGCTCGGCCGGCGAAGCATTGCTAGAGGTTCCCAGGGTTCGATTGAGGACATCTGGTGTGAGAGCTTTTAGTTTTGCTCCCCCTGACCCTGTGGAATTCTCTACCTTGTCAGATCAGAGAGTGCCTGACCCTGGAGAGCTTTAAGACGGCATTAAAAACTTATTTATTTAACCTTGCTTTCGGTGATTAGTATATTCTGACTTATTGTTGTATTTTATTATCTTATTTATGTTTTGAATTCTGTACAGCGCTTTGATACATGCTGAATTGCACTTTACAAATACATTTTATTATTATTATTATTCACAACGCCAGTGTACTGTGTGTAGGGCACGCAAGGGCAGCGTGGAGGTGCCTACATGCTCCCAGCATGCACACTATCTGAGAATGGGATGCATGACATGTATGCAGGCTACTGCATAGTGTAACTGTGTGCAGCTACATGGACCCACTGTATGGCAACTACGTGGGGGCGTGCCCACATAGGGATACACGCAGGCAACTACTACTCCATATACACGACACCGCGTATGACACCCAGGCACATTGTGCAGGGCACATACACATACTTGGTTGGGTGGGCTGCCGTAAGTGTCTGCATAAGATGGGCCATCCACCTGCAGCTCAGCACAGCAACCACCAGAGGTGGCACA
The DNA here is from genome assembly GCA_016271365.2 of Neoceratodus forsteri. Classification (NCBI taxonomy): domain Eukaryota; kingdom Metazoa; phylum Chordata; order Ceratodontiformes; family Ceratodontidae; genus Neoceratodus; species Neoceratodus forsteri. The sequence goes on along the minus strand of CM057449.1, from coordinate 1,029,116,020 downwards.
GGGAATCCCCCCTACCACCCAGGGCACCTGCACGGCGATACCGCAAGTAGTGCACTGCAGCCGCGGTGATATGGGGATGGAAGCACCCTGGCTGTCAATGCCAGGACATCCACCCGGTGCATGCCCAGCAGCAGTGACCCAAGTGTGGCAGCAGGCACCACCACCACCACCACAGCATGTGGGGCACATGGGCCTGACCTAGCCGTGCCACTAGGGTGCTGTGACCCACAGCGTGATGTAGCCACAGAAGCAGCGGGTGCCACCTATGCCAAGCAGATGCCATGGGTGTGGCATGGGGGAGGCAGACACAAGACGTTGGATGGTGGGCGGACACATCGTGTCCGCACCCCTGCACAGCACACAGGACTGCCTACTGGGGGCATAACACACAGCAGTGTGGGGAAAAGAACAATTACCCCCCCAGGGAATGGCCACCATGCATGGCCAGGCATGCAGTGGTGACCTGTGACCGGCACAGCTGATGCATGTGATGTGGGCGTGCACTAGCATCCATGTTCCCCCACACCCCCCAACACCGTACCATATATAACATGGATGGGGCCACAGCCAGGGACAAGGACCTCATAACAGGGACACAGCGTAGTAACTGTCAATAGGCACCTAGGGATCCAAGAGAATATGGGGAGTAGTGTACGCTGCTTGTTCTGAGAAACAGTACGACTGATATTATGGGTGCCTGACAGCATGTATTCCTGACAATCTACGCTGTACAGCCATATAAACATAAACTGCATGATGGGCTGAGGATACCATTGAGGCAACACCAGGGATGTTCACGAGAATCAGGGACAGTCTAGAGGCATGCCCCCCACCCCTGCCCCCACCACACCCAGCAATGCCAGTAAGGTGCTCCCCTGACTCCTGCCCACACCCCAGAGTCAGGAACCACACATAGGTGCACATTACAAAAGATTTATTACAGCACTGTAACAAACGACGGTGATGAATTAGCATTGCAGCAGCCATGCACAACTGCATATTGGTTGCAGAAACATCATGATGCAACAACTGTAGTGTTGGTGCCACCCGGGCCTCTGTTGCCATCCCCTCCTCCTCTAGGTCCCTTCCAACGCACCACCCATGGCCACACCTCATTGCTGCTGCTGGTACACACCGGCAGGGGCACCAGCACCCTCACAAACCTCGGTAGCACCATTCTCTATACTGGCCCATGGAAATGCTGTGGATAGGAGAGACACAGTAAGTCACAGCGCCCAGTCCCCGCACACCACCAATGCACATGCATGGTATGTGCCGTGCGCCCCGTCCCCAGTGGGGGTGATACCGACGTACACATGCATGAGCAGGAGCACAGCCACATGACTAGGGCTGGCCCCATGCCCATGTGCATCAACGGCATGGACCACAGGCCCCATGCATACCCCATATTGAGTGATGTAACATAGGCAACACCACAACACTGCCCATCCCCCATGCCAGCCCCCATCAGGACATTGCTGCACACACAGCATATGTGCAGTAGAAACGTACAAGGTGGCAAATGGTGTGACCCATATATGTCACCACAGACCACATAAGCCTTGTACATGTACATGCAATGGTGCCAACAGCATCCCGGGCATGCATGGTCATGTCCATGGCTGCGTCACACAGTATGAGGGCCCATATCCACACACAGTTCCCTGTGGCAAGTGAGGAACAGCAGGGGCAGGCACCATGACAGGCCATACCAAGGGTGTGTGCCATGCCCACACAGGGAATGCACATCCGGCATGGCTTGGCATTGGCAGCGCCATGCCGCATGGACCGTGATGCTGCACAGTGGGCACCAGGCCCGTCTGCAGGCCACGGTGGGAATGGGCACCCATGTGACCTGTACATATTGGAGGGATTGCATGCATGAATGACTAACATGCACCTGCATCGCTGGCATGCTCCTGCATACCACATGGACCACAGGTGCGCCCATGTGTACCACATGCGAGGGTGGTGTACACCCAAGTGTCTGACATGTCCCTGATGATGGACATCTGCTCTGAGACATCCAGATTTGTCCCCAGCATGGGTGTAGGGGGTATGTGGTATTGCAACGGTATATGCCGTACGGGCCTGCATGGCTTGTCCCAGGCCCCATCTGCAGACGTGGGGTGGGACACCTACCATGGAAGCCTGGTGGTGTGAAGCACCATGCAGTGGTGCCACAGTCTGACATCACCCCACCCATGGCATGCCCATGCACACGCCATGCACTTACCATAGATGGTACTGTCACTTGCCAGACCCTCTCCATCCCGATGTCATTCATTTTTGCCCTCGTAATGGACACAATCATCCACCACCCTCCTGGCCATGTACCTTGGGAACAGCAGGCACCACCTCTGCCTCCTCCTCGTGGGGGTTATGACCTTCACTGGAGCTCCATTTGGCTGCTTGACACTGCAGACCTCCAACCACAAGGGCATGCCCATCTGATCCTGTGTGGGATGGGAGAGGGATAGAGAAACAGGACATGGGTTAGCACACAGCACAGCATGCACAACCTGCACAGATTCATGTCCCCATGTGATCACCCATTACTCACCCACTCATGGCCCTGCACAAGCCACAGGGTCCCATAGCCCCTGGAGTCACAATAGTCTGACTCAGCCACCCACCACAGGCGCAGTGAGAATCATTCCATGTCCACAACCGCCATCTTCTCCATGCTCATAGAGTTGTGCTCTGTGCTACACAGGGAGCGATAGCCCATGAGCATGCATGCCTGCATGTGTCCACCACCTGTGCTGGGCCCCCATGCACATGCAGCATGGCCCGCTCCCTTATAGGCACACGCATGCATGCACGGAGGTATAACACGGTTGTACCGGGCACCCACACGGTGCACTGGAAACGTCACAATGTGGCAGGATGTGTCCCAGACTGCTGATGAACATGGAATTACTACACAAGAAGCAGTTGTTGCTGAGGCGGTCATGGTCAAGAGTGTTCCACCCACAGCTGAATGCCTCCATGCTGTGGGAGGTACACTGTATTGAGTGTTTTTGTCTGCTATGGCCCATGGTCGACACGTTATCTGACTTGGTCTGTGACAGGATCGCCCCATGGATATGCTGATTTTGGGCGATGACTGTGGAAACAAAGCTGCTGTGTGCGCTTGCATACTATGTCACCAGCTCCTTCCAGAGGGTGACCAGTGACACTGTGGGCATATGCCAGTCCTCAGTATCCCTTGCTGTGTCAGAGGTCACGATGCCCTGCTGGACCACATGCACATGTACATCGCCTTCCCAATGTCCGCCGATGATGTCTGATGTACAAATCAGGCATTCTATAACTTGCATAGCATGCCAAATGTGGTGGGCACTATTGACTGCACCCACATCACCATACTGGCACCGCCAGCACAGGAGGAGGTGTACAGGAATAGGAAGGGGTTCCACAGCGTGAACTACCAGGTGCCGTGCAATGTCCATGGTGTGTTCACAAACATCTGCACAAAATACCCCAGGTCATGCCATGATGCCTTCATCCTGGATGCATCATGCATTGGTGGCATGCTCCATGCAGGGGACATCAATGGATGGCTGCTGGGTGAGTATTACACCGTCCACCTGTGAGTGTAGCACCTGTACAGAGGCATGTGTGAACGCGTGTGACACTGTTCCCTCTCTCCCCCGGAACAGGTGACAGTGGCTATCCTCTGAGGCCAACCTGATGACACCAATCCTGGTGCCCATCACAGCTGTGGCGGAGGCATATAGCCATGCCCATTGAAAGATGAGGAACGTTGCTGAAATGGCCATCAGACTTCTGAAGATGCATTTCCACTGCTTGGACCATACTGGGGGCACATTCATGATGGCACTGGGGAAGGCATGCAGGGTGCACAACCACCCTGCAGCGTGATGTGCCCATACTGGGGGTACAGCTGCCGAATGGACAACCAGGGGATGGTGATGTGGATACCTGCCGGATGCCGGAGGCCATGGGTGGTCAGGAGGCTATGGTGGAGCTCATGATGGGGATGTTCCAGCAGCAGATGGTGCACCATGGGGGTGTCAGACCTGTCATGGTCTGCGAGGGCGTGGAACACAGGGTATGTGCATGACTATTGTGCATGTCCAGCTATGCAGGGCCACACCATGAGTGTTGTGGGGCTACCACCTGTGTGTGTCGACTATGGCAGGTGGAGGGTGTGTGGTGATGAGCCCCATGCTCAGTGCACCCTCTCCAAGGTATGAGGGTCAGCCAGAATGCTGCATGTCCATGCCGCATGTCGTTGACTGCTGGGGGGTGGTGACCATTCCTATACCCCAATGAATGTGCATGTGGGTGCCCATTGCATCCCCTGCGGGGGGTGCCATTGGTGCCATGGTTCAACCCCAACTGTCGCTGTCCAGCCGGGGGAGCATACTATTGTGCCATACCCCGGGGGGCCTGTCTGTGGTGCATGTCACTGGGGGGGCCTTTATGTGGTGCTGCACGTCATTGTGTGTGCCTCTGTTGGTGCACCAGTGCAGTGTGGTTGTGTGTGTGTGCATTACAGCAGTGTGTGGGTACATGTTGGTGCACTTATTCACTATGCTGGTGTGAGCTGGTGCTGCACCTCATTGTGGGTGTGCATGTTGGTGAGGTGCTTTACAGTGGGAGCATGCATTTATGCCACACAACCGAGGGGTGTGTGGACATGCCTGGTGGCATGAAACTTTACTGCATCATCTTGTCACCAGGCTTGGTCAGCAGCCGGGCTGAGGTCTGTGCTCCTGTCCTCTGGGGTGATGCTGTCTGTTTACTACGGCCATGGATATGCAGTCTGTTGGGTACCCAGGCCGTCTGCTATTCAGCTGTGTCCATGTTGTTGGTGTTGCCTTGTTCCACCATGGGTCCCATACTGTCACCCTCGGTGCCCTGTGTGCCTATGTCCACCAGTTCATCCAGTTCTACCTCCGCATCATGGTTGCACGGCACTGCCAGGTCGGGTGTGTCGGCCAGCCCTGGGGGGCCATATCATCCAACGCTGTCTGTGGGGGGTGTTGTGTGTTGCCTGTGCCAGTGGGCACCTGTGTGTCCCCACTCAGCTTGTTCTGTGTGGGGCACATGCCATTCCCTGGTGCTGTGCACCAGTTAGTCCAGTGCATCCACGATGCGGTCCATGCTATGGCACATGCCTTGCACCGCGGTGGTCAGGGCATGCAGTGCATCAGTATTACGGTGGTGTTCCACCAGGTAGTCGGCCTCAAGCTGGTGAAGCTCCTGGTACCTGTCAGCCAGTGTTGTCTGCAGGTGCTCTGTGCACCCATGTCCAGACACACGCCATGAAGGTCCCTCACTGGGACTGTCCTCCACATCCTGCATCTCATGGCCAGCATGGGCACTCCTGTCTGCCGTTGGTATGCTACACACAGGTTGCTGTGGTCATGCACCTACCATGTCATGTGCATGGTGTGCCTGGGCACTGGATGTCTGCCACTGTCCAACGCTGCCACTTCCTCCACTGCCAGCCACTGTGGCCTGCGAACCCTTGTCGGTCGCATCGGGGATACTGTCCTCCTCAGTGACACTATCTATTGGGACCTCAGTGTCATGCACGGTAACTGTGGGGGAGAGGGTACTGTTAATCGGGCTGGTCACAGCACATGTTCCATGTCATGCAGGGGTGCATGTGGCACCATCACTCACCAGAGTCTCGTCCCACCTGCCGTGTTCCTCTGCCAGCAGCGTTTTTGCAGTGTTCCACTGCTGTGGCACCTTCACTGCAGTGGCAGCTGCTAGCCTTGTCAGGTCTGGGGGCTAAACAGAGTACTGTTAGGACATACCTATGGGCACTGCACATGTGTCCATATGTCCACCCTCCACCTACTTACTGTCTAGGGTGTCCACACCATCCATCTCCCCATGGACGCTGATGTCGGTCAGGGTGTCCATCACCATGTGCTCAACTGGTGTGAGCTGGCTGTCCTCATTGGGGGAACAACCTCTGGTGCCCTGCCGTGCCACCACTGCGACCTTCCTCCTTATGGTGGCTCACAGGTCCCATTTATGCTTGATGGCATCTAGGGTTTGTGCCTTCAGTCCAGCGGCATTGACACCACTTTGTATTGCAAGCCGCAGCCTTATCTTCAACTTGGCAGATGTGCTCAGTGCCAGTGAACTGTACAACCGGTGGTAGTGCATCCTGATATCCACCACCATGGATGCCACCTGCTCACTGGTGAAGTTCAGGGCATGGGCATGGGCACTGAGACATGACCTCACACTGCCGTGACCTTGGTCGGTCACCTGCTGCTCTGTATCTGGATGTTCCGTGCCCTAGGCTTCTGTCTGCATGCCTCTCTTGTCCTCCACAACTGTCTACATGGTGCTCTCCTGCATGCAATTCACTTCCATGTTGATGTGCAGGGTGGGGATCACTTCCTTATTTGGTGGGGTCAAGGGACATTGCCACATAGCTATGGAACACCTCCGTGCACTGCATGCCACGCTATGTGGCCAACTTTGGCACGCCTCTTCGTTCACGTGGGTGCACATGATCATTCGTGAATGCGTCATTGTGGGGGCCCTTGGGTGCTACATAGCTGTATGCCGCATTTACGATGCTTTTTCGCATAGTTCATGTGCCTTCATGCATAGGCCCCATTGTCACTTAGTCCACAGATGCCTCATAGGTACTGCTGTCAGTCTCATTTTCTTCTTCTCCAAGATTAGCATCACATATGTAGCCAACGTGTGGCAAGTTATCCTTCAAGAATGTTCATTTCTCTACATTGTCTGGTGTTAATTTTGTTTATTTATCAGTTATGACATCCCCAACAGAGCTAAATAAACTTTCAGAACAGACACTGGAGGGTGGGCATCCAATTAACTTACAAGCCAGGGTAGCCAGCTTTGGCCAGTCAGCATGATTTTTTTTTCCAGTAGCCTAAAGGGCCATTCTTAATACTAATGTTGGGCTCAGACAGGTATGCATCTACAATGCTCACCACAGAGCATGCATTTTCTCTTTTTGGAACTTCAGTGTCCTGCAGCTGGCACTAAATGTCATCCTCCAAACTGTCTGCTTCTGTAGTGTTTTTGGTGCAGTCTGCTGAGATGGTATCACTGTAGCACTACTTCCTGATGAAACCTCATCTGCTGCATCAGTCAAAAGTTGCCTGTAGTCCAACTCCTCCATATCCTGAGAAGTAACATCAGGAAGAGTTCTGTTCTAGAAACGTGGGTCTAGCAATGTTGCTAGGATATACTCTTTGCTCAGCGTCATGCATGATAATTTTTCATCATTGCTAAGTCTGGTAAACATGAGATCACTAGTGAGACTCCACCTAGAGTACTGTGTCCAGTTCTGGAGACCGCATCTCTAGAAAGACATAGACAAAATGGAGATGGTCCAGAGGTGGGCAACAAAAATGGTGCAAGATCTGCATCAAAAGCTCTATGAGGAGGGACTAAAGGACTTCAATCTGTAGACCCTGGAACAAAGGAGAGAGATGATAGAAACCTTTAAATACCTCATGGAGGTAAATAAGGTACAGGAGGGAAGTATTTTCAGAAGAAATGGAGTTCAAGAACAGGGGGACATGTTATAAAGCTGGAGGGGGTAGATTCAGTAGAAATAGAAAGAGTAGTGGATTCCTGAAACAGCCTTCCAGCAGAGGTGGTGGGGGTAAAAACAGTGGTGGGGTTCACAAAAGCATGGGATAAGCACAAAGGAATCATAGTGGAAAGGAAGGGGAGAGGGAGAAAAAGCTGTAGATCAAGGGTGGTCTGCAGTAATAGTGTAGGTAGGGAGAAATGGGTAGACTAGGTGGGCCAAGCGGTCCTTATCTGCTGTCAAATTCTATGTTTTAGTATTATTGACTAGAGATTGGTTCATATCTAGGTTGTTCTTCATTTTCTCCAAGCTTTTTCTGAAAAGTAGAATGAATGGAATAACTTGGCTAAGGTATTGCAACAAAATGCAGCCATGAGAACAATAGCTGGAGCCACAAAGAACATCCGACCAACAAAGTGCAAGAGTTGGGCTGATTACTTTTTTTACCGAAAGCAATAAAAAATTACCACAGTTTGGTGCGGTTTATTGGAGAGGAGAAACAAACAAAAAAAAAAACCTCAAGTTTACGGTTTACAGTGACAAAACATGGTTAATTTTTTAGACCTATGCATTCGGAAAGATGGCGAGGGTGGCATTAGTACTAATTTGTACAGAAAGGATATTGAAAAAAAAAAATGATTTTAGAATATGCCAGTTACCATCCTAGATGTATTTGTCCGCAGTGTGCCAAAAGGACAATTTATAAGATTAATCAGAAATGTCAGCAATAATGGCAGTTACCAAGGTGGGGGAAAACATTTAAAAAAATAGATTTAGCGAGTGAGGCTATAGCAGGATCTCTGTAGATGATGCAGTGGAACAGGTTAATAATAAAGATTGAGAACAATTATTACAGAAAAGCACTGGAGTTCAGAAAAGTGTTGCTAATCATGTCACCACATTTTCCTCATAGAGCCCTCTGGTACGAGAAGTTATCTTAAAAAATTGCCACATTTTTCAGTCCGATGAAAAGCTGAGAACTGTTATGAATGAACCACCTCGTATGGTTTACCAACGTGGAAGAAGAAAAAATTACTCACCTTAGTAATTATGTTTCTTCTAATGGAGTCTTGCTGTATTCTAGACTATTGCAGTTAGCCCCAGCACTCAAACTGCTCCGGAGAGAAGAGGGTTAATTTTCTATACAGAGCATAGAACGTTGAGCTTGAGCTCGGTTCAAACCTCTGTCTGCTGCACTTAGAAGCACAACCGTCAGATTCTTATGAGCTAATACTAACTAACTACTATGTGGAAATTGTAAAATTTTTATTAGCCAAATGGCAACCAAATATTTTGGATTCCCAAAAGACTCAAGTCAAGAAATCCAAAATCAAAAACCAGGTAGTGAACAATTTAAGACTGTTAAATTAATATTATAACCCACTCCCCCTCTCTAAAAGGAGAGAGTGCCCAAATGCACCCCTGAGGTGCAACACTGCACCTGCCAGCTCACTTCCCAAAAACAGGTTCTGAGAGGGGAGGCAGGGAGGGAGGTCAGAATACAGCAAGACTCCATTAGAAGAAACATAATTACTAAGGTGAGTAATTTTTTTCAAACCACATAAAGTCTTGCTGTATTCTGACTATTGTAGAGTACCAAGCAGTACCTCCATGGAGGAGGGAATCGAACCTACCTCGGGAATAGGCTCTGCAGTACTGCTGTACCAAACCAAACATCACTCCTAGCCTGGATGTCCAGGGAGTAATGTTTGGTAAATGTATGGACTGTTTTCCAGGTGACTGCTATACACATCTCTAGCAAAGGAATATCCCTGACCACAGCCAGGGAAGCAGCTGTACCTCTAGTCAAATGAGCCCTCAGACCTGAGGGAGGTATTTTGCCTAGCTTCTCATAGCAGAATTGAATACAAGAGACAATCCACCTGGCAATAGTTCTCTTAGTGGCAGGTTTGCCCTTCCCCACTTCCCCATAAGTGAGAAACAACTGGAGGGAGTCAAACCTGTGAGCCTCAGTACGCTCAATGTAGTAACTAAGGGCTCTTTTAACATCCAAACTGTGTAAACTTCTTTCTCCTGACGAAGAATGATCAGTGAAGAACACAGGGAGAGACATAGATTGGTTCAGATGAAAATCTGAAACTACTTTAGGTAAAAACCTCCTGTTAGTTCTAAGGACCACCTTATCTCTATGGAATGAGATAAAATCAGGCTCCACTGACAGAGCTTGCAATTCACTGATACGCCTGGCAGAGGTAATAGCTACCAGGAACACAGTTTTCCAAGTCAAGTACTTAAGCTCTGCTGAAGACAAAGGCTCAAAAGGGGGTTGCATAAGCTGAGCAATGCAAACATTAAGATCCCAAGCAGGGGTAGGATCCCTAAAGGGGATTGGTATGAAGCAATCCCTTTAAAAATTTACAGAATACAGGGTGAGATGACAGTGAGGAAGGCTTTCCCACTGACAGAAAAGCAGAAACAGCTGACAAATGTACTTTGAGAGTAGCTAGTCTGAGGCCTAGGTTATTAAGATGAACCATATAATCCAGAACTGTAGACAATTCAGCAGTGTCTGGGGATATATGCTTCTTGGAACACCAAATGCTGAATCTTTTCCATTTGGAGTTATACGTTTTTCTGGTGGCAGGCTTTTGAGAAGCTTTGAGAATATCCAGAACCCCTTGGGATAGATGCAGATCTGCATACTCTAACTCTCCAAGAGCCATGCCTTGAGATTGAGAGACTGAAGATTGGGGTACTCAATCCTCCCCTGAGAGGAGGTTAACAGGTTGTAATTCCTGGGAAGAGACAGGGGAAGATGGACTGCTAGGGATAGCAGCAGGCGGTACCATGGCTGCCTGGCCCAGTCTGGAGCAATCAGAATCACTTTGCAGGGTTGTGACTAAGACTAAAGGAACTAAAGATGTATAGCCTTGAGGAAAGGAAGGAGAGGGGGGACATGATAGAAACTTTCAAATACCTCAAGGGAATCAACAAAGTCCAAGAGGGTAGCATCTTTGAGAAAAAGAGATGGGCAAAAACAAGGAGGCACAATTTGAAGATAGGGCGGATGGCTCAGCGGTAATGTGAGGAAGTATTTCTTCACAGAGAGAGTTGTGGATACATGGAACAGCCTCTCTGAGGAGGTTGTAGAGTCAAAAACAGTGGGGGAATTCAAGAATGCATGGGACAGACATAAGGCAATTCCAGTGGGGGGTAGGAGGAAGTAGGCTGTTGGTTAACTAGGATCTGCAGCTTATCCGTTAGGTAGGGAAATGGGCAGACTAGGTGGGCCAAGCGGTCCTTATCTGCTGTCAAATCCTATGTTTCTATGTTTCTATGACCTTATCTTGACCAGAACCTTGAACAGTAGAGGAAAAGGAGGGAAGGCATATAGAAATTTCCCTTCCCAGTTCAAGATCAGAGCATCCAGAGGGACTGAGCCCAAGACTGGGGGTCTGCAACAAAACAGAGGAAGTTGGTGATTGTCTGGGGCTGCAAAGAGATCTATCTCTGAAGTGCCCCACCTTGAAAAAATCACTTTCAAGACCGGAGGGTCCAAGGACCATTCGTGATGGCCCTGGGAGATCCGTCTCAATGCATCTGCTAGCACAATGTCCTTCCCTGGAAGGTGGACTGCTGTCAGAGAGGTCTGCAGAGAATAAGCTAGGGACCACAATTTCATGGCTTCCATGCACAAGGCTTTGGACCGAGTGCCTCCCTGCTTGTTGATGTAGCACATGGCGGTGGTGTTGTCTGTTCTGACCTGAACCACCTTGTTCTGCACTGACTGAGAGAAAGCTTGCAAGGCCAGAAAGACTGCCCTGCATTCCAGAAGATTGATATGAAGAAGGGATTCCTGAGGGGACCACAGTCCCTAGGCTGTAAGAGCCCCCAGATGAGCTCCCCACCCCAACAGAGAAGCATCCGTGGTTAAGACCACAGAGTGAGACTGAGTGAAAAATGGGACTCCTTGTCTGAGGCTGCCCTGATCCTGTCACCATTGGAGAGCCTGGATCAGAGTCTGAGTCACTGGAACTAGTTTGATTAGAAATTCCTTCTTCTGAGACCAAAAAGCCCTCAGGTGAAACTGAATGTCCCTCATCTGAAATATGGCCCCTTGGACCACTGCTACAGAAGCTGCCATGTGGCCCAGAAGCTGAAGGAAGTGCCTTGCTGGCCGAGAGACCAGAAGGTGGAATGAAGAAGCCAACTCTACAATAGCCCTTGCCCTTTCCAGGGGAAGAAAAGCTATTGTTTTGACTGTATTCAACTCTGCACCTATGAAGGTGAGGAGCTGTACAGGCTCGAGAATTGACTTGGGAAGATTGAGAAGGAATCCTAGGGAAGTGAGCACTTGCTGAGTCACTAGCAGGTCTGACTTGACTTGGTCTGGGGACTGACCCACAATGAGCCAGTTGTCCAGGTATGTAAATATGGAAATATTCTTCCTTCTTAAAAAGGCCAGTACTACTGCTAGGCATTTTGTGAATACCCTTGGAGCTGATGTCAGGCCGAGGAGCATAGCTTTGAACTAATAATAGCCTGAAGGCAATTCAAACCTGAGGTACTTTCTGTGGGAGCACCTGATGGGAATGTGAAAGTAGGCATCTTTTAAGTCCAGGGAGGCTAGCCAGTCCCCTGGCCTTAGAGAGGGAAGGATAATTCCCAGAGTCACCATTCTGAATTTTGGTTTTAAAAGATGTTTGCTCAGATATCTTAAGTCTAGGATGGGTCACAACTCACCTGTCTTTTTTGGGGTAAGGAAGTACCTGGAGTACAGACCTTTGCCCCTGTGCAATGTAGGAACTCTCTCTACAACCTTTAGAGCTAGTAGAGATGAAACATCTGCCTCTAAGGCAATGGTTTCGGAGATGCTTGCAGGTGGAAAAGATCTGGCCCTCAGCTTTGGAAATTTCTTGAAGCTGAGAACCAGCTCCTGGCTTACCACCTCCAGGACCCACTTGTCTGAGGTAACAGACACCCAGTTCTGGATGAAATAAGCCAGCCTGCCTCCTACAGGAATGGTGGAGTCGACCTGGGCTGACACATCAGGGTGTCTGCTTGGCAGGAGCCCTAGGTTGAGGGGTGAATGCAGCCCTGCTCATTCCCCTTCTGCCTCTCCCTCTGAAAAATCCCTTTGAGGAAAAGGAGAAGAGGCCTGTGTTTGGTAGAAAGGCCTATGAAAAGGTTTGCCCCTGCCCCTAGCTTGCTGTGTTTGAGTTGCCTGCCTTTCCTTGGCCTGTGCACTCCTATAGGTGGTCCTATACTCATCCATATTTTTCATGTAATTCTCTGTCTGCTCCCCAAACAGAGAATTACCCACCACAGGGAAATCCATGGCCTTAGCCTGGGTATCCTGTGAGAGACTAGTACATCTGAGCCAAGCCATTCTCCGAAGAGCCACAGGTGTAGCCATGACTCTAGATGACACATCATTGGAGTCCACAGCAGCATGGAACTATACCTTAGATGTCTCAATCTCATCAGCAGCCACCCCCTACAGCTCCGAGGCTAGCTGGGGGGAGGTCTGCTTAGCCAGTGCCAGTACAGTGTCCCACCTGGACTTCTGGTACCTGGCTGCATAGGCCATATAATTAGTCTGCCTGAGTCCCAAGGCGGATGCCGTGTACTGTTTCTTTGCCATGGCATCCAGCTTCCTAGAATCTTTATCTGGGGAGGGTGAAGCCAAGGGTATATTAGCCTTATCACAGGCTGCAGCCTGCATAACCCCAACATGGCTGCATTGTTGATACAAGTACTCTGTACCTGAACCTGATAAGGTATACCTTTTGTCCATCCTTCTGTCGGCAGGAGGTACAGAATTTGGAGTTTTTAAAATCCTTTGTGTCTGTTTCCCAAAAGACTTATGAAGGGGAATAGACAGTCTCTTGGACTCTGGGATGTCCAACATCTCCACATAATCAGGTTCCTCTTGTTCCTCCATGGCTTCCTCTACAGGGAGCTGGAGGATTTCTGCCACTTTCCTGTAAAACATGTGGTGGAAAGGGGACTCAGAAAGCCTAGGAGGGGAAACACCAGAAGGCCTGTCTGGGGAGATGTCCGGTTCAATGTGCTCATCAAGACCTTCCCCACCATCATCGTCATCATCATCATCATAATCTTCATCCCCCTCCAAATCCAGTTCATAAAAATCTTCAGAGGCATAACCTTGAAGCGGAGGAACCAACCAAACCAGGTGTCTGCCAGAAGGCACCGGATCAGACCGAACCGGGCGAAGCAATTCTACAATCCTTATTGCTTTGGCAATCTCTTCGGCGGTTGGAAAATGGATCTCTGGATCCGAACAGGCCGATTTTTCTTTTCTTTGTCTTTTTGTAGGAACCGATCCCTCAGGATTGGCTCTCCTCTTGCCCAAAGAAGTATTGCCCTGGTCAGAGGGCACTCCCTCAGGTTCGGTCAGAACTGAACCAGGCTGGCCATCTGGGTCAGCGGACTTCACGGCCTCCTTATCCCTAAGCCTACCTAATCTCTTTTCCAGGGTAGACTTAGGGAAATTTTTACAGATTTGGCAGTCTGAATTGAGGTGGTCAAACCCCAGACAGTAAACACAGGTGGTGTGGGGATCAGCCTTAGCAAAGACCTCCCTCCACACACTGCAGTGTTGAAACCCAGTGGGCCCAGTTTTTCTTTTGGGTTTCTCAGACATAGCCATCCTAACCACAAACGTACCCTTTTTATGGCAAACAACCAGGCAAGACACCCTTGTCGGTTTCTAACTGTGTCACGGGTATTGGAAAAAACCACAAGAAATGCGTTTTTTTTTTTAAACCGATAAGGACCGGTAACCACACTCTGTGTTTAGAAACAAAGACAGAATCTGTAATTCACTAAACGTCCGGTTTAGTCGAACCGGTCAAAAATCTATTTTTACAGTTTCCACAAGTTTACTATGTCTAGTTCATTACCTAGCTCTTACTGTACCACAGACAGAGATCTAAATAGAAACTTGCGAAAAAATAATCGGTAAAACCGAAGACTTTAACCGACTTTCGAACTGCAAGCAAAGGAGAAATCTCCGGAGCGACCATTCAGTTAGGCAGAGTAAATAATCTGACGGTTGTGCTTCTAAGTGCAGCAGACAGAGGTTTGAACCGAGCTTGAGCGCAACGTTCTATGCTCTGCATAGAAAATTAACCCTCTTCTCTCCGGGGCAGTTTAAGTGCTGGGGCTAACTGCAATAGTCAGAATACAGCAAGACTTCATGTGGTTTGAAACATCACTAACGAAATAACTACAAGCTGTCACAGTGTGGTGGATATAACTCGATTAAATCCCCCTCTTCCTAAAGGAATTTAAGAGTGTGGCAACTGTTATTTCTGTGATTATATTCAAGTCAGCGATGTCTTTCATGGTATACATAAAAAACGGAACTATAACATTAGAAGTTTTATTAATTGTAATAGTGGTGGACTGATTTATATGGTGATTTGCAACTGCCATGCCTTTTTATATAGGAAAAGCAAAAAGGTGCTTTAAGTCTCACGTATCTTAG
This sequence comes from Neoceratodus forsteri, assembly GCA_016271365.2. Lineage (NCBI taxonomy): Eukaryota > Metazoa > Chordata > Ceratodontiformes > Ceratodontidae > Neoceratodus > Neoceratodus forsteri. The sequence continues at coordinate 1,029,100,976 of CM057449.1, read as the reverse complement.
AAATATCGAAAAAAGGACACCACTAAAATACTGGGCGGGGACATGTTATTACATTTTTGGGAACTGAGACAGTAAAACCTTTTGTGAGAGGTGATGATCATGATAATTAATTACTTAGAAGGGAAGGGTTCTGGCAGTATGAACTTAGAGCACATTGTCCTCCGGGCTTGAATGAAATGTTCAGTTTACAACCATTTTTTAAAATAGTTGTGTATTATTGTGGGGTTTTTCCATGTCCTTTTAGAGTGAAAAAAGGATTTAAAATAATTGTGTTTTTGAAAATCTTGTTATACTCATGTTGTTACTATATGTGTGAATTTTTTTAATGATAGATTGGAGTAGAGGGTATGCTCCTTTGTTAGCTTGATGTGTTTGTTTGTGGTAATTAGTGTTAGCACAAGAGTTGAGTATGCTAATTAATTTGTCTATGTAAGGAGGATATTTGTGCGTGGAAGCCACGCCTTGATAAAGCGGATGTGATTAATGTGAAATGTCGGTAAGTTTGTAGCAGTGTGTGTGCTGTTGGATTTTACTAGTTATTAAGTAAGCAGTAAGGCATGAAGGGGTGTGTGTAAACCATATTTTACAGCATGGCCAGGGGCGTAGTAAGGCACAAGGCCGAATGCTGAGTGACTTCAGCTGCTAGTCGTGCTGTAAAATATGGTTTTTACTTTTGACTATTGGGAAAAGCATGTTGATATGTAGAAAAATAGATTTACTTGTGTGCATCTGTGATAAAATAGTCCTTCTGCCAACAGCAAGTGATGTAGTTGATGATGTCATTGCATTATTGCCTACTTTCTTCTTCCTGTTTCTTTTTCTCTGTTGTTCTCCACATTCAAGATATGGAACGTTTATCATGGAATATTTACCATGGAATACATGGATTCAAAATTCTACTCAGTTCCACTGGCAGAATGTTTCTCTTCCAACACACTGTATACACAGACAACAAAGTCCTTTGTTACAGCCAGAGACTCAGTTACCTCACTGTCAGGGCAAGAAGAAGAGACTTCCCCGATAAGCAGGTAAAGATAGAAGGGGGATTTGTCACTGTCAGCAAAGAAACAGTTGTAGTGAAAACTATAAACAATACTTATTATTTCTAATTTGTTTATGTATGTAAGGAAAGTGTGAGGGAAACAACATTTAGTTCATTTGTTTTATTTTTTATTTAAGATAGTTTTATTTTTAGGGCCCAGTTGAAGTGTTTTTTTACAGTGTAAAGGTTACTCAGTTACTTGGTATTGTTGGAGAAAAGGAGGCCGAAGCCCATCTAGATTGTCCCCCCACAATGTTGTGGGACATTATTACTCAGGTTGTGTTAGTGTTAAGCCAAATGTCTAAACCTTTTTTAAAGGAAGCAATTGTTTTGGAATCTATAATTTCCTGCGGAGGTTTATTCCACCATTTTGAGATCTTAAGGAAAAGAAATTCAATCTTTTGGTAGTTTTAGCTGTTTCAACATTCAGATGTTTGTTGTGCAGCCTTGGTACAATTTTTCTTTCTGTGAAATGAACTCCTCATTGGTTCATTAAAATTGGAGACTGAAGAATTCTAAAGAGAAAGAGGAGGTCTCCCCTAATTCCCCTTTGTTTAAGGTAGTGTAGGTCAGTTTTTTGAAGCCTTTCAGGGTAACCTAGGTGGGCTAGATGGGGTACCATTTTAGTGGTTCTTCTCTGGATCCTTTCTATTCTGTCTATGTCCTTTGCCAGGTATGTGCTCCAATGGGGAGACCCGTAATCAGAATAGGGTCGGATATAAGTTCTATATAAAGGGATGATACATTCTTCAGTTTTTGTAGTAAATGTTTTATTTATCCTTCTAAGCAGTGAAATAGAGGTAGTGGCTATTTTGTTACAATGGTCATTGAAAGTCAGCTTATTATTTATGGTGATTCCTAAATCTTTCTCGAGATTAGCAGTTTTAAGGGGTTTGTTATTTAGACTGTATATTTGTTTGGGATTGTTCTTTCCAAAATGTAAGACAGAGTATTTCTCGATGTTAAACTGCATCTTGTTATGATGTGCCCAAGATTCAATAGTTTTCAAATCTTTAATCATTTGGAGGGAATGAGAGTTAGTGTTTACCTTGTCCCATAATTTAGTGTTATCTGCAAATTTTGAGAGGGTATTGCATGATTTGATCTGCATGTCAGATATGAAAATGTTAAACAGTGATGGTCCAAGGGCAGATCCTTGGGGAACCCCACTGCCTTCATCAGAGAAAACCCCCTAACCCTAACCCTCTGGGTCCTTGATGACAACCAACTCTCTATCCAGTTGACCACATTGGTCGGAAGTCCCGGGTGGGACAGTTTGTTAATCAATATTCTGTGTGACACTTTGTCAAAAGCCTTACTGTAGTCTAATAAGATGACATCCATGGGTATATTAGAATCCATACCAAGGTTGATGTTGTTATAGAAGGTGATAAGGTTGGACGTTGTTGAGTGGCCCTGCCTAAAACCATGTTGTGAGTGGTCAAAATGATAGAGCAAATGCAAGTCAGCTTCGAGAATAGATTAAATGATTTTCTCTAGTATTTTGCAGGGAATAGATGAGAGACTAATAGGGTGATAATTTTCTACTTTGGATTGACAGCCTTTTTTAAATATTGGGGTAACAATAGCTGATAACCAGTCAAGTGGTACCTGAGACTGGTTAATAGATTTATTAAATATGATGGTTAGGGGAAATTTTATTATGTCTGCTGTTTCTATCAGAAATCTTGCGTTTATGTGATTAGGTCCCAGACTAGTTGTTCCCTTTAGTGTTTTTAGAACTATACTAGTGTCACAGTTGGAAACTGAATATCGTTTGAATTTGTTGTTGGTTTGTTGTGCAGAAGGTGAAGTACTTGTATCATTATTTGGGAAAAAAACAGAACAGAAGTAGTTATTAAATTTATCAGCAGTTACCTTATCATTAGTGATTATTGATTCATTTAGAAGTAGGGGCTCTATTTGTTTAGTATTCCTTTTTTTGTTGTTAATATATGAAAATAGTGATTTGTGTGAGTCTTTTGAGTGGGCAATTTTAAATTCCAGATTCTGTTTTGAAAGCAGGATGGCATTTTTGAGTTCTTTAACTGCTATCCTATATTGTGCTAAAATGTCCTCTTTTCTGTTAAGGTAACATTTTTCATAGCTGAGAAAAGTTTTTCTTTATGTTTAAGTAGCTTTTATAGTTTTATTAAACCCATGGGGGGATTTACCTTTCTTGTTGTACTTTAGTTTAATTGGAACATATGTGTTTTCTAAGTCTAAGATGTGATGTTTTAAACATTTCCATGCTTCCTCAACTGGAAGATAGAACAAGTCTTCCCAATTGGTATCTTTCAGGTGTTTGTTAATAGCGTCAAAGTCAGCTTTATCATAATTTTTTTAAAGTATGCCATTAGTGGGGGCTGGGGTTTCATATTTAAAACTAAAGAAAATTGATTTATGGTCATTACCTCACAAAGGGTCAAGAATGGAAAGATTAAGTATGTTATTATCAGAGTTAGTTATTAGGAGATCTAAAATGTTTTCCCCTCTTGTAGGTTCCTTGATTAGCTGTTCAAGGCCAAAATCAATGATGGTAGAAACCAGATTTTTTCATGTTGTGTAGATCCCATCAAAGAACTCCAATTAATTGTGGGCATGTTAAAATCTCCCAAATGAGCACATTGCCATTAGTTGCTAAATGATTTATATCAGAGAGTAATGTGTTTGGTCAGCAGAGGGTGGTCGATAACAAACCCCAACAGTGACCTGCGGGGTACCCTTTAAGTTGGATAGAGACCCAAATGCTTTCAGTCAGAGTAGTGTGAGGGATTTCATGGAATAAAATGTCATCCCTTACATAAAGACAAATGCCCCCGCCTTTTTTGTGTACTCTGTCTTTGTGATAAAGTTTGAAACCGGGGTCAATTGTAACCATTGGGAATCAGAGTCCCACCATGTTTCTGTTACTGCTAGAATTCCCGGATCTAATATATGTATTTTAAATTCCAACTCTGCTAATTTTAAAACTTTCTTTTATTGCTTTTACAATAAACAATTGCAATTGTACAATCATCTGTCAGCTATCAGCCATTATTTTAACAGATATGTCCAATGTACAGTAGGATAAACAGAGCCTAGACAGTTTGGATTCAGGATGAGGGGGGAAACACAATAAAATATTTGTTCAGATAATATAACTAAATAAACCACAGCTAACTAAGGCTTTTGGGGTCAAGTCCAAAATGTTCAGAGTCCAGAGATCCAGAGATTATAATTCAACATCCAATGCTAATATGAACCCCATTCCTTGTAGTAAAAGGTACTCCTAAAATAAGTAGCACTAAACATGCAGTATTCCATACATCAATACAATATTTCTTAGCCAAATGATTCACTTTGCATACATTAAAAGAAATAGAACAGTAAGCTCAAGAGCTGACATAGTTATGAGCAAATTCAAAGTAGTGTAACTTTAAACAGTCAGGTTTCCCAATCAGAGTCTGAGTCACTGATGTTACAGCCCTCAGATGACTGAAACTCCCAGGCTATTAATTCCACCTTTTTATCCACTTCCAAAGGATCAGTATATTGGAAAGTCTTACCACCACAGTGGATTCATAGTCGGGCCGGCATTAGGAAAGAGTGCGACACTCCTAACCCATGGAGCCGAGCTCTCACCGCATCAAACTTCGTCCGTCTGGTGCATGTTGCAAGTGAAAGGTCTGGAAACAAGTGGATGGTAAATCCATTAAAGGCTAGCCATCCGGAAGACCTTGCTGCCTGTAGAAGCTGATTTCTAATGCTGGAGCTTGTAGTCACCAGCAAAATCACTCTTGAGGCCTTGCTACGTGGTCCAATGGCTCAAGGTGTAATCCGAAAAGCTTTTAGAAGCTGACCCTCCAAAGTTCCCTGGGGAAGTTTGAGTGCTGCAGGTTGCCATGAGTACAAAAAGGTAAGGAGGTCTTCCTCTTCGCTACCCTCCAGGAGACCAGTTGAGCGAATATGTGAAACCCTGTTCGAGTTCTCCAATGCCTCTAATCTGTACCTAAGTTGAGCATTTTCTTGTACAAGCTTAGTTGTGGCTGTTAGAGTCTGTACAGCTGTTCTTTCTGCAGTTGTTGCTGCGTGGGTAGCTGCCTCCAGTTTCACATCTTACTCAGCAAAACATTGGATGATCGACTCTATTTTAGAGTCGATCGCTTGCATAGAGGTCTGCAAAGCTCTCCATGGGGGCTTTCTGCAGGCGATAGTCATTGAGAGGAATTCTCGGCCTGCTCAGTCGTTGCCACCGCATGCTTAGGTCCACTACTGGTAGCTTTCTGATTGCAACCCATGACCATATGATATCCCATGACACTGGGTAACCTGAACTGTTCACTGCTGCTATTAGATTTGACTTTCATCCACAGCAAATTATGATTTTTAGCAATTTAAATCAGTAGATGTGCAAAGCTACATTCAAGTGCATCTTGTCAGTTTGCTGCTCCACAGTACCCCCAACTCTGCTATTTTAATTACGTTGAGGGATTGAGTGTTCAAGGAAAGCACATGACATGCTTTGGATTTACTACAAACAGTTGCTAGTGATCTGGGCTGATTCCCAGTCTCCCCCCTGGAAACTAGTTTAAATGCAAATTAATGAAAGATGAGTACCTTTTTACCCAGAATATTACTTCCCCTTCTGCTAAGATGGAGACCATCCCAACAGAAAAGGGATGGTCTATCATGGAATTCCTCCCAGTGGGTCAGGCAGGTGATTTTTTGTGAAAAGCACCATTTCCTGAGCCATTCATTCAAGGTTTTGATTTTATTAGTAGTATAGGGTGTTGCTCTTGGGACAGGCAGGCTCTCAGAAAAAAGTAGATGTCACAACCTTTGTCTACCAGGATGTCATTTAGGGCAACAATATCTTGTTTCATCTGAGAGAGTGGAGTCCTATTTATGTCATGGTTCCAGCGTGAATAACTACTAATGGATTTGTATCCCCGGGGTGAAGTATTTCTTAATCATGTTAGTGATAACGGAGATCCTAGCCCCTGCCCCCGTAGCTAGAACAAGTATGGTTCAACTTTATCGGGATTACATATTGCTCTGTCTATGTATTTGATTATAGAATCGCCCAGCATGTAAACCTGTTTGGGAGTGGTAATTGGTATAGGTTTTGTGTCTGTATTGGTGGGATGCAACAATGGGAAATAAGAATCCTGAACTATGTCAGAGTGGAGAGAGGTACCTATAGGGGGCAGTGTGCTTTTTGAATTAGTTTGTTCTAAGGGTGTTATCTGATCAAGGTTTGATATTACCTTTGGTAGGTCTCCAGATGGTGTATTTTTTTTAAAGTTACTGGGTCATTATCAGGATTTAGTAAATCATATCTGTTTAGTAGGGGTAGCACAGGGACACTGTTAAATATTTGGCCTCCCCTTCTTTTTGTTTCAATGGGGACTTGTGCCCAAGCCTCATCTTCCGAATAGTGGCCTTGCATAGTTGACCCTATTACAGGTATTTCAGGGGGGCTAACACTGACTTCTAAGTCTGGGATCATAGGTTCTAGTTGAGATGTCATTTCATCGATGCAATTTTCTAAGGCTGTAACCTCTGGTAGCCATGTTTGTGGTGGAAGATCAGTTCTGGCAGTAGGGGGCTAACTGAAATGCCTGTGTTCCAAATGCCCATTGATCTGTGTTGCAGACTCTTCACTGCTGAGCAGTCCTCTTTTTTTAACCACGTGTAAACCATATTTTACACATAAATAAGAGCCGATCAGATTACATGATTTTACCTTGCCATTTTATAAATATAGACTAATACATGGGTGGGTGTGCATAATAAGAATTTTATACACACTCGAGGGGTAGGGAAAACTCTGCATCCTGATTGGTCAGGAGCCACCCCCAGGCATGTGTTTATAGAGCAACCAGGATGCAGCACATCCCACATATCCATGCCTGCAGAAAAATAAATTTCTGGCAGCCATGTTAGTACAGTAAAAAATACTACACACCCACTACTGCCCTAACACATAAAAAACATTTTATGCTCAGTTTTCTATAATTTTGTATCCCACCCAATAACTAACAACCATTTAATAGCACAATACAGTACAGTACAGTACAATACAGCACAGTACGATACAGTCGCGATTTCAATCAAGTACAATACAAAGCATCATTTTACCTTTTATCTTTTTTTACATCTTTACTTCTAGGCCTGAGACCCACAGTTCTCTTCTCTTCTCTTGAATGACCTCCACAGGTGATCCTCGCTTGCTCCAGCAGCCATCAGCCTCAGTCTGCCTGCCAACTTGACTGGCATATCAGTCGCTGTGTTGGATAAAATCACCCCCCCCAAGCAGAACAATCCCAAACAATGATTAGCACAAAAAGTATTATTTGTTTCAAAATGAAACATGGTTGTGCTATGAGTGCTAATGCTATGAGATTAGCATCGACCGAAAGCAAACGTAAACCAGGAGTCACTCACTGCTTTCGTGAAGCAGGCAGCTTTTGGCCAGGTCTGCTCCTCACTAAGCTTCATTACATGTTACACAACCACTGAGCAGAGAGGGCAGCTTTTATTAAGCAAAGGAATTACACTCCAAAAGCAGTAATCAAATTAGAAAACAAAACAAACAAAAAAAATTCTCGAGCATGGCGGGAGAGAACTAATGCAACAGTAAAAGGCATTATGTACAGGCAACACGCCACTGACCTCTAGTGACTTAAACACCATACCCCTTACAAAACAGAATACAATGACTACTTTTCTCCTTTTGTATGGATTTTAACATTTTTTTTTACTGCTGTAAATAACATATCGATAAATTTTATTTCTTTTTATTTTTCCAATTTTCCCAGGGGCCCATTTTGGGCTGTGGGTTATGTGTCTGATAAACACACTCTCCAGGTGCCTCACTACTCGCCTTGGGTCCACATTTATCAGACAGCAACCCACACTTCATTGTGGCTTATTGTTTCATAACCCCATGTCCTGTCATGGGCTATTGCTTCACTCAGAGCACAAATTAATTTTGCATAACCCCATGCTCTGTCACAAGTTATTGCTTTACCTAGAGCATATACTAATTCTCCATAACCCCACACCCTGTCATGAGTTGTTGCTTTACCCAGAGCATGTACTAATTCTGTATAACTCCACTCCCTGTCATAAGTTGTTGCTTTATCCAGAGCATGTACTAATTCTCCATAACCCCACACCCTGTCATGAGTTGTTGCTTTACCCAGAGCATGTACTAATTCTCCATAACCCCACACCCTGTTATGAGTTGTTGCTTTACCCAGAGCATGTACTAATTCTGTATAACTCCACTCCCTGTCATGAGTTGTTGCTTTACCCAGAGCATACACTAATTCTGCATAACTCCACTCCCTGTCATGAGTTGTTGCTTTACCCAGAGCATGCACTAATACTGTATAACTCCACTCCCTGTCAAGAGTTGTTGCTTTACACAGACCATGCACTAAGCAAGCAAAAATACCCAACAGGGTGGGTGGAACTGGGCAATACCAGACCGCCCAGGGGGGTAATGAGGCCCGATGCTGCAGGCAGAGGGCCTTATGGCCCCTGGAAGGTCACGTATTGTTGCCATGCCGCCTACCCTGGAGGGTATTATTGTTTTAGAAAATGGGCTTCTTAGGGTTTTTAATAAAATAGTTTATAGCATCTTTAATAATATTGGAAATACTTCATTTTTATTAATAAATTAAAGTTTGCGTAAAGTAGTCCCTGTGATGCTGTGTTTATCAGTAGCTATGACTAGATAGCGCTGTTACATTTGTGATGGGCTGTTGAGTTGCATGTCATGTTCTCTCAGCAAGTGTGTAAACTGTGCATCTGTCACAAGTCTGCTTTTCTGTCCCCCCCAATTAGCAGTATTTTTTATTTTATTTCAGACCTTGTGTAAATGCCACCGATCAGCAGAGGGATCATATTGTGGATTGTGTAACAACACATCGGGAGTCGAGAATGAAAGAGCACCCTGTGTTTGTATCCCTCTATTTCATTTTTTTTTGGGGGGGGGGCAAGTGTTTAAATGCAGTGCAGTTTTCCAGTGCTAACTTTGCTTTTGTTTTTTGAGTTGGTGTCCTCATTCAGCTGTTGCTGTCCTAATTGCAATCAGGAAAAACAGAGGTTGAGTAGTGACGGGGGGCAGAGTGTACCGGGTCTGGCAATAGAGGGAATTGTGGAGGACATTGGACCAGTGGCGCATATTAGGTTACTTACAGTAGGCAAACCGCATAACCAAGGATGGCGTAGACTTCTACACAGTGTTTTATGTTGTTGCACACAAATAAAAGTACATTTAAAGCAATGTTTTTATTGTGTTATGTTTTCTGTGGGGGTGCCCCCACAGAAAGAATAATATCACTGAACATAAAGTTGCTGTCACTGGAAGTTAGTGAGTTCTTCTGTTAAGTAAGATTCAGTGATATTATTCTTTCTGTGGGGGCGCTCCACATCCCCACACCCCCCAGGTGCACCGATAAAGTTGTATTTATTTTACCCTGGGGGTGTGGGGGGGCGGAGTGCCCCCACAGAAAGAATAATATTTTCTGACTATTACTAAACATAAGAACTCTATGGACGTTCAATCACTGACACATTTAAACAATTTGCAGGAGCACATTGCAATGTACCTGGCTGCCAAACAGACAGAGAACGAGAAAATGAGAATCTGCAAGAAATTAACTACCAAAACAGAGATACCGATAACGAAACTGTGAACTAGTTATTGCTAAGAGAAAATGGTAGTGGTGTGAATAAATGTGTCTCGTCCATGTCCTTAATGCAGGCCCACAGCGTGAGCACATCTCCACCATAGTGTGTGGAGTTTCCAGAAAGTGTATGATCGGTCCAACGTCCTCCACAAATGTCGCAATAGAGACAGTGATGGGGGCCAGACTCAGATTTGATTTTAGAAGGTCAATTATAAAAAAAATAAATATCAGTGCCGTATGCATGGGTTACTCTGAGGTGGAGACGTGGTGAGTTAGGCACTGTCATCGTAGCGCTCCGGCACGCGACATGCTATTGCTACTACTTTGAACTGAAAAAAACGTGTTTGTTTCCCAGAAGCGCTTACTACTCATGTGCTACTGCTAATTTCTAACACTGAAAAAACATATTCTTTTCTTTTTTTCTTCTTTTAGAAACATGGAGGGAGTGTGAGCTGGGCAGGGGTGAGGCATCCCTTGCTAAGCGAGGTGTAAGAAATGGCGGCTGCTGATGCTGGAAATTCAGGGTGCCCATGGATATCCTCAGTAATGGGGCACCCCAAATTGCTGCTTGTTTTAAGCAGGCATCTATCAAAAGTTAATGTACCCCCACGTAGTGCCTGTCAGCCAATGAGAGAGCTCCAAGAATCTTGCCCATTTTCTAAAAATCTGTAATTAGTAGGTATCTTACAAGTAGCAGAAATGTCATCCAGAAAGCGAAGAATGTTTTTTTGTATAAAATTCAGCAGATATTTACACTAAGTAGAATGTTAAAATTGCAGTTTCATTCAAGAAGTGTTATGTCGAACAAGTACTAGAGGGCATCTTACCAGAAGATGTGTAGAAGCATAGAATGTTGTATAACTCTGTAAGCACTATTCATATTAGAATAAGCAGAAATGATGTTCCACAAGCGTACCAATGTTGTGTTGTGTCAAAGTTAGCAAATATTTACACTGTGAAGTAGAACGTTAATTACGTAGTTGAATTTAGGAAGTGTTATCTGGAAAAAATAATAGAGAGCACCATGACGGAAGAGCACTCACGTGCAAACAGCGTTAAGACTCTTGCACATTTATAAACACAAACAGTTTTATGCATCTTAAGTAAGGTGTTTTATGTTATTTCCATGTAACGAAGTTAGTACAGATAACAGATTTTTTGCACCCGATATGAAAATCATGCTTATAATACAAGTGGCACAACATACCGGTAAGTAATTGTACCCATAATACATCACTATCTTGAGCTGTTCTAGGTTGGTTTCGAGCAAAATATCTAAAACGTTATAAGTTTTGCAACAGTTTTACAATAAAATTATGTTTTACAAGACAGGAATGCATAAAATGTTTGAAACAGAATTTTTTTGTATGTAACGACCACAGTGTATCGTGCGTTCTTTGCCTTTCAGGACACAGTTGTTTAATGAATCAGAAACATAATATAATATGTAGTCTCTGTGGCATTTGTCCATACTGTGAACAGCCTCTTAAATTGTACAAAATAATACACATATCACACAGCACTTGCCATGTTACAAGGCCTGCGGCCTCATGCCATAACCCCCCCAACCATGAATTAATTCCACAGTAGAACACTCCCTTGTCATGCCTTAATGCTTACATAACCCCATGCCCTGTCATGGGTTATTGCTTTACACAGGGCATGCACTATTTCTGCATAATCCCATGTCCTGTCATGGGTTATTGCTTTACACAGGGCATGCACTAATTCTGTATAACCCCATGCCCTGTCATGGGCTATAACTTCAACCATAGCATGCATTAAGTCTGCTTAATCCCCCCCAGCTGGCCTGCAGGTGCAGTGGTAGTGCTACCACCTGTGAGGCCAGCAACGTGGGTTCAAGAACAAGCCTAGGATGCTGGAGGGTCAGTGGGGGGAGCATGGTGGATGTCCCATAGATACTCACCTCCTCAGGGGAGGGCAGGATCTTGATCTCCACTGCAGTACTGCCACTTGGGTGACCACAGGTAGCAGTGCCACAGAGCCAGTGCTCATGGAGGGTAGGATTGGCATTCTGATGTTTTGGTGTCAGATGCATGCATCTCACAGCACCTGGGAAGGGGAAGAAAACAAAGGAAAATCCCCGACCATGCAAAATGCCACCCACAACCCTGCTGCAGGTCCTACATCACGGACTGGGGCTCTCACTCCTTCACTGACACTAAACTCTGTTCAGGGGTAAGAGGTGGCCTCCGGCCAGCCCTGCTTATGTGGGGTCATCCACAGGATGCACAAAGGAGTAAGGTAAGTCCCAGGGATGGTGGAAAACAGGGCTGGGCAGGGTCAAGGGGCTGAAGAAGGCTGGTCGGCATCAGGGGTAAAGTATAGTAAATTTAAAAAAAAAGTCTGCATAACTCCATGCCTTGTCATTGGTTCTTGCTTTGACCAGAACATACATTAATTCTGCTTACAAAATGTATGAGAAAAATCCTGCAATTTTCAGAAGAAGCCAGGCTCACTAAAGAAGGAAAACTCTGAGACTTGGAGTATAGTTAAAAACAATGTATTAAAACATACAGCAGAGGTGACCTCCTGCCGCTACCAATGTTTCATACCAGCAGATAGTGCTTTGTCAAGGTGTACTGCAGTACAAGATAACATCCCTTATTGAAACTCAATCATTAAAGAGATAGGCTCTAATTTCATTGGTTATTGACTATGATGTCACAGTGGTGCCCGACAACATATCCCTAAAAGGAAAGGAGGAAGGACATAGCCTGAGGGAGGGAGGGAGGGAGGGAGGGAGGGAGGAAGGGGATGAAAGGGTGAAGGGAGGAACAATAAAATCAACAACACAGCTATAGCAAAATAAATAACTAATTGCAGCATATATACATTATTTACAACATGACCCACACAATAACATTTATTTGTTTGAGAATAGTCCTAATTGAAAACTTTCATTTAATCCTGCAAACTGATTGGCTGAGAAGCACTCCAACCCATGAAATTATCAGCCCATAATTACAGGGGTTGTGTAATACTGACAAGTAAGCCTCAGTAGGTAGCACACTCGCCTCTGAGGCTGGGATATCAGAGAGCTGTGGGTTCAGTTCACACATCTGGCACTTGGGTAAATATCCCAATACTGACACTGTAGTGCTGCATGAGGGGGTGCTGCACTTCTGAGGTGCCATCTTTCAGATGAGACGTTAAACCAAGGTCCCATCTGCCTGGACTGGTGGTAGTTCAGGTGGATACTAAAGATCCCATGGCACTTATTGAAATAGAGTAGGGGAATTTTTTATTTTAAATCAAAACAACTTCATAAAATATATACAAATCAAAATTACATCGTGCAATGTCATGAAAAAGGAAAATACTAAACATAAACCAATACTAATTCGTACAAATCCTCAAACATAAGGAGAACTTTTTTTTTAACTCCCTCCTCCCCCCCCACTTTAAAAGTAGGGACATTTTTTTTTTAGATCAAAACAGAATCAAAACAAATATATATTTTTTGAGATAGGTATTCAGGTATATATATCTAAAAACAAAATAGACATAGATCCTAAATCCATCACTAATTACTAAACCTCAGTCAGATAAAGGATATTAAAACAAAACTTTTTGTAGATCCTATCCCCTCCCATAATGAAAATCAGATCCTCAAACCCTGTCTTCTTATATAAAATCTAAATGAGACCACCACTCAGCCCAAACATCTGAATTATTACATAACGATTCAACTTTTTTCCATTTTTTAAGTTCCCCCATAAGGATATTATAAAGATCCAAACCCGTAATTTCTTGCTGCTGTAGAACCAAATGACAGCGACATATCCAAATCCAGTATAAAAAAATGTGCAAATAAAACACAGATTGTGCTGTCGTGGAACTGCACCACCAATTTGGGCGTTATTCCATAATACAGTAAATTAGGAAGTGGGGGAAGGTAGCTCAGTTTTCCATCATTCCTTTATGACATCCCAGAAACTAATAATAAATGGACAGTCATAATACAGATGATCCATTGTTTCCAACTCCTGGGTACAACAATCCCGAGGACAATACCTCTCCTGTACTCCTTTATGTTTCTGATTACTTTTAACATTTATTTTCCCATGTAATCCTAACCACACCGTATCATAGATATGCTCTGGTACTCTTTTGTCCATAAAATATTTGGAAATCAAATCCTGTTGGATAAGCGAAAACCTTAAGAAAGGATACTCCATAAATTTTGCCAAAAGAAGTTCTTTATACAAATGCTTTCTGGACATTTTTAAAACTGACGTAAATTTAATTTCCCATTTTATAATCCAATCAAAAGTACCCTCCCATCTTTTTACCAATCTAGGATTCCGTTTATTTTTATGGAGAAATGTATCGTTTCCATTCTAACAGGACTCCCTGAAGTAGGGGAAATCCCCAAATACCCCAAATCTGTTTAGTGCACTGCATCAGTAGAACTATATTACTATAAAGAAAAATAGTGAAAAAACCCAAGAGAATTAATCATATTTACCCCACCATATTTAATTTCATTATATAAAACATTCTGTTTAATAGGATTTAGGCGGCTTCCCCAAAAACATGTAAAAAAACATCCCATCAATGAAACCTCCAAACTCCTGGGAACCGGAAAAACTGCACTTACATATAAGAAGAGTGGTATCAAAAATGTGTTTATAAGATGTATTCTTTTCTTTTTAGCCACCCTCCATCGGTTCCACCTACTAACCATCTATTTCCCTCTGGACAACAACCTAACCCAATTATACTCTGCCATATTACAACCCCCATAATAGATCCCCAATATCTTACATGGGGCCTCAGCTACTGCACAACCTCCCACTTCTTGATATACGTTATAAAACCCTGATAAAGCTATACATTTTGTTTTTTCTGCATTTGAACTAGCTCCTGTAATTTTCCCCATACTTTGTATGAAATCCCTAGCTGTATTTAAGGAATGTCCACCCTGGATTAAAAGACAGAGATCATCTGCATATGCCAGCACTTTACTCGAAACTTGAAACCCCCCATTCAACCCTTGGATTCCTGGAGATCTTTGCATTAATCTCAAAATAGGATCAATCATAAAAACATATAAAAGGGGGCTCAAGAGACAACCTTGACGATCCCCCCTTAGTATTTCAATTTTTTAACCCTGTAATCCATTATCAAAAGGAAAGACATATGCCAATGTATAACACACTTGTAATAAATTAATAAAGCTAAAGGAATCCTATATGCCGCTAAACAATCCCATAAAAACGTATGGGAGACACAATCAAAAGCTTTAGCTTGATCTAAACTAAATAAATACCCTGGTTGATGTCCCAACCCTTTATTCAAACCTCCTTCTACTACTTCTCGAAGAAACAGCAAAGCCTCAGTAATTCTTCTCCCTGGTACAGAACAAAATTGCGTTGGAAATATTAAATCTTCCATCACCTGAGCCAATCTGTTACCTAATAATTTTGCAAATATTTTGAACTCTGTATTTAATAATGTAATTGGCCACCAGTTTCGTATATCCATAGAGTCCCCTGATTTAAATAAAAAAATCAATAATCTCTTATACATTTTCATTGGAAGGTAACATTCTTCTCTAAAAAAAATTAAAGAATCTCAAAATTTCTTGAGGGATGAGATCCCAAAGCTCAGTATATACTTCTCCTGGTAATCCATCCAATCCTGATGAAATACCACTATGTAATCCATTTATTACCATCAAAATTTCATCATGTGAAAAGGGAGCCAATAAAGGTCCATGAAATTCTGAAGCTAGACTAGGTACCTCAGCCATCTGCAATAATTGCGGTGTAAACTGTGAAGCTTCTACTGGGGTCCCAAACTGAGTTTTCACATGTTGCTCTATCATTCTCATAATTCCTTCATCATTAGTCACCAATAACCCTTTTCCTGTTTTTAAACTTACTATTATTTTTTTCTCTCGTCTATGCTGACTACTCACAAATGGGTTTATGCTCTCTGCCTTCCCGTGTGTACCAAATGTCTGTTCTCTTTGTAAGGAGAGAAATCTATCATATTGGTATGTTCTCATTTCTAACTTCACCAGCTTGATTTCTTCCCTGAGACCTACCCCTTCATTACACTGTCTAGAAATCAACAACCCCAAATCTTTACGCAGTGTTAAATAATGTAAATACGATGTGGCTGCCCTTAACTTCCCTTTTACTTGAAAATAAATAATTATAAGTTGTTTAACATCTTCCCACCATTTCCCTATATCCTCATAAAGAAAAATTGTTGTAGCTTTATCTTTTATTAAATCTTGAAAACCAGTCAAAATATGAGGATCTTTCAAAAGCGCAGCATTTAGTTTTCAGAAACCCAGCCCAGTGTCTCTATCTGGAGGTACAGCTATACTGATCCCTATTAACATGTGATCTGAGGTCTCAAAGGGGGTATTATAACTCTGTGAAAAGGGAAATGTTTTCTTAATAAACAAGAAATCAATTTGTGATGATAATTGACCCTTATGAAAGGTGACTTTTCCAGTTTGCATGGCGCCCCCTCTTGAAAATCTTTTAGACCAGCAAAAGTAATTATTTTCTTTAAAAAGGTCTTATCACAGTACTGTTTACCGGGTACCCTCCCTTGTTTAAAATTAATGTTGAAATCTCCTCCAAAAAACATTTGCCTACTGGTGTGCAAGTAAGGCTGTATTTTAGTCAATAACTCAATTCTTACTGATTTAACCTGAGGAGCATAAACGTTTATCATCCTACATGTAAAGGAATTTATAAGTACATCCATCATATATGCCATACCTGGTTCTATATCCACTTGTCTTAGAACCTTAGCCTCAGTAAACCAAAACCAAAAACCTACCCCATAACAAGTATCTGTACCCACTGACCAATAAGAAGAACCCCACTTCCAATCTTGAGCCGCCTGATTAATTTCTGACTGAGTATGGAGCCGTGTGTCCTGAAGCAAAAAAACATCAAAGTTCAGATCCTGTAAAATAGCAAATGTCGTTTTTCTTTTATACCCAGAATGTATACTATTCACATTTATACTCGCTATTCGTAGATGTATTGGCTCAGGGAGAAATATTTAAACCCTTCTTACTAGATCTTGTTATTCTCTTTTGTGGTTCAAACACTCTAGGTTTGAGGGAATCAAGCTGAGGAATAGCTGAAAAGGAAGACCTATCCTCTTCTATCGGGTTTTCCCTTTTCACATGTTCACTCCATGAGAAAAAGGCAGCAAATCTATTTGAAAGGGGTAATGGTGATAACGGTACAGCAGTTGTGTTTACCTGAGGGCTCACATTTATTGGAGAAACAGGTAAAGAGCTCACCTCAATATCAAAATTAGGGGAATCACCTTGAGAAACCACTCCTAATTCTCCTTCCTGTTTACCGTTTTTCTCTGGTAAACTTAAACCTAGGAGAACTCTGAGGAGTCACAAAGGGGGTTTCCACAGTGTTAGCCACTAACGCTGATGAAGAAAGTTCTTGAGAAGTTTTACTCGTTGGGGGGTGTCTATACGTTGTATCTCTAAAGGTCTCTGGAAACCACCGCCTTTGGAATTATAAAGTCCCCTTCTCCCTCCTCCTCTGCGTCTAAGTGGGGGCCCCCCTCACATCTCTCAGGCTGTCGAAAGGGCTTCCTTGCTTGTGTTATCAAAATATCGTGGTCTGAGATTTCATCAAGATTATGCGCTGCCCATGGACACTCCTGAAAACTGTGCTCATCATCCCCACATAAATTACAGGGGCTGTACATTGAGCTGCAGAATGGCCCAAAACCCCACAATGGAAACATTTAATGGTATCACAATCAGTATTTAAATGGGTCAAAGCACCACAGCAATAACAGCGTTTTGGTTGACCTGCATAAAACACAATATCTCGATCTCTTCCTAAATAAAATGAGCTAGGTAAGTGCTGAATACCAGTATCCATTTGTTTCAACTGTACCCGATAAGTCCACCCCCCATTCCAAAACCCATTTTCATCCATGATTGCCTGTGGTTGATCAAAAATTGTGCATCTTTTTCCTAACCAAAAGGTAATATTACTCACATCCACCCCTCATTTCAAAATAAAACTGTCACTGTTTTTATAGTCGGTTTGGTGATAGGCATGGAAATAAAATCTGATCATAAATCTGATTTTTATAAGTCATAATACTGTGTCCAAAACTTGTCCAACAGTTTAAATGTAAGAAAACTAATAGCTTTCCCCAGATACAACCTATCTGGGGGAATGGGAGCTTTCCCAACATATCTTAATCGAAGCAAAAAATGGCACTTAACTGCCAGTTCCAGTTTCCGAAATAACCCTGCATGTGATTTTGAACTCGTGCCATCTTGTATTGGTGTATCAGTGTTAGTCTTGTTTTCCTCATCAGTTCCCTTTTGTAACAACCTCGCCCTTGGTAAATCTTACTTATTTCCCACCATTTCTCCATCACCTGGTTGAAACTCCTCATCATCCGTTTAATCGTGGCTAGCCATTCTCCCCAGTACCTGTTGCTGCAATGGCGAAACCGCATCTGTCGCAACCAGCTTCTCCCTTGTCTCACTCTCGTGCTGTGCAACCGCAGCGTTAACCTTCAGGGACTGACATACGCAAATCATATGTGGTGTTTTTCCTGAGTCTACAGCAGAAGGATTTTCAGCTATTCTTAAAGATAAGTTTGCTGATATTCCAAGTATAGGGTATGTGGAATCAGGAACCCAACGTTCATTTTTGTAAATCCAACCTGCCTTTTGCAGCACGTCTTCAGGAAACCATTCTGCCTCATCAGTAGACTCCTGAGATGCAGAGACCCAGTCTTCTGACCCTGTTCAGGAGTTTGTAACATCTCACAGGTATTTCTCTCAGGGACCAACTCAAAATTAATAGGAAAACGTTTTTAGTACCTGAAGTAGGACTTGCCACCGACCTTTTCCTTTTCTTTTGTTCTTCTTCCAACTGTGATCTACTCAAATTGTATTCTGTCTCTGCAGTAGTAATTAAATTCATCAGTTGTTTCTTCTTTGCTTCCATCTCTACTTTCAGTTCCAGTTCAGCAGGGTCCACATTGTCTAACAAGGGATCCTCCGGGATGGGTATTTCAGGCTTCTCTAAATCAACTTCATTTAAAGGTTCTACTATATCCACTTCCATCTCACCAGTGCTTTGCAGCACCACCTCAGGAGCTCCAAGAAGCTGACCATCCCCTTCCAGCATCTGGGACATACTGAGACCTCGACTCTCCTGCAGCGCTTCAGCGCCCCCTGCAGCAAGAGTAGGGGAATTTCCCCAGTGTCCTGGCTAAATTTCTCCCATTCACTAAAAGTACCACCAACAGCTTAATCTGGTTCAGTTTCAGTTGCTTACCATCTGTATCTCCCCTAACCCACAGTCGCCCCTGAAAAAGGGACTTCTAGGCCCAGTGGGCTTACTGGGTCAACAAAATTCAATAAATAAAGCCAGCCATCTCACAGCAGTGGCTCTGTGCAAGATTCATACAACCCCTGTGATCTGGATCAGTGCAGATTTCTTCAAGACAATGACAACAAAAGTTTTGTTTCATATTTCTGTCTTGCCATTCCTATCTTGAAAGTGCCTGATAAAGTGCCGTGTTCTTGAAACTCCGTATGCCACTCATATTTCAAACTTTGCAGAGTGTGGCAGCATGACAGAGGAAGAGGTGTCTTGGTTTACTTGGTTTAAAGGGACAAAAGGAGGCTGAAGCCCATCTGGATTGTCCCCCACAAACTGTGGGAATTTAGACCCTTAGCGAGTTACCATTAATCCAAAGGTCTATTTTGTTTGTAAATGAGTTGAAGAAGCAGGAATCCACCAACTCTTGCAGTAGAGGGTTCCATAATTTAGGTGTATGTATGGAGGAAAAACCTGCCCTTTTAGTAGTTTTGAATGATTGTACCTCGAGTTGTTTGTTGTGTAGTCTAGGGACAATCCGTCTTTGTGAGTATGAGAGGCCACACTGTTTCATAAGTTCGGATGTATGAAGTAGTTTATAAATTAGGAGTAGATCACCTCTGCTTCTTCTAGTTTTCAACGAGTGGAGCCCTATAAGCTGTAATCTTGTTGTGTAGTCTAAGTGTGATAATCTTGGGACCATTTTGGTTGCTCTTCTCTGGAACTGTTCCAGACAGTCTGTGTCTCCTTTTAGATAAGGGTTCCAAAAGGAGGACCCATAATTAGTATATGGCCTGATGTATGTGCTATATATTGGAATAAAGCACTGTTCAGTACGGGTAACAAAGGTATGTTTGATTTGTTTTAGTAGCCCATTTGCCATTTTGGCAGTTTTGATACAGTGGTTGCTGGCAGGGAGTTTGTTATTAATGAGAATACCTAGGTCTCTCTCACAGGCAAATGATTTAAGTGGGAATTTATTTAGGTAGTAAATGTTTTTCGTATTGTTTTTGCTAAAATGTAGGACAACACATTTATCTTGGTTAAAGGGCATGTCATTTAATTTAGCCCATTGTTCTTTGTTCCAAGTCAGCAACTAGAGAGGCCATACTATTTGGGCAACTAACTCTTCCCCCCACTTTGGTGTCATCTGCGAATTTGGATGGGTAGATATTGGACCCAGACTGCATGTCACTTATAAAGATGGTAAATAGAGTAGGGCCCAGAACTGATCCCTGGGGGACCCCACTTGTGACGTTACCCCAGTCTGACAGTATGCTATTTATTTTAACCTTCTGTTGCCTATGTGATAGCCAGTCATTATCCACCTCACTAAGTAAGGGGAAATACCCATATTATTTAGCTTCCTGATTAGTTTATTGTTAGGGACCTTGTCAAAGGCTCAGTTAAAGTCCAGCTGTATCATGTCCATGGGGACCCCGTTGTCAAGACTGCTGCTAACATGATTATAAAATGCAATTAGGTTGGTAGTGCATGAGTGACCTGGTCTAAAACCGTGCTGGGTTTCGTCTTGAATGTTCAGCTCAGTAATTTCCCTCTCTAAGTGTACTTTAATGATCCTTTCCATAAGTTTGCCAACAATGGAGGTTAGGCTGATATGGCGATAGTTTTGGACATTCCCTTTATTTCCTTTCCTGAATATTTGAGTAAACTATTGCAGTACACCAGTCATTTGGAATTTAACTTGTGGTGACTTGTGTGCAGTAATGTGCATCACAGAAACGGAAGGGCAGGGGCCATGTAGACAGCTAAAAGGGGACTACTTGTTAAATGAAACTGGGAAAAAGACATATTTTTTACTTTAAGTTATGAACTGTATTCTGTAGGACACATTTTATAAGTGTGATAAGGCACTTCAGGATGTGTGATTATAGTTAATAATCAAACACCTTTCAAGGGTGTTTAAAGGCACTTGGTGCAAGTGTTTCATGCCTAACAACACCCTTGAGAGATGCGTGATTATTGACCCATAATTACATACCCTGTCATGCCTTGCTGTATACATAACCCCATGCTTAGTCATGGATTATTCCTTTACCTAGAAGCGTGCATTAATTTTGCATAATCTCATGCCTTTTCATGAGTTATTGCTTTAACCAGAGCATGCATTAATTCTGCATAACCCCATGCCCTGCCATGAGTTATTGCTTTCTCTAAAGCGTGCATTAATTAAGCAATAAGCCACGAGGGGGTGTGGGTTATCGGGGGATTTACCACGGCTGGAGTGGTTTGCCCACGAGGCGCAGCCGAGTGGGTAAATCCTCTCCAGCCGTGGTAAATCCCCCAATAACCCACATCCTCAGAGTGGCTTATTGCGATTATACCAAGATTCATTCTTTTGCAATAATAAAATACAACTTTTAAAGAGGTTGCTTTGTGATTTTATTTTTATTCTATTTATTCCTGGGCTGCAGAGGATTTGGATATGGCAGAGCCTTTTTTTTTTCTCATCAGCCAGTGATTATCATAGGATTTACACCGTTGGTAAACTGCCAGCCTGACCATTTCATTGGCTGTTCACTTATGTCCATGGTATAATTCTGTATAACCCCATGCCTGACAAAGGGTTATTGCTTTATCCAGAGCATGCATTAATTCTGCATAATCCCATGCCCTGCCATGGGTTATTGCTGTATCCAGAGCATGCATTAATTAATTCTGCATAACCCTATGCCTGTCATAGGATATTGCTTTATCCAGAGCAGCATGCATTAATTCTGCATAACCCCAGGCCTATCATGGCTTATTGCTTTACCCAGAGCATACATAAATTCTGCATAACTCCCTGCCCTGCCATGGGTTATTGCTTTATCCAGAGCATGCACTGATTCTGCATAGCCCCACCCTATCATGGGTTACTGCTTTAACTATGGCACACATTAATTCTACATCCTTATGCCCTGTCATGAGTTATTACTGACATAAACAAAAGAATACAGCTGAGAATAGAACAATTGCAAAGGAAAAATGTAAAGAAAGTAAACATAAGGGTAGATGTGTAGAACTGCCAAGTGGTTCGGTAGCAGTAGTGCTGCTTGCTATGCAGGAGACACAGGGTTTATGGCCAAAGTGCAGGTCTGTAACATTGGCCTGACAGAAGGTTATTATTTAGTTATTTTAGTTTATTTAGTTAAGTTTTATTTAATTTACTTTAAGATTGGAAAGCATCCCATCGGATACTGCCTCTTTTTCTGGGGGAGTAACTCTGTGGTGACAGAACTGGATTTGCTTCCTGGTGGCTCAGCAGGCAATAGTGTGAGGTCCACTCTTTGGGGGGACTGGAGACTCTGCACTGAATGTTCCATTGTGTGCTTGTAAATATGGCAGCAGTCCAGCACCACCTGAATGGGGCTTTGCTATATGGAAAATAAAAATAAAAAGTGGAAGCTGGGCTATCCCAGTGGCACTGAAGGTTGAGGTGCTAGACGCCATACCTCGCGCCACACCGGCAACCTGGTTTCAGAAGCAAGCTCGGGCCACTGAGGGTCAGCAGGGGAGGGAGAGGACTGAGTGTCCAGTGACAGCTCTCCTCTCCTGGGGTGGGTGGGCATGTCATCCCACTGCTTGGCTGCCCCCAGTGAAGGATGGGGAACAGCGCCAGCCCCCGAGAGACAAGTAGCGTGGTGACGTGTTACGTGCATGCGTTCACAACCATGAGGGGCAGGGGGAACAGAAAACCGAGAAAAATGGCTGCTGACTCCGTGAAGTCCCCACTGGCTTGGTGGTACACTGCCCCCGGACTGCCCATAATTGCCAAGTAATCAGGGCTCAGGGTCCGGTGGGGAGATGACTGCCAGGCTGGAAGGGGGGATGGATATCGTTGGCAGGCCAAGAAGGAAAAATATAGTATGAAAGAAAAAAAAAAGTGGAAGCTGACAGCCAGATGAAGACCAGGGACCCTCCCAAATTCTTTCTCCAGTGAGAATTTTACTGATCCCATGAGTGAAGGTTCCCACTTGTGGGGAGAAGCCACAGGGACTGGGCAAGCAGGGCAGGAGTGGGGGTCCCAGGGTCTGTGGGTCAGAACTAGGAAAGAGTGACCATTATATCATCAGATTCATGACTGGAAATGAATGGGCTGAAAACAAGGCAGAGTTGGTAAAAACGAGGGCACTTACAGCACAGGTGCCTTGAGAAAGGAAGCCCGTGGTAGGAGTGTTCAGTAACATTGGGATGCCCTTCAGATAGCTCAGTACAATAATGTATCCCACAAAGAAGACAATGTAAGGATACCCATATGTCAAACTATGAGGATAGCAATGGAGGTATTCAACATAATCAAGGCATACTAAATGAGATGAGTAAGTTGCAAGACATTATTGAAAAGAACGTAGTTATTACTAACAGGCCCAATAAAATTCAGCATGAAGCAGTTTGGTACAACAGTCTTAGTGACCATAACACAGTGGTGTGCATCGAGAATTTAATCAGACTTCCCACCACAAGCAAAGTAGTAACCAAGAGATCATTCAGGAAATTTAATCTTGACAACTTCCTACTGGATTTACGAAAAATCAGTTGGCAGCAATTTTATTTAGCACCCACAGCAAATGAAGCATTGTTTATCTTTAATAGCACTCTTAGTGGGATCATAGGCAATCATGCAGCCCTAATTAATTGCAGAGTGAAAAAAGGATCTTGCCCATGGTTTAATGGTGAAATCAAAAAAATGCTGCTAAAAAGGGATCTCCTATGGGCTGCAGCACAGCGCACTAAAACCCTGGAGGACTGGATGGCTTTTAGGGCCAGTCACAATGCTTGCACCAAACTAGTCAGAGCTAAGAAAGAAAGATATTATTTAAATGTCATTGAATCAGCCAATGGAAACTTTCCAAAAATCTGGTGCACCTTCAGACTGGTAGAAGGTTGTAAAGCACCTCCAACTTTGCTTAACAATATTATCTCTCATGGTATTTCCATAATGGATAAAGCTACAATATTCGACAAACTTAATGAGCACTTTGCAACAGCGGGCCTTGCTTTCGATTCTTCTCAGTCAGCCACATTACGACCTACTCTCCTCAAGGCAGCCACACATCACAGCACTCCTCCCTATGCACCTTTCACCTTCTCACCTATTACTTATAAACAGGTGGAAGACTTACTGATTAAACTGGATACAAAAAGAGTGCTGGAGCAGATAATATTGACCCTTTTTTCTAAAGATAGGTTACTATTACTTTATGGCCCCTATCACCCACTTATTTAATCTTTCCTTTTCAGAAGGTGTCGTACTTCACGATTGGAAAGTTGCCCATGTACTACCTTTCTTTAAATTGGGTGATCCTAGCGATCTAAACAATTACAGGTCAATTTAAATTTTACCAGTCCTTTCAAAGCTCCTTGAAAAGCTGGTCAGTGCTCAAGTCCGAACCTTCCTCGAAAATCACCAATTAGTAAGCCCTCTACAGTCTGGCTTCAGACCACATAATAGCAATATAACGGCACTTTCCAAAGTCACTAGTGTTTGGCTCGAGGCTCTAGATAACAAACAAGTCACAGGGGCAGTATTTGTGGACCTTAGTAAGGCCTTTGATACAGCAGATCATTCCCTCCTGTTAGATTGTCTTGATGAGCTGGGCTTTTGGCGACTCTGAAATAAGATGGTTTTCTAGTTATATTGAAAACAGGCACCAATGGGTCAAGATTAACGGATCCCTCTGCTCACTGCTCCATGATGCCACTGTGAATAGGGGTCCCACAGGGCTCCATTTTAGGTCCCCTGCTTTTTTTGATTTACATAAATAACTTTTTCCTAAACATTGTTTTTTTTTGTTTTGTTTTGTTTTTTAACTTTGTATTTTTCTGCGCCTTACTTACCCCTTCTCTCCACTCAATCAGGCTTCCTCATACAGACACACCTCAACCTCGGAGTCTGCCCCTAGTGTACTCGGTCACACTGCCCTTGACCCTTGATGCCCGGTTAACCCCCCGGTGTGGGGTGAGGAGGGGTTCCCCCTAGCCCTCCCCAACAGCTATTTTCCCTGCAGTGTGTCCTGTACAGTGGAGTCTGCCCCCGATGAATCGTGGCTGCCTGCAATGAGGAGCCATCACCTAGGAGTGACAGGGTGTGTTTTTCCTATGTTCAACCCCAGACGTCTGCGTGCAATGAGGGCCTAGGAGCAAGGAGACACGTTGAGACATGCCTCCTGCTCCACCCCCTCTGCAGACATCTGCCTGTCCCCTTTTTTCCACTGCTACCTCTGCCTACTGCACCTTCCACCCGAGCACCCCCAGTTGGTGGTATCACAGTGGAAGCTTGCAGGTGACCCTCCCCGGAGAAGGAGAGCAGCTGTCAGGTGCTCCATCCTTTTCCTCCCTGGCCGACCCCCGGCGATCCGTGCTCGTTCCCAAACATGGGTCGCCGGCATGGTATGAGGTAAGGTGTCCAGCACCTCAGCCCTCAGCGCCACCAGGCCGGCCATCCTAAACATTGTTGATTCCAATATTCACCTTTTTATGGATGACACGGTTCTCTATACATTGAAATCTTCCTTCGGACAAGTCTGCTCTGCTCTTCAGACAGATTTTAACCAACTGCAACAAAATTTAATTATGTCTAAGCTACTCTTAAATGCTAAAAACACTAAAATAATGTATTTCTATCTGCCAAACTCTTCAACCGCCTGTTCTACCATTAGTCCTCTCACTCCAATCACCACACTCCTTGGAGACGCACTTGAGGTAGTTGACAAATTTAAATATGTAGGGGTTGTTCTTGACTCTCATTTTTGTCCCCCCACATTGAGTCACTAACCAAAGCATTTAAACTGAGACTAGGGTTCTTCTATAGAAGTAAAACTCTGTTCTCCCATGACTCTAGAAGCAGGCTAGTTCAGGCTACTTTCCAACCCCTATTAGACTACGCAGACCTAATTTACAAGAATTGTGCAATTACTAGCCTGTGTAAATTGGGCACTCTCTTTCGCGGAACCATCGGCTTCATAACTAATGCTCCTGCCAGAATCCAATCATTGTTCCTTGTATGAGGAGTTGAACTGAATTTCCCTAGTGACCAGGCAACTTAACCACATGTATATCTAGATATACAAAGCCCTCCTTAACAAGTTGCCCCCATATATCTCCTCAACCCTCCACCAATTGCACAGTTCATATACACTCAAGAAATGCACCTAAATTTCCTTAAAAGTGCCTAAAGTCCATACTCGCTTCGGTATGGCATCTATGAGTTACGTCCTCCCTACCATTTGGAATCAGCTCCAATCGTCACTAAAACTGCAGAAACTAATCCCTCTTAGCACATTTAAAGGGATTATTGAACAAGTTACATATGAATCTTGCCACTGCTCTTAATCTACTATTGCTTTTAACCCTCTTCTCTACCTTACACATAACTTACTACTCCAAGCCCCTATCCACTTACCCTGGCATAATTAACTTTGTGTACTTATTTTCTGTTATCTTCTTATTTCTTCCCCAATTCTCCTAGCCGTCACGTTTATTGCCATTTATGTATGAAATCCAATGTTTTTTTTTTGTCTACTGTTAACCATAGAATTTTCTGCTTGTAGTATATGTATTTGCTTTCAATGCCATTGTCTTCTGCTGATATATGTTGTAAAAGGGACCTCCTTGCAAATGAACATGCTCAATGGATTTTATCCCTTCACAATAAACTGAACTAAATTGAAAACAGACAAATCTTCTTCAAGGATATCTCATCTATAGAACCACACACAGTGGATTGCAAGCTAGCAGCATCAGGACTTCGAAAGAGTCATTTCAGGTGTAGGGATGTACACATCGCTCTAAGCCCCCATGTATGACATCAGACACTTTGGTATTGCCTATATAGAATGGGCAGCACCATCCACTTCATTTCCCACTGTCAATAAATTAATTTCCTATATTAACCAACTGACAGGAACAAGGAATCCATCCCTGGCCAATTATATATGAGTGGTATGGAAAATCAGATAACTAGAGTCTGCCGTCCAAAAGAATAGGCAACCGAAAGGCAGTCTCTGCAGTGAACTTTAAGAAAGCAATATGACACAAAATGGGGTGGGCTGTTATGTGATAAATGCACACCCAGGTGCATTGTAGGGCACACTAAGTGCCTTCAGTACTTAAAAGGGTGAGTATCACATAACAATCCACACCCCGAAGTGTATTTTTGTGCTTATAAAAAAGTAAACAAACAAAATGACAAAACAACAAAAAATGTCAACTTTTTCAGTTCAAAGCAGATATTTTCTTTGCTAAAGTTACTAGTAAAAAGTAGTCCCCCCACCTGTCAGCCATCTGACTTTCTACATATTCAGAAGATGTTTTGTTTTTTTGTTTATTTATTATGGAATGCAGCATCACGAACCCACTCCTGAGGATCAGGTCCACTGAGTTCACAGTGTCCACCCCTAAGTGCAATCCATGACAGGGAGGGGGAAACAGGGGATATCCTCTTCAAGTTCCTCTATAGTGCTCACTGAGTTCGCAACTGAACACTCGCCACGAAGTCCCAGGGTCCCCTCTTTACTCTGGATCAGGGTACAATACTAGTCTCGAATCTTGTAGCCAAATATGAACCATTCTTGGTGTTACACAAAGGGGGAAGATCCAGAAGTTACAACTTCTTTGGGGCAGTGTTGTAACCCTGATTCTGCCTTCTCCCACAAGGCGTGCAATAACCTGGTTCAAATCCCCATAGACCATTCCTTGAGACTTTGGTATTCCCACTATCTTTACACAGACTTTCCCTTTTCAGACCCTTTTTCAGTTTGATAGCTTATGATGGCACCCTCTAACAATAACAGTTTAGTCACAGATTATTACTAAACCTCCCACAATTGCACACACAATATAACAATCTCGCTCAGGCAGGTTTCTTAAAAACAAATGTTTTTATACATTTACAACTAAAAGGTTTTATCAATTTGGTCACAGAATAATACAAATAAAAGTGGAAAACTATACATGAAAAACACACTATAACTGTTATCTAAAGTTCTACCTTAATGTTCGTAGTGAACTGAAAGTTCAGCAGAATAAATAAAGTCTGAAGAATCCTTTTCTTACCTTGCAGCCACTGGCCTTAAATGTCTGTTGGCATTTGGTCTTGTTTCATCAGGACAGTGTCCAGAATGAAATGCTCCAGGAAAATGAAAGAGTTTGCTCTGTGTCAGAGCTGCTTAAATAGTCTGGATCTAGACTGCCAAACTCTGTCTTGTCTTACAGGGTGGCCTTCTCTATTAGGCCATTAGAGGTCACTCTTTCCCCACAACTCAGTTTTCTGGCTGCCTTTGATGCCCTACTGCCTTACTGGTAAGATAATTTACACCAGCTTGTCAAGAAGGGCTATTTCCCAAAACCTGGTTCCTCAAGCATCCTGAATATCAAGTGCAAAGGTTTACAACAGGTGATGGTTTTCTGCCACATCCTTGTTGACCAGCCCTTGAAGTAATTTGGCTTCCTGCCCAGCAAGCATCCCCCTCAGGTCAGAGGAAGGTCAAACATTTTAAAAATCCAGTCTCTCCTTCTATGTGACCCTTTCATCCATTTTCCTTGTGGCATTTTAAACATACACAAAATATAACAGAATATGACACTATATATCTGTACATCTGACCGGTAGTGGCATAGCTTGCCACATGCAGAAAGTCACATTTCTGCAGAATTCTACTGGCAGAATATTCAACTCTCCCAACACAAACACACACAACAGAAGGACCCAATAAAGGGAGCAGACTAAGCAGCAAAGATTTCCCTGGTAGGCAGGTAAGGATAGGAGAAGATTTTTCATGTTTGTACCCCTAGGAGGTGCTATCTCTAGGGTTACTACCCCGCCTGTATTTCTGACAACAGGTTGAGGGGCCTGGGTCCAATATTTTGGTGCCTCCACCCAGAGTAATAAAAGTGGGGGTGTTTACTTACCCTGGTATAGCCCTCTGGGAAGCTATAACCACCCACAAACCCACCTAGTGACTTCATACCTTGTAATGGGGAATGACCCTTTGCAGCAGTTAACACACACTTAAATTTGATAAATAAATAAATAAATAATAAGAATGAATCCCTACACACCCTTTGCACTTACCACCAGTGTCTAGCCTTCAGCAAATCCCCTGGATCCCCCTGAAAAACAATATTCAGTACAGGCATACACCTTGAAACACATTTCTCCCAAGCACAATAACCTTCACCCAAACAATGAAATATTCATGAGGCAATGTAACAGTGAAACAACTCAATCAATTTATTAAGGGGAATTTGAACAAGGGTGGGTGTGAATCTTGAAGAATGATTACTTTACTGATTTGATTCAGGTTACTCTGCATGCATGTACTTTAGTCCCTCAGTAAACAGTCTGACAACACTGGGTACCCAGAATGTTATGCTGGCTGGCCAGAATCGGTGCCTGGGGTGGCCGGCGTTGCAGCTGTTGTTGGGGCCCTTGATGGAAAGAAAAGGCAGATAACATGCATAAACAAGACTTTGGTTATTTGTATCCTTGGCCAGTTGGCCCAGTCCTTTGTAACCCTATAAAACACTGAAGCAATCAGATGGTACCACAGAATGATTTAAAGAAAAGTTGCAAGGAGCTACTCTGAGTTTACTCACAACACTGGTTAGTAGGAATTGTTCAGGCAATATGAAGACTTGCTGCAGAAGACTGAAGAGCATGGGGAAGCTGGGCCAGCACGACTCACCTCCGCTTCATGGCCTTTCCCTCCAGGTGGCTGCAACCTATGATTCTTTGCTGTGCAGGGGCTGGATCTCCAAACTGGTCTCTCACCAAAATAGCAGTCACTGGTGCAAGAAAAGTCAGCTTGGGTTGGGTTTGGCATATTCCTAAGGCTGGATGAACACTTTTGGCACAGTTTAGTTTGGTTGCTGGTGAAAACCTCGATAAACATTCAGCACATTTAAAGAAAACAGCATTCATTTCTCTACCTTTCATATCGGTTTTAGGTCAGTTCACAATTGCAGTTGATTTACTAAGCAACCCTCTAGTCACTAGAAACAGTCTTTATCCACAGTTTCTGGGCTGAGAGCTTCACAGGAGCTCCTTTTGGTCCAATATCTCAAGCTGTACTCCTCAGAATCTCTGAGCTTTCTGCTGCGGTTTAAAGTTATTTTTGGATTAGTCCGATTACTGCCATAAGGCAGTCCAATGCTGGAAAAGAACAGCATGAAGGCAAGTCAGGCCTTTCCCTGCTACTTCTCTGCAACTCCCTTCCAGGAGCTGCCTCTAGATGGCTTGAACTGTTCACTGTCTCTGCTCTCCAGGCAACTGAACTCTGTTTTCTAACAGTTATTTGGTTGGCTAGTGCAGCTGTCAATCACCGTTCTGGTGCTCCCATTTGTCAGTTTAGGTGCCAACCTGTAAAACTACAAGAACTACAGCTTTCCCATGAGGCACTTGAACTAAGGACCCCTTGAGGTCCCCTGTGTCCCAATTGGTCCAAATTCACGGAAGTCCCAGACCAAACATGGTGGCTCCCATTTGGAGAAATAAGCTGCAAGAAGGCAGGTTAAACAAGCACTCTAATTTAAATATAACAGCAAATGAGAAGTAAATATTTACAGCACTAGTCAGCACGCCCTCTGCTTTACTGTCGACAGTAGAGTGGAGCAGTTTAGAACAGTACCAGGTCGGTCACGAGCTTTGAAACACTCTGACCCACCCCAAGCCATTTACTGTATACACACTATCTATAGTCTTAAAGGGATAGGCACGGAGACACATTATGGCACTAGCACGCAAACCAACAGGACAACAAATAACCAGAGATTTACCATCTCTGCAGGATGTCTGCCTGGCAGTGGGCATGGCTGGAGCCCAGGAAAACACTTAAGGTATGCCCCCAAATTGGTGGGGGTGGAGGCTACATGTTCATAAAAGAAGCTCCAGAAAATAAAACTGTGAGTTTTATTTATTTATTTATTTTTATTTGTGTAAGCGTGAAGGAGGGGATAATAAAGGGAAAGAATACTCTAACAGCTCTCCAGGATATGACACCCTAGAACCGAAATTTCTCAAGTTGGCTGCCCCAGCTCTTGCCCATCCCATTCGTAACCTCTTTAACCGGTCCATCCTTTCTAACTCCATTCCTGATAAATGGAAGGTGGCGGTAGTTGTCCCAGTGCATAAGTGAGGTACCAATTCCGTTGTAGACAACTACCGTCCAATCTCCATCCTCTGCCCATTGGCCAAAATCCAAGAATGCATAGTCTATAACAACCTTCAGGACTACCTTGACTCTCACAATGTACTCTCCCCTTATCAGCATGGCTTTAGAAGAAAACATAGTACTCTCACTGCCCTGTTAAAAGTTACATCTGATATATTTCATGAAATGGTCAAAGGCCTCACCACAGGTGCCATTTTCATTGATCTCACCAAAGCATTTGATCTAGTGAATCATGATCTCCTTCTCCACCAGCTTCTTCTCATCGGTATGGACAACAGTGCCCTGAACTGGGTCAAAAGTTATCTGACTGGGCGATCCCAGAGAGTGAAGTGGGATGGTTCCCTTTCCAACCTATGCCCATTTACCCATGGGGTACCACAAGGATCCATCCTGGGCCCCATACTATTCTCGCTCTTCATTAATCAACTTCCCCACTTCTGTGGTGGTGCCTCTGTACATCTTTATGCGGATGATGCAATACTTTACCACTCCTCTTGTCACACTGACAATATTAACCGTGACCTTGCTTCTGACTTTGCTTCCCTTGAAAACTGGTTCATTCGCAATCATCTTGTCCTTAATGCTAAGAAAACTAAGTGTATGCTTTTCTCACATTGTCCAATTCCTAATCTTCATCCCCCTCCAATTCACATTTCAACCCTTAAGGGGGATACCTTGGAGGTAGTGCACTCATTTAAATACCTGAGATTCACTCTGGACCCCATTCTCTCCTTCAGCACCCATGCCTCAATTATCACCAAATCTCTTAATCAGAAACTAGGTCGCCTCTACTGTAATCATCCACTTCTCATGTCTGCCTCATGCCTGAAAATTACCTCCTCCTCCCTTCTACCTCTCTTAACCTATTGTGCTCCCTTACTTCTTTCTACTAACTCTGCCTCCATGTCCCTCCTCTCTCAGGCATGCCACAGAATTGGAACGTTTGCCTTGGGGGCCAAAGCCCGCTCGCACCACTGTGATGTTCTCTCCTCCCTAGGATGGTTTACTTACATCGATAAATTAAGATACTCCTCCTTGAGCCTCATATTCAAGCTCATCCATGACTTTACACCTCCTTGCCTTGACGAACTACTGCATCTCCAACATGCACCACACACCCTGTGCTCCACCTCACTTCCCCTTCTTCTTGTTCCGAAACTACGCGTCACCTCCTCCAAGAGATCTTTCTCATTCACTGCTCTCTCTGATTGGAACTCTCTTTCTCCGACTATCTTATCTTGCTCCTGTCTTCAGTTGTTCCAATCAAAATTGTCTGCCTCGTTATCTACCTCTACACCCTGTTCTTGCTTCACCTGAATATGGCCCTTCTTTATCTCTAACTACACCCATTTCTACTTCCTTCTCTGCACCCTTCCCTTCCTTCTCTCTGTTCTGTTGCTCTATCTTCCCTCCTTCCCCCCTCTTAACCTTCCCCAGATGTCTTGCTTCGCTATCTTCCCTACTTAATGATTTGTTGAAGTTTTTATCTTGTGCCAGTGCCTACCTCGGTATGCATTTATCTTCTACCTGGCAAACTTTGCTCATGAATATTGTCTCTGCTTTGTTATTGTGTTTTAATATATGCCCAATGTAATACCACTCTGTTAATTTGCACTGTTACTGTATGTAATTCAACCCCAGGTCACCCCTGAAAAAGGAACCGTATTGTCTCAGTGGACTTACCCAGTCACCAAAACTCAAATAAATAAATAAATAAATGTGTAATTTTTTTTATTTTTAATTTTGAGTCAATTTTGTTTTCAGGGGCCAAGATGACTTTTTCAGTGAGTACGAATGGCAACCATGTTGGTAATGGAAATCAGGATTTAAAAAAAAGGCATTGATATGTTTGGGGTGGGGTGTAGGGCTGTATGCAAATTGACAGCAGAATTTAACACTGGTACTGGTCTCACAGTGCATGACTGCTGACCAAGTCAATTATCTCCCTACCAATTTTATAATAAATAACATAGCAGTCCTCCTCCCAAGGGGAGAGAAGGAGAGAAGG
This sequence comes from Neoceratodus forsteri, assembly GCA_016271365.2. Classification (NCBI taxonomy): domain Eukaryota; kingdom Metazoa; phylum Chordata; order Ceratodontiformes; family Ceratodontidae; genus Neoceratodus; species Neoceratodus forsteri. Next base: position 1,029,067,692 of record CM057449.1, on the reverse strand, counting down.
AGAGAAAGTGTATGCAATGTGCACAGCCTTTCACCACTTTCAAGTGAGTCCGGGATCAATATGATCTACTGAGAACTAAAGATGGAATGGATTGCAAGGAGAGGCAGATGACACTTCAGATGCAGCAATCGGTTTTTATTCAAGGATAAGTGCAGGGGTCACGATCACCATAGAGTACTGTAACAGTCACACTGGAGGCACTTTACTTTAGCAGTAACTACAAGATTTCTACATTCACTAACAGTTTCAGTTAACGCTATACTCTGTGGTATTCCATTGTACTATAAGCTCTATAGTAATGTGAATCAACTCTAAACTGTAAAGTATCTATGAACTCTAACACTACTGCTACTACCATTAATACTACTACTACCACGACTAATGCCCTGGCCAAGGGTTTCTCAAGTACTTTTGGGTTAACCCTCATTGCAACAGTGAAGGAACTTATTAGAAGAAGGGGTGCATCAGTGTGGAGACCTTCAGAAATGAATGCACCAAGATAGGACCAAGCATGAGACTTTTCTGGGAAAACAACAGCACTTTATCTCCAAGGTGGGGATCAGCAGAGGAGGCTTCTCATCCCCAACTGACAAACTTGTAGCCTGGTAAAGGTCATCCCACACAGCCAGGCTGGATACACTTGTAGACTTCTCTATCTGCAGAGGATTGTGGCAAACCATTGAACAACAGGAAGGAAGGTGCCAGGCAAAGGTCATCCCAGACTGCCAGACTGGAAGCAGAAAGGATTTGCCCATCAGTGGAAGGTTGTGGCAGACCTCTGATCACCAGGGAAAACAGCTTTCTCATTCACGGGACCCTCTGGATGCCAGTGGGAGGTCAGGTCAGACTGCCGACTAGGGTCACCAGGAACTCCAGGCTTCGGCAATATAGGTATCCTGCAGCTTCCGTCACCCTCAGTCTTGCAGCTTTTGTTATCCTTGCTCTTGCAGCTTTTGTAGAACCTAAAGCACACCAGGCACTTGGGTTAAATCCCAATACTGACACTGTAGTGCAATATGGGGGGGGGTGCTGCAATCCTGAGGTGTTGTCTTTTGGATGAGACATTGAACTGAGGTCCCGCTTGCTTGTTCTTGTGGTAGTTCAGATGGGTGTTAAAGATCCCATGGCACTTCTTGAAAACAGTAGGAGAATTTAGTTTTTATTGAAATTATACAATAGAGGTATTTCATACAATTTCACAAGAAGAGAAAGAGAAAAAAAGAAAATGAAACCTTGAGAACATACATTATACACATAAGTAAATACGCAAAAAGGAAAAATAACATTCTGAGGTCTGTTTATCCTTGCACAAGTTTTCCATAACCAAACAAAAATAAAATACTATGGCCCAGATATTCAAAAGGGTTGCGCCATGCACAATAGGGTTGCGCCAGCGCAAGTCTGAAAATGCGCCATTCTGCGATATTCAACAGGAGGCAGCTGCGCCACCAAAAACATGCTGAGCAACAGCGCAATGATAATGAAGGCATGCATAACCGAAGGGGAGGAACCATGCACAAGGGCGAGTGTAATGTTCAAAGATTGTGCAGTAAAAGAACAGTGGTGCAAGCGAAGTTGCGCCACAGCGGAAATGAGCCAAAATAAAAAGGAGCAAGGAAGAGGCACAAGAACGCTACAGGGAAGCCACATGATGCAGGGGGAGAGACAGGCACAGGGAAACTGTGAGAAAGAGGGCAGGCCAGGGACAACAAACTGCAGAAGAGAGGCACAGGGAAAGTGTGTGCAGCCACACATCCCAGAGGACAGCACAGACAGGTGTACCCGGTGCAGGGGAGGTAGCAGTCAGGACAGCGGGGGGAACATAGCAACAGCTTCTGGGGGGAACGCAAGCCAGGGACATGGCCAGTGCCACCTTCCACATGGAGGCCGTAATGAGGGGGGTGAGAAGGCATGCAGCAGGGGAATGTGGCCGTGGAAGGGCCCGTCAGCGGTATGCCCCCAACAGGCAGTACCGAGCCCGCACCAGCTTTGAGCTGTATACAGATACTTAGATTGTGGGCCAGTACCACCTGAACAGGGCAATACTGAGGCAGCTCTGTGAGCTGTGCAGTGATGTGATGCAGGCACCCACACGACGGAGTCATGCCCTGTCAGTGGAGACAAAGGCAACAGCCTGCATGTGCTTGCTCGCCACGGGTACCTTCCAGAGACCAACCGGGGACACCACAGGCATAACACAGTCGGCCACGTCACGCATCCTCACCCAATTCCTCAGCACACTGCTGCCACGTGCTGCGGAGTACATCCATTTCTCTGGCACTGCAGCAGAGTGCACAGCAAACATTCAGGAGTTCTACAGGGTAGCACACATGCCTGGTGTGCTAGGAGCAATAGACTGCACCCATGTGGACATACGCACACCACCTGGCAATGGGGGGGGTGTCATACATGAACCGCAAGGGCTATTCCAGTATCAATTGCCAGGTGGTGTGTGATGCCAGTGGGTGCATCATCAATGTCTGTGCCACACACCCTGGAGGAGCACACGATTCATACATCTGGCACCAGTCAGCACTGTGCCACCGATTTGAGAGTGGGGACATCCCCACAGGACATCTAGTGGGTGATTATGTAAACCAAATGGACATATGTGGGCCTGGGGGGGCATGGCCAGAGGTGCCATGGGTGTGGCCCACAGGGCCTGGGGCAGGCCGAAGCTGAACATGAAACTAACCTCCACCCTCTGCACACTGGTGACAGTGGATACCCACTCCATCCCTGGCTGCTCACACCCTACCGGCGGCCCATGACCCCATCGCAGCAATGCTACAATGAGGCACATGCCACCACATGCAATGTCATTGAGCGGGTGTTCGGGATGCTGAAGGCACGTTTCCGTTGCCTGGACACCTCTGGTGGTGCCCTACAGTACAGCCCCTCAAAGGCCTGTGGGATATTCCTGTCCTGTTGCATCCTGCACAACATGGCCAAAGAATATGGGATAGCCATACAGGTCGAAGAGGGGGACAGCGTTGGGGACGCCGGTGACAATGGTGATGGGCAGCCCCCCCCTTGGCCAACAGGACCCCCGACTGATCTGGCTAGCACAGCTGCACCGGGACACAATCACAGAGGAGCACTTCAGCCAACCCAGGTAAGCCATGGTGCCATGCGCAACCACCAGTGGCTAAGGCACAACCCACCAACACACATGGAAACACACCAGGGGTGCATGCTGGCAAGGGATGTGGCAGGGCACAGAAGCACACACACACAACCAGGGATGAGTGAACATCAACACGCCTCATGGACAGACACACACACGCACACACACACAATGCACCAAACATGCACAGAGGGCAGGAGGAACACTGAGCCAGAACGCCAACCCTAGCAACACACATGTCCACGGGCCACCACGTCCACTGTCTGTCCATGTGCGTGGGTCAGATGCTGGGCACCATCGCACTTTGGTGTACAGTGCAATGCAGGCATCATCATGCACACTTACCTGCGGACAGCAGCCAGGAGGGTGTGCAGGTGCACTGTGTGTCCGCGTGCAGGGCTGGGCACCCACCTGTGCACTGCCCACCGAAACACACAATGCACACAGGGCAGCACCAGACAGTGCGCGCTCTGGGAGACAGGTCAGTCTCATGGCACAGTGCCATGGCCACCTCGGATGTGTGGGCGGCCCCACTGAGACCCGCCAGCACTGACAGACTGACCACAGGCCTCATGGGGTGGCACAGATGGTCCCCCAGGGGTTCCACTGCGCAAACGCGACTGTGCCCGCACAGGGATCACAGCACACCGAACATGCCTGCACCAGGAGTGTTCGGGATGCCCACAGCTGAACCTGGCATTGACAGGGTGGGTGTCACATGATGCCGGGAATGGGGAGTGGATAGCGCACTGCGTGGTGTGAGCAACGCATGGGCACCTGACTGTGTGCCCATTGTGGCCATGACAGCAATTAACGGCTGTGCAAGCTTGTCAATGGCAGCGGTCACATTCTCCCACAAACGGTCCATCTGTGACAGAACCCTATCGGTGTCCCTGCTGTGACACTCCTCTGCCCACTCCAGAGCCACACACAGTGCCTCCATGGACTTTACAAGCCACATCTGCAGCTGGACTGATGCTTGCAGTAGGCAGGTGTGCTCATCAAAGAGGTCATCTGCCTCCTCAGCATCCTGTCCCTCAGGGTGTGCAGGAGCCTGATGTTCAGCACCCCTTGAGGGTGGGTGCTGCACACCAGGACCAGGTATGGGCAAGTCCACAGGCGGCGCACAGATGCCACCGCTGAACCCTGAACCCCCAGTCCTGGTGGACGACTGCTGCCCCTCCATCCGCTGTGCCCAAGGGATCAGTAGGGCCGCCGCTGTGGCTACAACAGTCCCACTGTCCTGACCAGCCACCAGTGCTGCCCCACTGGTGCTGACAGGCACAGCCTGGGACTGTGCTGACATGCTGGTCCACACGGCGGCACCAGCCAGAGCCATGGGCACGAGCTGACCTGCTGTGTGTCCATTCCGTGGCACACATGTATCACTGCCCATGACGGTCGTGTTTTCATCATTGGTGCAGGTCTCTGCCCCAGCCACAGCCACAGCATGCTGGCATCTGTGGATGCCAGAATGCTGAGACACAGGAAGTGCTTCACCCACACCTGTCTTAACGACATCAGTGTGGACAGCCAGGCGGCCCCACTGTTGCAATGCTCCTCATATAGCTGTGGAGGTGGATGGTCCCTCCTCTAATTCCAGCAGACTGTCCACAGTGGACAGGGCCACCACCACTGACCCATGCTGACGCTCAGGATCTGTAAGGGAAAGCAAAGTTGCGTTACTGTGTGTGACCTACCCTGCCCCCCCATAGACTGACCATGACTTACCATGCAGTGATGGGCCACCACCTGTCTGGAAGCCACCACCCAGAACTCCCTCTATGGCACTCCGGTGCATGCTTGCAGCAAGCTTGTCCTCTGCTGATGTGAGCTGCACCACCCCCGGCTGTCTCCCGCCTGTTGCAGCACGCGCGGCCCTGATGGCAGCCACCTTCTCCTTCACCCTCCTCCTGTCAGTACCCATCTTCTTATTACACTCCTGCAAGGAGCGCTGGTGGATGCCATGCAGGTTCATGGCACGTGCAACCTCCTCCCATGCAGCAGCACGGGCCGGAGGGGTGCCCCGCTGTCCACTGAGCAGTGGCTCCTGATCCAGGTAGGCCTCAAACAGTGCCTCGGTCTTGGCCTTCGTGAAATTGGGCCTCCACTTCCACCCACCATCGTTGTCCTCCTCATCCAGAACTTGCTTGGTCATTATTCAGCCTGTAAGGATGGCAGTGGTTACCTGTGACTGTGCAGTCCAAAGCATGTCCCTGAATCCACAGTCCACACTCCCACACAGCATGCAACTCACCAATATACTGCAGTAACCAAATATGGCCACTGCAGAACTCTGTCACACTTTTATAGTGCAATCCATGCAAATTAGGTGAGGAGCAACTTTAATTAGATGCAAATTGCGGTGCTGCACCATTGAATGGCTGATCGGATGATTAGTATATGACGGCTGAATATCGTGCTTTTGTGCTTTGCGCAATTGTGTTGAATGGGCTGACCCAATGGCGCAGTTCCATGGCATGCATAGTACACCTCACTGCGCATGCCCAGGCTGCTGACGCTGGCATCTGCTGCACTGATGACGTGCTGTGCGCGATAGTCAATACAGGGCATGGCCACCATTGTGCCAGTGGCGCTATAGTGAAGGTCACTACATGGCGCTGTGACAATGGGCCTCCATAGGCGCAATGGCACAACTGCCCGATAGTCCACTGTGGCGCTGGCAAACAGGCAACCAATCGCACTATACGCATAGTCGTCCGATGGCGCTGTGCGTGGCCTTGTGCCAGAGACCCCTAACCCTGTGCCCGACCTTTGCCCCCTTGGCGCCTACGCGCTGAGGCATGGGTGCAGTCTCTCATCGCCGCTGTTCGGTAACAGCTGCTATTGAAATGGCAGCACTGTACCGCAGCATTTGCAGCGGGGGTACGCGCTGCAGAGCGCCATATTGCCTACTATAGTGGTTGAGATGGCTCGCAGGAGAGCCCCACAATGGACTGCCATTGAGTTGGCCAACCTTGTGGCTATTGTGGAGCCACACCATGGGCCTCTGTTTGGTGAGGAGGCACTGGACAGGGCCAGGACCCAGGTCTGGCAGGAGGTGGCCACTGACCTGGAGGTGGCCACTGGATGCAGGAGGACTGCGGAGCAGTGCAGACACCACTATGGGACCTCAGGAGGAGGGAGCCGGACCTACTAGCCCATCTGCGGCCTCATGCCAGGAGGGGCACGGTGCCACGTCCAGGTGGGGGATCCATCTACGCACTTGTATTGTCCATATGGGTAACAGTGTTGTATGTGTCCAGCACATAGGGAGGAGTAGTCTAGGGTTGGCGTGTATGTGTTTACAGGGTGGGGTTGGTGGGTCTGGCTGTGGGTGGGGGCACACATTGGGGCAGGGGGACTTTGCTTTGGGATTGTACTGATGTTCTTCTCTCTCCTTGTTTCCCCCACAGGCGTGGACGAGCATCGCCGGATGAGGGAGGAGCACCAGAGGGAGGAAGACAGAGCGTCAGGCAGGATGGGGACCATCACCGCTGACCTGACTGGCCTGATGAGGGTGAGTGCCATAACTCCATGATTACTATTGCATGCTATGTAACAGGGTGGGCAGCGGGGCATGGCCACCATCCATGGACACCACTGCCATGCACGCGACTTGTGACAGTCAGCACTGTCCAGTGGCACTGCATGTCTGGGAGTGCATCAGTGGTGGTTCATGCATGCACCAGGCACATGGCTATGGCACTGCCTTCACACCACATAGCCACGTTACTGTACGGCCATGGTGGTGCTGTGTAAGACATGGGCGGTGGGTGTGTGCAGTGGTCCACATGGCTGTGGCTGCCTGGGTGGGCAGGTCTTGTGGACACGGTCACTGTGGGTGGTCGCACACCATCACAGGGGCGTGGCACATGGCTGTATGCCATGCACAATGGGTGGGCTGCAGGGGGATGGACAGTCATATCTATTGACTCTGCTCCCTCATCCTAGGTGACTGGAGGCTCCTGCAGATTCAGCAGTCCATCAACGAGCTGCTCCAGGTGGCCAGGGAGACTCTGCAGCTCCTCCAGGAAATCAACCACCATGGGGTCAGGAGGAGAAGGAGGAGCAGGCATCAGCACCAGGAGGAGGAGGCCCGGGTTGGCCATTAATGTCCCCATGCCCCAACTACCACCTTCCCCCCTTTGACCTGCCCTCACACCCCTTCTTCCCTCTCCCATATGTTCACCCCTGCCCCTTACCCACCCCACCTTGTTTATGTCCTCCCCAAATGTACATAGTTCTGTACATAGTTTTGTTTTATATATTTCAATAGAAATATTTTGATATGAATATTGTGGTGGTCTCTGATTTGCAGCGGGCTATAGGTGCTCAGCTGCAGTGGTGTGCATGGCGTCTGGGGTAGTGCAGTCATGGGTTTGTGTGTATGTCCATGGGGAAGTGAGTATGGTGTGGCAGAAGCTATCAGTTGGTGTCTGTGGTGTGTGTGTTGTTCCCTGTGCAATGGATGACTGTGTGCAGTGGTCCATGGTGCATGCTCTGTATCCATGGTGCCCCTGTCAACCCGTCCATGGACTGTTCAGCTGACACCCTTGCATGTCTGTGACCTGCAAGGTCTGCTGCCATGTCAGTGGTGGTTGTCCATGCAGGGCAGACACTGTACCCGTCACAATGCTGAGTTGCCTCCTGTCACTGGTGTGGTGCATGTTTGCCTCAGGTGACACTGTGGTCTCCACGGTTGTTGTCCCACATCCATGCTGTGGCTTGTGTGTGTTGCAGGGGATGTGCACCACTGTCTGTGACTTGTGCTTCAGGTATATGATGGTGGCGTATGGGTCCACAGTGCCTGCGCAGATTGGCTGGCACTCCTGTGCCATGGAGGACTGCAGACTGTGTGTACACGGTTTCCATGGGCCCACACTGGGGACTTGGTTGCCATGCTACTGCGTGCCTGTGTTATTGTCCCCTTGGGTATGGGTGGGTGTTTGTCCCTGCACTGTGTTGCATCCGGTGTGGTGCATGCTTCCACACACCACTGTGGGTGTCAGTGCTCGCTGTTGTGGCCAGTGGTGGGTCAGGGTGTGTCACTGGACTACTGTGCAGGGTGCTGTATCACTGGTGGTGGTGTCAGGGGCACGCTCTGTCCCGTGTGGGGTACCTCTTGTGCTGACACATGGTCAGACTCTCAGCTGTGCCTCAGGGGGTTTGTGCATGGTGGCATTGTGTCTGCTGTTGTTGCATTGCCGTGTGCTGCCACCCACTGCTGGGTGCTCATGGTGGGGCTGCCTTGTATGGTTCTGTGGTGCACAAGGTTGCAATGTCACAGTGGGGGTGGTGGTATGCATGGGGTTTCCTGCTGTGATGGTCACTGCCCATGGGGGGTGTCTGGGGGTCACAGTGCAGGATGTGCTGTGCACTGGGGGAGATGGTATGGCACGGGGTGGTCTGCCGTCCTTGTGTGGCAGTCTCAGCTTGCCGGTGGGTGTGATGGGGCACCATGGCCTGGCTGTGGGTTGTATGCTTGTCTTCATGGGCCGGTGGTTATTCCAGCCTTCCCCCAGTTGTGCTGTGCTTGGGGTGTGGGGGCATGATGTCAGTTCTGCTGTGTGTTCCTGTGCCCATCTGTGGCATGGGTGGTGGGCCCCTACCTCCCTGGTTGTACAGTTACATTGCTCTGCAGCTGGGGGGGCTCCCTGCTTGCGCTATGGCGCCTCTGGACTGCTCAGCTGGATATCCCTTGTTGCGCCATAGCGCATCATATCTGCTCAGCTTCCCCTCCCTAGTTGAGCTATGGCGCAGGTTGTGCGATATTCAGATGTTGGCTGTAGGCGCCATTTGGCTTGCTCCTGTTTTGAATATCGAGTTTGTTACGCATGGGCGCAATGGACTTGTGCTTGCTCCTGCTATTGCGCACTTTTTGGGTACAGTTTGAATATCTGGGCCTTTATCTTTATTTTATAAATCAAGTTATGAAAATGCCTTTGAGTTATGCCTTTCTGTACTCTGGATGGAAAATTTAAAAAAGGCGTTTTTATTCAAGTAACTGGGGCATCTGAATCTGTAATCCAGGGTAGATTTCTCTAAGACTGCACTGAATCTCTCTGTTTTTTTTTAAGTCTGATAAATAAATAAAGCTTAATTCTACGGTAATTTTTTTGTAGGAGTTCTGTATGGGAGATGTCTTTTTGCTGTAGGGGTTACAGGCATCTGGAGTTCCAAATAAACCATTTTATAACTGCAAAAATGACATTCAAAGTGCTCATGTCCCAATTTCTCCAGGATTTGTCAAAGTGCCCATATAGGAGTATATCATCAGTAACCTTCTCAAAACATTTGACTTCCACTGTCTAGCTATAAATTTCCAAAACTCAGAAATATAATTACAAGTGAAAAATAAATGAGTTATTGTCTCCTGCTGTTGTTAGCAAGAAGGTCTGGAACATAGGCGTTCCTGCATCTGTTTGTGTTTCTGGTTTGTTTTAACAATGAGCTTACCATGACAGCAGAGCCAATGCACATCATGCATTTTCTCTGGTATTCTTGGGTTATTTAGTAATTTCAGTAAGGAGGGGAAGAGATCTACAGGACATGTTGGGAAGACTACTGATTCAGTAAAATGGCTATGTATTATGCATTTATAGAGTAGCTTTCTTATCATAGTAGTAACTACGCCACCAGACATTTGCCAGCTTTTAAGTTTGACAAAAATCTCCCTAAGGTATGGGGAGCTAACTGGAAGCATTTAACTATATGAAGGGTTTTACTACTCCACTGTGCGAACCAGGTTTCACAGGATAAGCAGTATAACGGTATCCAGGCTTTCTTAAGTTGCAAAAGGAGTGGTCTTAAATGTATTACAATATATGTACTATAAAAAAAAACACTAAGGGATTTACCATATGTAATCCCCCCCCGATTACAGAAAGATAAAGTATATTGCATTTTAGGGGGTTTAACCTACTCGCCCAGACTGCCTGAAGGAATATACTGTAAACTGTGATTTCAAGGGGTTTGGTGGGAGGAAATAGGTAACTTACAAATAAGAAGACAGGTAACAGGAATGTTTTAATTAAATGTATTTTTTTTGGGTTTACCCATATTCCATCTATTCCAGTTTTGTACATCCTGTGACCCTGGTCTATTTTAGGTTCCCAGTTTAGTAATCCTAGGTCTCCTGATCCAAAATGAATACCCAGAATAGTGATGGGCTCCATCATAATTTTTATATTTGCAATTTCTACTAGGAGGTTGTCAGGTTTCCCAAGCTGTCTGCCTATGCATTTTTGTAGGTTTAATGATGCTCCTGATAGTTTACTAAACTCATTGCATATATTCATGGCCTGTACTACTGATGCTGCATCCTTGGTTATGAAGGTTATATCATCAGCGTAGGCTGTTGCAGTATATGGGATTGTGTATGATTCAATTTGTACATGTCTAATATGTGAAGATTAATTTAGGGATCTGAATATGGGGTCAATACTGAATACATAGAGTAAGGGGCTGAGGGGGCACACTTGTCTGACTCCCCATTGTATGTGTACCATGGGACCATACCAGCCATTCATTTGTGGAGTGACTGTGGCTGTGTGGTACAGGCTTTGTATCGTATTGATAAATCTATTAGGGATACCACAATGATGTAAAGTACCCCATAGGTACTGATGATTGACCATGTCAAAAGCCTGTTTTTGATCCAAGGAGAGTACAAAACCTTCAGTATCTATCCTATTATTATGCTCTATAATTTCCCTCAAGAGAATAAGCTGGTCTACCATTTTTATCTCTGGTATTGAATATGATTGTGTGGGTGAAATCAGGTGGATGGCTGCTTGTAGTATCCTGCTGTTAAGAATTTTAGTTAGTATTTTAAAATCGGTATTTAATAAACTTATAGGCTGCTCGTTAGTCATATATTTTTTGTCCCCTTTTTTAAATAGATAAATCAACATGCCTTCCAACATGTGCAGTGGGATGGTATTGGTTTGTAGCATATGGTTAAAAGCAAATGCTAATTCCTTTGAAATTTCGTTACCTATCATTTTATTTAATTCAGGTGTTAGCCTATCCATACCAGGGGCTTTATTAGTTTTTAAGGATTTAATAACAGTTTCTATTTCGAGATGGGAGATATCTATTGTTTGATTATCCAGAATGTGGGTAGGACATGTTGGTGTCTGAAAGGAGAGTGAAGATTCAGAAAGACTATTCGTTTCCATGTGGGTTTTGTTAAATAGTCCTTCAGTGTGTTGTGTCACTATTCGTAGTATATTATGTCTGTCTGAATAAACCGTACCATCCTGGTCATATAAATGTGTAATAGATTTATTTCTGATTCTATTTTTATTATGTAAGAAGGGACAAATCACTTCTGCTTTCCCCTGAGTGCAAAAGGACTGCTGTTTCTTTAAGCTTTCCCGCTGTCTTAAGTGAAACATTTGCATTTCATGTTTAATTAGCTGGATCTGATTAGTAAAGTTATGTGTAGTGGTTCTAGCAAGGGATTGCAATTTTTGTAGTTGTTGCCTGTGTCGAAGATACTGTACATAGTCATTTTTTTTCATGATTTACTTACTGACTATAACAGTAGTCAATCAATCAAAATATTTAACCAGGCGAACATCGTTGAACAAATCTCATTTTCGAGGTGGACCTGGACATAGGTATAGGTTACATACACAATAGAAACATAATACAAGTTAAATTACAATATACATTGAACAAAAACAATGAACGCAACAATATACATTGAACAAGAACAATGAACGCAAGGATCACAGTACTAATTCTTGTTAAAACAAATATTCAGAATATATACAACAATAAACAAGATATTCGCTGCACTGCATGAAGGGCAAAATAGATATAAGATGAAAGGAGTATACAGGTTACAAAGAGAGGCTCTTTAGATTAGGTAAGAAGTAGAAGGATAGATCCACAGAGAGAGGGGGAAGGGGCAGATGCCTATGAGGGAGAAGGTAGAGGGCAGAGGTAGAGGGAGGAAAGCCAAGTGGATGATGGTAGCCATTTGATGGCCACTGATTGCAGCGTGCTGCTAAGACCACCATGGAAAAGGGCTGCAGGATGCTGGGTCAAGGTAAGGGGAGGAAGGGGATATGGGAACAGAATGAATAAGGGTCAGAGGATAACTTAGAGTGGGAGGTTCAATTCAAGTAATAAGGCGGGGTCAGGTAAAACACTTACAGGGTTCTTTGAAAGAACGAGCGTAAAGAGTTTTGATGTCGATAGTTTGATAGGGTAGACCAATTTTAATGTTTTTTGCAGCTTGTTCCAGAGTGAGGGTAATGCATAACTTAAGGATGTCCTACCAAAGCGCGATCTGACCTTTGGTATAATAAAGGAGATATAGGAGGCACTCCTCAAAGCATATTGGCCTACCATGCTGAGGGGCAGACAGTCCAAGACATATTGTGGCAGCTTCTTAGAAATAGCTCTGAAGGTCCAAAGGGTGGCATTCCTCTGTCTTCTATATTTGAAGGATGACCATCCCACAACGGCATATAGGGAGCAGTGATGCGTAGCGAAGGGAGGCCGGTAATGAACCTTAAGGCTGTATGATAAAGTGTGTCCAGCTTGACCAGTGCAGAGGCGGGGCCTTGACTGTAAAGAAGTCTGCATAGTCCAACAATGTTAAGAAAGTGGATTGGTCTAATCGCTTCTTAACCTCCCATGTAAGCAGGTGATTAATCCTATAGAAGAGACCAAGCCTCTGTCTAAGCTTTTTTAAAAGTTCTTCAGTAGTAGTCTTAGATCTTGTTTCGTATCTTCCCACCAGGAGGCAGGATTGTCATACATTTATATTATGGATTTTTTGTAGTCAGAAAATATAGTATGCTTTGAAGAACTTCTGGTTTGGATAATAAAGAGGAGTTAAATTTCCATGAGCCAAGACCTTGTTTAAGGGTTGTTAAAGGACCTAACTGTAATTTGAGATGTTTATGGTCTGAAAATTCGACCTCCTCTACTGACGTGGAAGAGGTATGCAGTGATGGTGTTATGAAAAGAAAATCAATTCTTGTAGCTAGTGTTCCTTTTTGAAAAGTAGGTGTAGTAGGTGTATTGTTACAAAACATGTGTGCGTCAATCAGGTTTGAGTCCTGGATGATGCTCTTTAAAGTGGACGTGTCACAGAATATTTTCTTGTTTTTGGTATTTTTACCTCTATTATGAGTATTCATTCCATAGTTAAAGTCTCCCCCTAATATTACAAAATGAGAGGAGTACAGATACGGTTGTATAGCCTGAAATAAGCTGATTCTGTCTGTTTTTGTTTGTGTTGCATATATATTTCTAAATCTATAATATTCTTGATTGATTCTTGTGTCTAAAACTAAAGCCCTTCCAGGCAGAAGATCACTTAGGTTTATGAAATGAGCTTGTATAGTGTTCCTAAATAGTATGCCCACCCCTGAATAGGTGTCCATCCCTACTGACCAGTATGAGGGGCCTACGAGCCATGTTTTAATTGCTGTATTTATTTCTGCTATAGTGTGTAATCTTGTACCTTGTAAAAATAGAACATCAAAGGAGCTGGAAAGTAGGTAAGACATAACTATTTGTCTTTCCCTACAGCTCTTTATGCTGTTCACATTGACAGTGCCAATGGCTAGTGGTGTTTGTGTCATGGAACAAAGTTTTGTTGGGGGAAAAGAAACTGGTCCTCTCTGCCTAATTTATTATCAAGGAGGTTTTTGTTGGCTTTACGGGGTTTCCTTTGCTTTTTCACAGCTTTCTGAGGAATCAGGACACTGCCATCCCGATCACCTGTGGGGTCAGGTTGAGAGGACCAAAGGAGAGAGTCCTCAGAGTCAGCATCAGACACCTCAGAAATATTTTGAAAAGTGTCAGACCTGTCGGATAAAGGCAGCTCACTGGTTTTTGACATCTGTGGGGCTGGCTGATTCTGGGTCTGACTACGCCTGGTTATCCTTTTACTCTTAGCTACCGGTTGCTGGCGGGGGTGGCATGGTTGTAGGATTTGTTGAGGTAGACTCTCTAGGTGGGGATGGGGGGGTTCCTGCTCCATGATTGCTACACTGTCTGAAAGACCTTCTCCCGTTTGTTCTGTTGTTAAATTCACTACTGGCTGCTGCTCCTGTTCTGGGGGAGGAGGAGTAGGAATTCTGGAATCCATGGGATGTGCTCTTTGGAAAGTGGCTCTTTGTGCAATAGCTATTAAAAGGCATTGTTCTGAATCGTCTGTGGGGTCTGCTTGGTTGTGAGCCGCCCAGGAACAACTCTGATAAGTATGGCCTAAACTATCACAGAGATTACATTTTGGTTCATTTAGGCAGTGACCACTGGTATGGCTTAGTTCCTGACATAAGGTACATTTGAGTCGGTCACAGATACTACTTAGATGGGCTGTAGATCCACATTTATAGCAGGCCTTTGATTGGCCTGCGTAAAATAGAACTCTGCTGTCTCTGCCAAGAAAGAAACAGGTAGGTAAATGACATAAACCAACATGTAAGGAGTGTAACATTACCTTCACCCTCCACCCCCAGTCAAAATGTGCTCTGTGTCAAAAATTGCCTCAGGGGCACTCAGCACATTGCATCTTTGTTTTAACTAGTAGGTTAAATCAGTCACGCTGACCCCCTCATTTCTAAACAAAACAGTTATTGTTTTATAAGCTGGCTTTGTCAGAGGAATAGCCTCAAAGGGGACCCACAAAGGAGTTTGTTTTAAGGCTTGAAACCGAGTCCAGAACCTCTGAAGTCCTGCATTAAGCTTAAAACTAACATCAAATGTTGCTTCACCTGAGACGTGAATCAGTGCGTGGATTTCATTTGCAAAGAACTTCATGGAGTCTTTTAATAAAGTTTTGGCAACAAATAATCAGTCTGGGAGTGTATCCATACCTCCTTTGTGCAGGAGTCTGACAGTGTTATGTCTCTTAGCAGGGTAAATAGGTTGGTGAAATAGTGAAGCATAGGGTCTGGTAGCTGTTCTGTTTATTCCATTTAAAGGTGCTTCTGGGTGCACCTCTGTTGCAGCTGTTTGTGCCGTGGAGGATAATTCCTTAGAAGTAGAGGCCGCAGATGGCTCCAAAACAGTAGTCTCCATATTTGACACCGCTTCTTGCTGCAGTGGTCTATCATTATTACAAGAGAGTACAGGATTGTTAGTAAGCTTGAGTTCCTCTGGTAAAATTAGAGGGGAGTCTGAAGTCATAGGGGTAATATTTGCAACTTGCATAGACTGTTCATGACTTTCGTCATTATGTGCATTAGCTGTTTGGTACCTTTCAGTGATTACAGGCTCTTTCAGTGGAGAAGTAATGATTGGGGTTGGACCAGAGATCCACTTACCAGACTCAGTTTGTTTCCAGCCGGCTTGTTTCAGTGCTGAATCAACTGACCATTGTTCTGCAATTGATGCGTCCATTCCAGAAGTTGGAGACCATCTTAGGCCAGATGTAGCATCTGTATTTGCCATTTCCAGTGCTTCCCCGATGTGTCCATCTGGCTGAGGCGACTGCCACTTTTGCTGAGGTTTGTTTCGAGGGTGCGGAAACATCGGTCGCTTGGATGTCTGTCATAGGATCAATTTTTGCCGCAACATGGCTGCCTGTGGCAGATTGCAATGTGCTTGCAGCTGTAGGCAGCCACTTTACTGAGTTGGGTGTGGCCGCATCAATTTCTGTGCATACCGTGGAAAGTGCTCTGGAGAGCTCTTGACGGCATAGTACATGGTGCTTTTCTTCTTGCAATAGTGCTTGTAAATGATATGCTGAAAGGTTATTCATTTGCATACCGGCAATGGTAATATTCAGTCCCATTTCTATTGCATTACTCCCTTGACTGTCAGTTAATGGCAAATCCTTTCTTTCTTTCTCTGGAAACAGTAGAAGTTTTCTCAGTACCTTCAGCGACATCATAATAGAGATCGGCCTCATGCAAAGGTGAGGCAGGGAAGGAGACCTGCTTCCCAGCCTCCAACACATCCATCAGCTCCTCCATCTCCACCAAAGTGGCCATCTTGGCAGAATGCCAGGATGACAAAGGCTCCCCTAGAGGCAAGTAGGGGGATTTCCTCGGTGCCCTGGCCAAATTTCCCCCCACTCACTAAAAATACCACCAACAGCTTAATCTGGTTCAAGGTAAATTAGGATTCATCTGTATCCCCCTCCCCTGGGTCATGCCTGAAAATAGGCAGAATTTTTCTAGTGCACTTACCCGGTCAACAAAAAACTAAAAAAAGGGGAAAAAAAAGGAAATCCCACTCCACTGCATGTCAGAGCTCTCATGATTGAGCCGGGTGGTGCCTAATCTTACTTCACTGTTCCTTATCAGGGTAGGGACATAGCACAGAACAGATGAGGGAGTCTAACCTAACTACTTTCTAGCTCTAGCTTGAATGGCCACCCTCGGTAATAATCCACCAGGTTTGGAAATGTGACAGTTCCTTCACAACAGCAATGGAAGAAGTCTCTGCAGTTCAGCAATGAGTGTGTGGTGATCAGCACCAGTTCGATGCAGGATGTCACAATCCAGAGGCACACCACATGACTTTGGCTCAGTTAGCACAGTTCCGAGGCAATGAACTTAGTTTGAGAGCAGATAGTACAATCCTGAGGCAATTGGCACAGTTCCAAAACATTTAATATAGTTCTGGGGGCATTTAACACAGTTCTGGGGCAATTGACACAGTTCTGGGTCATTTAATGCAGTTTCAGGGCAGTTAACACTGTTCTGGGGCAATTGATATAGTTCCAGGGCAACTGATACAGCTCTGGGGCAATTGACAGAGTTCCAGGGCAACTGACACAGTTCCAGGGTGATTGATACAGTTCCAGGGCAACAGACACAATTCCATGGCAACTGACACAGTTCCAGGACAATTGATACAGTTCTGGGGCAATTGACACTTTTCAGAGCAACTAATGCAGTTCCAGGTCATTTAACACAGTTCCAGGGCAACTGACACAGTTCCAGGGTAACTGATACCTTCTAGGGCAATTAACACTTTTCAGGGCAATTAATACAATTCCAGGTCATTTAACACAGTTCCAGGACAATTTACTTAGTTCCAGGGCAATGGACACAGTTTCATAGCAATTACAATTCAGCAATTCAGTAAAATAACAGGAGCATTATGCATTGATAACCCGGGTGTCCTCATTTCCCAGCCTCAACAGAATCTCTCACTTTACTTGCCTTCTTACTGGGCTTATTGCCCACTCCAACTCTCAGCCTCCTCTATGTGCGGTCTGGAGGTAGGAGGAACCAGGGAATGCCCACCCCAAGTGCAGCCAACAAGAAACAGGAATGCCCATTCTATAGGATCTACTGCAGCACTTGGGAGCTTGCTCATAAATATTTATATATGTAAATGAGGCAATGTCCTGTCACTCCTCCCCATGGGCTTAAATTTGTGTAGTGCCACCTCTTTTGTTCTGCTCCCTTACTGGAGCCTGATTTAAATAGTTTTAAATAAATTAGTATAAAGCTGCCCTTGAGCAGTCCCTTTACTTCTGGGGCTTTCCCTTGCCCCTGTCCAGCCATCTTTAGTGCCCAAATTAAAAAAAACTTTATTTTTTTCCTTGTTTAATTTAGTCCTGGCGGACAGCAACTGCCCACTGGCGCTGCCGCCGACTCACTGCCCCGATCTGAGGAGACGAAATAAGAGGAGGCAGGAGGGTTTGTTGCTGGCTGCAGGCAGACTGGTGGCAGGCAGTAAGGAGGATGACTATGGGGCCTTGTGGGCCTTCTCTGCTGACACACATCTGACAGGATGCAGCTATTTGCTCAAAACTATGGCCACTGGAAGGGAACTTGGTTTTTTTTTTCCCATTTAACTAAACAACATATGGGGTTAGACAGAGCCCACACCACGGCCATGCATGCTACCGCTACTGGAGCCATCGACACACTAGCGGACCGCTCAACAGCTGGGACCTGATACCTGCACTGAGGGATGAGAGGAGGACAGCAGGTACCCTCGTTTAATCTATGCTACTGACCTGCATCCCCTCTCTCATCTTTTCTGGATGCCTGAGAGTGCTTCTGGCTGCACTTCTCTTCTGTGATGTCTGACAGCATTCGTCTGGGTTCTTCACTGCCCAACCACTCAGCTCGCAACTCACGGGCACTTCTTCCGGTACCAGCAAACTGTGTCCAGTGTTCGGGACACAGTGTCCCTGGAAATGCTAATTCCACCAACAGTCCAGCATGGCCTGGACTTCCAAATGATGCCCTGGCTCAGGCTACTTGCTTGGGGGATGGGGGGTTCATGAATGGTGCAAGTGGCCAGGGACAAAAAAGAAAAGCAAAAAACATTTTTTTTACATTCCCACAAACCGTTCTTGCCCATGGCATTCCTGTAGGGCACCAGTTTGGGACACTACATGTGTTATTCTCAGGAGGAGATTCTTTTGACAACCTACTGTTACTGGTAAACAACAAACCTATCTTTTTATGGATATGTCCGCCATACAGCCACACACAGTGGGTGAGTGCAAAGCAGTAAATGCCTCCACATGGGAGGGATGGGACAGAGGAGGACAATTCCCCTAAGACAGTAGACCCTGCAGAACAGCCAGCTCCAACCCAGTATGAGATGCTAGATCCAGACTGCAGTGTTTGGATCTTACTCCAGGAAGTGGCTGAACAGACTGGTTCACAAAGTGGAAAACCTGGGTATAACTGGTCATGTAATACAATGGATTAGAAACTGGTTGCAGAGCAGGAAATATAGGATTATAATAAATGGCAATCTATCCACATGGAAACTGACCAGTGGAGTACTGCAAGGTTCTGTACTGTGTGACTTGGGGTGAGAAAAGATTGCCAGAGGAAAATTCTGTTTGGCTTTGATTCTGGGGCAGTTGTTTTTTCAGTTTCACTTTGAGATTTCAGCAGCAGCAGGTGGTGTATTGGCACGGTAGTGCTGTGGATTGCTCTTCTTGAGGTAACATTATGGAGTCTGCAACCAACAAAGGCCATGCCTGCTGAGGTAGGGTAATAAATATTCATTGCTGACCTCAAAGCTTATACCCCCTGTAGTGTGCTTCACATCCATGCCAATTACCACATTCCCCTTGGCCTCATTGATTTTCAAATGATATTTATTACCCCTAACAAAAAAAAAGAATGCATCAACATACAAAACAAATTAAAACAGATTAAATCTAGGCATGTAAACTGCCATTCATGGCTACTCATTTACTTAGTAAGACTGCAGCATCCATCAATGCATATTTTCTTTTATTTTTTTTTTACACACACACACGCACGCACGCACACACACACAGTAAAAACTATGTTACTGCATCAGATAGGGTTTAGGCATAAAACATCAAAAGTAGGGCAATGCAACATTAGGGTACAAAGTCCACTGCGCCTTGGCGAATGTGTGGCGTGGTGTTTCTTGACGTTTGAACAATCATGTGATGCAGAGCTGATGTTGCTCTAACTTCAACACCATCTGTCCAGGCACAGAAAAATTGTCACACACCAATGCTTGAAGAAAGGATGCCACAGTTCGGCAATGCCAATGCTGCATCGTGTGGTCATTCAAACCCTGAGAAACACCATGCCAAACATTCACCAAGGCTCAGGAGACTTCGTATCCTAGCATTGCATTTCCTGCTTTTGATGCTTCATCCTGCCCTATCCCAGTGACATTATTATCACTTTTGTTTTAAAATATATATATTTATGCAATAGGTGTGGACCCAGAAAGAGTGTAATCGGTCCATTTATTTCCACTAGTGTTAAATGAATTGTGGAACCTTGGATTTATTGCACTCCCTCTTTCCCTGAAACCTGCTTTCAGTTTCACAGAGCACTTTCATTTAGCACTCACACAGCTCCACTGCAGTCCCACATGATTGCTGTCTATTGTCCTCTGCCTTCTCATCTGACAGCTTCAGCTCCAACTGTACTCTCCACATACAAACCACATAATTTTTTTTAAACTTTGTTTTTTATCACCCACTTAGGGGCTTAGTGGCAGTTGTACCAACCATCCATGCTCACCCCTTATCAGGGTCATGCAACATGACAATGGGGGCTTTGAATCTTGGAGTGTCCACCGGAAGCCTGATCCCTAAGGATGCTGGCACAAGGATGAAAGTTCAGGCTGTAGATGTGCTGACACATGTCTCAGCCAAGTGCCTAACAGCATCCTCCCTACAACAAACACCGCTAGTCTCAAGCCACCACCTGTGAATTCACCGGTGATGGGAACAGGGTGGTGTGACAGCCCTCGGAGGAGGAGAGAATCCTGTGGGATGCTGAAACCTCCTCCCCCCAGTCAGCCCCCAACAACCCAGGCTTGTTCCTGAACCTGGGTCATCAGCATCGCAAGTAGTAGCGCTACCGCTAAGCCAATGGGCCAGCGACAAACCACATTATTTAAAAAAAAAGATTTACTTCTTGAAACTTGTCTTTTTGCTCAGCTGCTCATTGTTCGCACGCTCACCCATTCTCTGACCCACCTGCTCGCACATCTGCAAAGCTGCTCACACATTGATCTCGATTTCTGATAACATTTTTTTATTTTGAAACAAAAAATGCACCCGCAGGGTCCACGATGCCAGCTACACATCATACAAAACTGGCACAGAGACTCCTATACATTACTTGCTCTCACTAAGAGCAGCCGCCATCTTGAGCTGATATTTTTCAAGTTCATTCGCTCTCAGTCAATCAAAGAAGACATCTAAATGTCATGATGTCAAACGCACGCTATGTGTCTGTATCAAACCCTAACAACCATAGTAACCACTAAAATTGGCATAGTAATACTGGCCTCAAAACAAATGTTAAATAAATTATTTACCTGCACTTGAGCAGTTTGACCTCTGACACCACACTCGTGGCTTATGCCACTCGTGAGGTTACCCGAGGTCAAACTGCTCTTGTGCATATAAATCATTCATTTAACTTGTCCCCAGCGCATATCCTATATATATTTTATGTAAGTATAATTGTCCTGGTAGTCTATTGGCTCCCCTTCCCACCCATTCCCAGTATCATAATATAAAATATATATATTTTATATAACTATAATTGCCTGGTAGTCTATCGGTTCCCCCTTCCATCCATTCCCAGTGCCATAATTATAAAACAGCAATTACCCTGGTACCCTCATAGTTTATTGTCTCCCCACCACCTGACCCAGTGCCATTGTTTAAAAAACATTTCCTTGGCTCTAGTGATCCCTTGCCTCCCACCTCGATCCCCTGGTATATGTCTCCCTGGTGTCCAATAGCACCCCCTTGGAAGTGCACCCCCCCTCACCTACCCTGGAATGGTAGCTGGCATCCTTTTTTCTGTAGCTCCTGACAAGTGAAGGGTTCTGCTGTGACAACCCTGAGGATGGAGAACAGGGGAAATAATGGGGAAGGGTATTAAAAAAACACACTGGCAATCAAGAGTTATTTCATGTTCCTATTCTTCAAACCCTTATTTCAGCCTTGAACTTATGTAGCAGCCCCTTTGTCTCACCTTGGCTGCTCCGGGGCCCTCGGAGTCCACACCACACACTACCCGAGGGGGCTGGCCTGGGTTCCCTATGATTCAGTAAGTAGTGGCATGGTGCCTCCACCTGGGGCCATGGCCGGGGATACCTGTGGGCAAAGTGCAGGTTACCACCTCCCGTGAAAATACAATTAGCTGCCCCACCACTCTTCCCCACACAACAGCAGTCCCCCAGCCACAGTAACACTACCACAATAAGCCACAGCAACAATAGATGACAGGCTAACAGTGAAGGTATTTATTAGGGATGGAGGAAAAAGGGAAAATATCAAACAGAACAACATCTTGCAGATTGAAAATACCCCCCACTCCAACCCCAGCCTCCCACCACAGGGTACACCCAGAAATGTCACTTGATGCGGTGGGTACCTCACCAGAAGGAGAAGCAGGCCTGGGGGTTTTCGTCCAGGCCCAAACAACTTTAAACTGGTTTTAACTTTAGACTTACTGCCAATGCACAGATCTGTACTTGGCACAGTCCAGCCAGGGCTACCCCCATTAACCTAACTAGCTAGCTAACTAGCTAATAAAACTCCCCAAAGCCGCAGCTCGGGATAGTTACAGTTCAGAAGTTCAAGGGGGGGGTTGGATTTCAGCCTGCTGGGTTGCAGGCAAACTAGCAGTTACACAGTATGGTGAAGGTATCCAGATGATGTAGAACCACAAGGCCACAGACCTGGATGACTGGAGAAAGTGAAAAAGCTGTTCTTCACCTGCTTGGCCTTGCCATCTTTGTCCAGGGGACTTTGTAGACAGTTTTCACCAGGCAGGCCTCTCGTCATCTTCTGCCGCTGGTCCTCTTCCTCTTCTTTGGTCTAGGGATTAATGGATGTAGTCCCCTAGACTCCTTTGTTGCACACCCTGGACAAGCAGTTACAGCTGGGCTTTTACACTGTCTTTTGACCTAGTGCTCTCGCTCTTAGTTTCTCTATTCCCAGAGGTGCTGGCCTTTTCAAAGTCCTTAGCCACAGCACACTCAGGCTCTCCCCTTGCTGGAATCTGCACTCACCCCAATTACTCCTCCAAGGGGGGACACAGTAGCTCATTCTTGTAAGAGTTTCAGTCTGGGAACATCAGGCAGCACACCCACACACGATTTCTCAGTTTGCACTGCAGCTTTCAGCTTTCTCTCTCTCTGCTTGAGCACTCCAGCGCCTAGCTGTCTGCAGCACACTCCAAAACCTTTCTCTTGTTTCTGGCTGCAGCACCCCAAGCTTTATAGCTTGCTATTCTTTCCTGTGGCTGGGTGGGTTAGGCCTGGGAATCTGCATGCAACTCCGGGCTTGGAAGCCCACGCATCCTCTCTCCACTTCCACTGTGGCTGCTCCCCCCCTCATGGGCAAAACAGTCCTATTTATCCTCTCTGGTAGCTCTTCTCCTCATTGGCTGCCACTTCCCAGGCAAAATCTGTGCCCTTTAGCCTTTACCCAGCAGTCCTCTGTTTTTTTGTAGTTCTAGAGGGGGCTGCCATTACTGTTTACACTGTGCCCCATAACAGTCCAGTCCTTAATTTTAATACATATGCCCTTAACAGGGCTGAAAACAGTTCTCCCCCTAAACCAGAGGCTTTCTGGTTTTTACTTCTTTTGGTCCCCAGCTCCGCTACCTACCCTGGAGACGGGGATAGCTTTTATTGACAGCTGCTGGCCGAAATGCTCACATGGAACCATGGCTCCTTTAACTGTCAGTCCCGATTGGCTGTGCATGCACAGTAGAGTATGGGCTGCCATCTTCTTTATTTACTTCTCGGCGGTCCAGCTTCTCGGAGCCCACCGGACCACTGAAACACTCTCTTATTACACCCAGAGGCGTGAAACAGTAATCAGACATCAGCCCCTCTCGAGGCATAGGCCGGGGTCACAGGACTGCCATGGTTGCAGCCGCAAAACACCAACGGGGCCGGCTGGCCCGAATCCCACCAGGACCACTGCCAAGGGCAGCAGAGAGGGAGTAGGGCTGTAGGGGCTTACATTTAAAAAGAGAATTCAACATTCTCCCAGTTTAATGGACTTACTTCCAGTTTAAACAATTTGTTTTCACGTAAGTTCATTGTACACTTACAGGTCTGGTTAGGCCATCTATCCCAACTTCCCAATTGTATGCACCTGTAGGGACTTCACATCACTTTGTTAAAGTGACTTTCCTGTATCCAGGAAAGCATTTGAAACGCAATATTCATACACAGTTATTTCATTATTTTTTCTGTGTTTATAAAATGGCATTGGAAAACCCACAAACATGGTTGGTTGAAACATGTCATGTGATTATGCATTAAGCAGGGAATAAGGCATGGCAGAGGTGGCTTATGCTATGTTTACATACTGACTGGTGGGTTGGAGTCCTGAGCCAGTGGGCGAGGGACTTCAATGACAAGAGGTACATTGACAAGCATAATCCCTCCATGGAGTTGCCTTATTCTACTAATAAAATGCATAGTAATGTTAGTTTTTTTAGCAGTGTAGCAGTGTTGTAATGTGGTGCTGTATCTATAAATGGACAGTTTTAGGGAATTAGCATCAGTTGGATATGCAGCAGGAATTAGGTTCTCACTGGATCGCATCACTAGTTGGATGCAGTTGTGCTGCAGGGAGTGGGTTATGGTTGCATGGTTATAGGAGGTCCCATTGCTTTAAATAGGTATTTCTAAAATTTAACTTCCTGAACTTTTCCTGTGATCTGTGAGACTGATCTGGAAGCCTGGGCTGTACTTTCTTTACTTTCCATGTGATCTAAGTCTGATCTGGCAGCCTTGGCTGTTCAGTAGATGTCATGTGATCCAACTCAGGTGCATTGCAGTGAAGTTAATTATGAGGTTGAAGAAGGGAGTTTGTGACTGTCTTGTATTTGTTTCTGCATGCCAAAAAGGTACTTGGATATTTTATATTTTACTAGCTTTTAGAGCAATGTTTGCATAAGTTTTGTTGATGGTTTGGTGCTGTGTGTATATATATATTATATATATATATATATATATATATATATATATATATATATATATGACGTGGAACCTTTGTATACGACGTGGAACCTTTGTAAAAGAGCTTGTCTCAAAGGTCTTTTACTAATCACTAAATAAAAATAATAAATATATATATATATACATAAAATATATATATATATATATTCTTGACAAAAAATCTTCATTGATGCATCAGTTACGGTTCCAGAAAGAAAAGTTTGGATATGTGCTGTTAGGGTTTCAAACCCTAACACCCCACCCCCATCGTGCAGGCAGCAACAGGTGTGGGGGTGTGCCTTGGGGTTGTCGGCCCTAACGCTCACTCCATTCCATGTGTAAGTAAGCTGAGATGGTTACAGTATAGGAGAATGGGGCGAGCGTTAGGGTTGACAACCCCAAGGCACACCCACATTTCCAAACTTTTGTCACTGGAACCATAACGGATGCATTAACAAAGTTCTTTGCCAAGAATTTCCTTACTTTTTGAGAAAGTATGATTGTAATAGGACTGTGGGTAAGGATAACACTGGGCACAGTATATCAGGTACAACACACCTCGGTGTGTATTTTATACAAAAGTATAAAAATAATAAATAAATGCAATATTTATAAACCAAATAAAGAAAAATAATAGCACAATGCTATTTCCTTTAAGTAGATTCACCTTCCTTCAGTTTTCAAAGACAGTTTTCTATGTAACACTGTGTCCTAATCCATTTATGCAAGACGTGGAGCCTTTGCAAATGAGTCTCTGACTCAAAGGGTTGTAATTCCTAGACCTTAAATAAAATAAAAACAAACAAACAAAAAAAAAACAGTCAATTCAGCTTTTCCTGCTGTGTTGCTACCAGTACCTATCTAGGTACAGGTCCTTCCTCTTGTCTTACTTCAGACAAGCGAGATCAGCTCATCTGCCTATGCATGGGTTTGGGGGATTTATATAGCTCTCCCACCTAATTTTAGGCCCGCCCAGAAAAGATAATTAAACAGTTTGTCTCTTTAGAGGCTCATAACTAGGCCTATACAAAAAAAATAGTTGTTTCTAAGCCTGGATTATAGGGAGCTTTCCAACAATATAAACTAATACAAATAACCATTTCTCTGGCCAGTGTTATTACCTTGTTAAACATAAGGGTGCATTATGTAAGTGAACTCCTCCCACTGGTCAGAATGGTTATGCACCAATTCATTATAGATATAGGCCACTAGGGGCCGCTACCTTCCTATCTACATGCCTGGACATGCCGCTTCATGTCTGAGCGTGTTGTTTCAGGGGACTTCCTGCTTCAGTCATTATTTTATCAGTTTTAGCCTTTTTATTTTATACTGGGGGCTAACCTAAGAACATTTTAAATGCACATATGCACTTTATATTGTTCCAAACACACTTTTATTCATTCACAGGCATTGTACGCCCTACAAACACCTTAATAATTATGTTGTCAGCTGGCATGCTGGACTTGGACGTGGTGCTACATGGGAATGGGGGTGAGGGATGGATAAATTGAATAGGAAAAATAAGGTAGTAGGAAAAAGGAATAGAGAGAAAGAAAAAACTGACGTAGATGGCCAACCTGCAACAGGGCTAGAAAAAGACAAAGGATAGGTAAAGAAGTATTGTTGCACAACAGATTTATAGTAGGAAGAAAAAAGATGATAGGACAGACATCCCTCCACCGGGGTACAAGGCCTGGCAGAATGCAGTTCTGCCACAATGATCATAGCCTTCTTTGTTTGAGGGAGCGCAGGGCGCTCCCATGTCTCCACTGATGCATACATGTATGTTGCCGAGCAAGTATTTCAGCCAAAAGAGCAACCAAATTTTCGGCACAGCCATGTTATTACCCCACCTCATGAATGCTGGGCTGAGAATTTTTAAATGTCCTCCAAAGCGACATACCGCACCACCACAACGTCATTCCACACCACAGGTGACAAAACACATTTTGGCCAGGAACTTGAAAACTGACAGCTGTCAGATTTATCACATACTAACATACTAAAATGCCAGCAGAATAGGCCTAATGGTCTTTCATGTCTGCTCATTTGGTCAGCCCCCACCCTGAGAGCTGACCTTGCTGCCCTCCTTGTCCTCTCTGGCTTCTCCCTTCCCAGTCCCGGATATTCCCACTGCACAGGACTTTGCATCCAGAACCCTTCCCCTGTACCTGTCCCACCCCCTCTTGAACCCCTCCACCATCTCTGCCACCACCAGCCCACTGGGCAGTGCATTCCATGGCTCCACCACCCTCTCAGTGAAGTAGCACCTCCTCCTTTCTCTCCTGAATCTCCCCCCCTCCAGCTACCACCCATGCCTTCTAGTTGCCCCCCCTTCCTTCAGAGCACCTTGACTGCATCTCCCCTATTTAACCCTTTCATGTACTTGAAGACCTCTATCATGTCCCCCCGGTCCCTTCTGTCTTCCAATGTGTACATATTTAGCTCTTCGAGCCTCTCCTCATAGGTCCTGTCCCCCAAGCCCCAGATCATTTTGGCTGCCCTCCTTTGGACCCTCTCCAGGAGTTCAATGTCCCTCTTTAAGTGTGGCCTCCAAAACTGCACGCAGTACTCAAGGTGTGGCCTCACCAAGCAGTTATACAGGGGGAGTATGATGTAAAGAAATGGCTATGTTGAAAATTTGGGGTGAAAATACTAAAAATTACAAAAGTTAGGAGCGAGTATAGTGAAATGTCAACAGATGTGCACAACTTTGCCATTTTAACACATTTTGACCACAAATTTTCAACTTACCCTTCTTATGACCCCACCTCATGAACAAGTATGGTGAAAATTTTCAAATTTGTCCCAAAAGATGATTTTGCCAACTGACTGCGAAAGCACCTTTCAGACAGTATTTGGGCAATGACACCAACATTTTTCATGAGGAGGGGTCCCAAAAAGGATATATTAACAATTTTCTGTCAAAATCTTTTAAAATGACAAAGTTTTGCACCAAAATTGAAAACCCCATTGAAATATATTTAACTGCATTAACCTTAGTTTGTCAATTCCCTGGTAGTCTAGTGGTCCCGTCCCCTTCCCCCTGATGTCCTGTCACCTTCCCCTTATTGTAGAAATATTCACTCGTAGTATAATGTTTCCTTCCCCTCCCCCGATGTCTGATTGCCATCCCGTTATTTCTACAAGTATTCCTTGGTAGTCTAGTGGACCCACCCCCCTCCCTGATCACCGATTGCCCTCCCAGTATTGAGAAAATATTTCCTGGTAGTCAAGTGGTCCCACCCCTCTCCAATTGCCATCCGGTATTCAGAAAAGTACTCCCTGGTAGTTTAATGGTCCCACCCACCCCTTCCCGCCTCCCCATTGTCCTCCTGGTATTTTTTTTATAAACTTCTCAGGTAGTCTAGTGATCCCAACCCATCCCTGATCCCGGTCCCCTGAAAGAGCAAAAAAAAAAAAAAGATAACCTTGGGGGTCCAATGGACCCACCACCCTGTCAGGTACTAACTGGCAAGTATTTTGGCCATAAGATGCCGAGGGCCAGATATTCAAAACTTTGCACTGGGCACAAACCGTTTGCGCAGGTTTAGTGCCGGGTTAGCATGGATCCACTATATTCAAAAGGTCAAATAGTGCGCGCAAACTGCATTAGCGCTGGGCAAAAGTATAATATATGTAAGGGGCAAACTGAGGGGGCATGTCAGCACAGTGCTATATTCAGCGACTAGTGCCATGCAAAGTGGTTTTGTGTGATGTTAGCGTAACACTTTGTGTAGTACAAATTACCGCCCAGGAAAAGGTAGTCTTAACTCTGTGCAAACCAGCTTTGTGCGACTTTGTGGCAGTGCACAGCATTTGCGTGACTTTTGCACGGCTTTGTGCGACCCCCTAACCAGTAAGTATGACCAAGGCCCCTAGAATTCTGCGGCTGCAGAATTTTGCACATAACTTGCAATCTACCGCAGAACTTCTGCAGTGCCGCAGAATTCACTCTTCTTGGTGATTTTTTTGTTAATATTTCTGTTTATCCATAGACTCTGGTTCCCTTCCCCTCTTTTTATATCCAAAACCCCCTCTATGCTCAGAATGTGATGTTATCATTGCTATAACATCATACATAGCTAATGAAATGGCTGCATTCTGCAACAGAAATGAACAGTCACTTATCTACCACAGCTCCCACTGCCAGAGACGGTGGCACAGCACATCATGCATGGTGATATTTGCTCAACCTGCACTACAGCCTAATACAATTTTCAGTCTTACATTATTGCACTTGGGTCAACTTAAACAAAACCTTGTCAATAGCAAAGACCTGTTAAGTCCATACCTCACTTTGTACAAACTTACTTGTGGCTTTAAGGTATAGCGAAGCCATTTGAAATGAATAACTGGTAAAATGAATTTAACTGTCATTTTTAAGAAAAATAAAGTAATTATGCCCAGAAAAGTAGAATATAATAATGTGTAGACCTGCTGAAAGAACAGACCTGTTAAATAAATAATTGCACTGTATGCATTTTTGCCAGGGTTATTGATTACATATTGTCACTGGTTGATAGAGTCACCCAAACGTTATGGAGAAATGTGTTCAGGGCCAGTTGTTGGGCCTGAGGGCAGCATGCTGTGTTTCCGTGCCAGCAATTCAGGTTCAAAGATTAGCTCCGGGAACTGGCTGGGCAGCACAAGGACTGGTGGAAAACATCACTGCTCTGAGCCTGGGAAGGTATGGTGCAGTGTTCTGTCACACGGTGGACACATTGTGATGGGCTGGAGAGCTCTATCTCACAATCAGTTCACATGCATGTCATGGCCTGATGGTGTTACGTAGTATGTGAGGGGAAGCAGGTTGGCATGAAAAAATGAATTTTGCAATAACTCTTCTATTCCGTTTATTCCATTTCCGATGGGACCTGTATGAATGAGGATGCAATTTCATGGAAGTTAAAATACACACACACACACACACACACACATATAGTCTCTCTCTCTCTCTCTCTCTCTCTCTACACACACACACACACACACACACACACACACACACACACACACACACACACATATTTGTAAGTATGTTACAGACTGCATATAAATATATAAGTGATATACAGTGGGAACTTCATGAGTGGTGTAGAAAGCACATACAAATATATAAGTGTTAGAGTGGCGACCTCATTAGTGGGATAGATAGCATGCATATGGAAATACCTTATTTATCACATAAGATCCCCTCTGCATATTTCATTTATGCAATAGGCTAGGACCTTAAGGGAGAGACATTTGTTTTGCTTTTTTTAGGCATAAAATTATTTCTATAAGTCTGTTATTTTTTTAAACTAGTGTCACTGTGCTTTCCACCATCCTGACTGCTATAACCACTGCCATGAAAGTGAAGTCAGGATGACAAGCTGACACTGTGATATGGTAATTTGTTACTGCCGCAGAACTTCCACAGACATCACAAACCTCCACCTCAGAAGTTCTGCGGCAAATGGTTGTCTTGCCGCAGAACTTGGTCCCACTGTGCCGCAGAAAAGTAGGGGCCTTGAGTATGACACATAGAAATAAGCCAGACATAGTGGAAACATGCAGCTCACTGATAGCATCACAATGATGCCATCATCTGCCACCAGTCCCAGCCATGCCAGGCAGTAAGTGGTGATCTGGCTCCAGTGGACACCATGGCAGTACAGCCATACAGCACACACCTGCAGACCACCATGCTGTGGACACCAACAGATGCCAGCACACACATGCAGTACTGTGGACATGGAGGGTGTTGAAGAGAGGGTGGACAAGTGGCCAGGCTGCACCACAGACTGGGTGCGGCCACAAGGCTGGGACACATTATGCAGTACACATGGGCCAGTGTTGGGAATACCCCAACACCAGTGTGCCTGTCTGATCATATGTGCCCCCCCCAGCCACATACCACACATTTGTACAGACACCACAGCACACACAGCCAGCTGTGTATATGTTACTGTGAGCATCCCATGCCAGTGGTGCAGCATCTGTGGGTCACACAACAGCATAACAGTAATGTCCACTGTCAGTAAACACCTGCAAGTTGGGCCTGTCACTGTGTACAGTGCAGTGGTCATCACTGCCCTACACACCATAGGCATTGCTGTGTCCCTCACACTACTGGCCCCCTTGCTACTGTAGTGTCTGCTGGGCACTGTAGCATGACCTACAGTTTGACAGTTGCATGCAGCATCACTACCTGTGCCTGTGCTGTGTAGTCCCCTGGGGCACAAGATGCTATGCTGTACTGTATAAATGTAGCCTGCAGCTACCACCATGCACTCCCAGACTGACCTATAGGTGGAGCTGTGGGCAGACCCAGCCAGCCCCTGTACTTCCAGACTGACCTACAGGTGAAGCTGTGGGATCCTGCACTAACACTGGGCAAACTACATGCAAATCAGGTCATAATGAGATGCTAATCTGGATGTTTGCCCAGAGACTATCTAAGTAGGCTCATTTGCATGTCACTTTTGAATATAGCAAAGTTTAGCCCCAGGCAAACGTGACTGCGCCGGGCAAATGACTTAGCTCCATGGTAAACCTGCGCAAATGTGTTAGCACCGCGCAAACGTTTTGGAAATGTTGTACATTTTTGCACAATGTAATTTCACATGCGCTGCTGCTTGTAGCTTTACTGAGTCCATGCCTTTGCTGGCACACACATTGGCCACATAGTTCACCTCTACCTTCCTTCACATCACTGTGAACTTGGCTGCTGTTGTGGTTTGCACTTCCTGGTTGCTATATTCAGAGCTGTCTTATTCCCGGGCTATGTTTGCACTGCACTCCCAGCCCGGTTTGCCCAGCTTCCTTAGCATGCTATATTCAGCAGGTTTAGCACTGGGGCGATCCCTTTTGAATATAGCAGTCTATTGGGTCCGGGCTACTTCAGCATGTCGGGCAGTGCTAATTTAGCCCCAGGGCAATGTTTTGAATATCTGGCCCTGAGTGTGGGCATCACAGGAATCCAACATCTGTCAGCAGGAGGCATACCACTCACCTAATGGCTATTAGTACCTCAGACAGTGATGTACAGGAACACCTGCAATGTGGGTCTTTTTCTTATTATGAGTCATGAAAAAAGATTTATAATGTGAGGAAAAAACATTCAAAGGCATTTGTATAACAGTTAACTGCAGAATCCAGCTGAGGGGGTCCCAATAAGCCAGCTACATTTGTCGGTTTCAAATATAATTTTTTTTTTGAGTTATTTCATTTTGTTTCCCTCACTAACTGTAAGACAAAATGGTAGCCGCACAAAAAAGGATTTCCAATTTGCGACAAAGGATTACCCATTTGCAGCAAAGGATTGCCCATTTGTGACAAAGGATCCTTTTTTGAGTGGGACATCTAACTGCTCCCATTGAAACTAATTGGAAAAGTTTAAATTTAATAACTTTGGAATGGATTAATATTTTTTCACCAAACCTTCAAAAGGCACATCTGTGACCCAAGACCTTTCTATCCTAAAAATGTTACATCAAAATCCAAAGCTGTGTTGTGCAGCGTTGTGACAAAGAATTCGACAAAACATGAACATTTTCACATTTTTTGACACTCTGTGTCTCTGCACCCACACGTTGGACTGGGACGAAACTTGCCACATCAAGAGATCTTTGGTCCCCGATGGGGCATGCAAAATGTCATGCAAATAACTTGAACAGTTGTGAAGTTATTAAAGTGCAAACTATAGAGTTTAACATAGAAGTGACCATTGAACTCTGTAGGGGTGTGACCATGCCCCTATAATATATATATATATGTATATACTTTGCAAAAATGGTATTAATGCACCAGTTAGGGTAACTTAAAGCAGCAGTACTACCTAATCAGGAAGTGATCTGTTTCTAGTTGTAGATCTACAGAAAATATGGTGGCTGTCTTGGCTGCTTGTCTTTTACTGCTGCTGTCAACTTGGCGGATGGTAGAAATGAAAACAAAAGCAAAGGGAAACTGAGCAAATTACTGAGTGATAGTACAATGCCAGCAGGAAAGATTACCAGGGAAAGGCTCCGCAGAGCAAAGGGAATAAACTGTTGAAAGAGTGCAGTTTTGTTTTACATAGTAGTGCTGCTTTAATGCCACAAAAGTAGGGAAATGTGGCATTAGGGTTTCCAACCTTAACACCCCACCCCCTCCTCAAGCAGCAAAAGGAAAAAAAAATTAGGGTTTTGGGTCTCTGGAGTCTTGGCAAATTAGTGGTGGGGTCTTCCTTGGGGGTTGTCAACCCTAATGCTCACCCCATTCTGGGAGCAAACAACGTCACACATGATCTCCTTTCTTCATGCAGGGACCACAGGGCCCTGTGTGAAGACAGGTACAACAAAATTGTGTTGGCAACCTGTGGCAAGACATACTTCTTTACCTTTAAAGAGTGTATCATTATGAGGCCATGGCTTGGAGCTGTACCTTGTACTTTGGTTGTAGGCTAGGGGCTTGGGGGGAGTGGTGAGCATTAGGGTTGACAATGCCCAAGGAAGACCCCACCACTGATTCACCAAGACTCAGGAGACCCAAAACCCTAATGTTTTTTCCTTTTGTTACTTGGGGAGGGGGTGAAGGTGGGGCATTATGTTAGAAACCCAACACATTTCCTATATTTGTGGCTTTAAGTTGCCCTAACTGGTGCATTGACACATTTTTTTGCAAATTTCCTTTCTTTTTGAGATAGTGGAATTGTATCTTCATTCATGCAGGTCCCAAAGGGACTTGTTTAAACAGATGCAGATGTCATGCATGAAGAGAAGGCTCCATCCAGCTAAAGAAGTGCAGGGCCCACAAATTGCGGGCCCTGCAGTTTGGTGCAATGACAGATGTGAACAATTCAGGGGGCTGCCTGGTGGGCAGTGGAAGTGCAGGGCCCTGTGGTCCCCGTACTTCTATGTGGCCACAGCTACAGATGCACAGGGCAAAGAGTGCATCTGTCAGCCAATGCACAGAAGAGAGAATCACTAAACATGTGAAACAAGGAGATAAAACCTTTTTTAGATATGTGGGGGAAAAGAGGAGGACAAGACAGAGGGTTGTGAGTCTGAGGGGAAGGGGGAACTAAGGTTGAGGGGTACTTCGAGAAAGCTGAGGTTTTAAATAGTTATTTCTGCTCTGTATTCACAGTGGAAGGGGATGAAAAGGGACCTGAGTTAAAGAAGAAGGGAAGAGATGAATGTGGGGTGGATCGAAGCCCATTAAGTGAGGAAAGAGTTAAGGAAGAACTTGGAAAATGAAAGATAGACAAAGCAATAGGGCCGGATTGTTTGCATCCAAGGGTTCTTAGGGAGTTGAGGGATGAGTTGACAACACATTTAGCAAAGTTATTTAACTTGTCCCTAGATACAGGGTATGTTCCAAGTGACTGGAGGATGGCAGATGTAGTACCACTGCACAAGGGAGGCTGCAAGGAGGAGGCAGGGAATTACAGACCTGTCAGCCTCACATCAGTGGTGGGCAAGGTGATGGAGGTGCTAATAAAGGAAAGAGTGGTAAAATACTTAACTAACAACAAACTATTAGATGAAAAGCAACATGGATTCACTAGTGGGAGATACTGCCAAACAAATCTGATGGAATTTTTTGATGGGGTAACGAAGGATATTGATCAAGGAGCGGCAGCTGATGTTGCCTACCTGGACTTCAGTAAGGTCTTTGGCTCTGTCCCTCACTGCAGGCTGGTAAATAAGACAGAGAGCCTGGGGGTGGGACAGAAGATAACTAGATGGGTGGAAAACTGTCTGAAGGATAGAAGTCAGAGGGTAGTGGTAAATGATGTACATTCTGGGGTAAGAAAGGTTACAAGCAGGGTTCCTCAAGGGTCTGTACTAGGATCAATCCTTTTTAACATATATTTATACATATATTAGATATATCAGAGGGAATTGAAGGGGAAAATGCGTCTGTTTGCAGATGATGCAAAGTTATGGAATAGGGTCGACATTGAAGGAGGGATTGAGGCCATGAGGAGGGATTTGAGTATACTAGAGAAATGGTCCGAAACATGGCAGCTGAAGTTCAGTACAAAGAAGTGTGCGGTGATGCATACAGGGCAGAAAAATCGACTGGCCAAGTATTCTCTGGGGGGAGAGCAGATAAAGCAAACAGAACAGGAAAGGGATCTGTGGATTATAATATCAAACAACCTTAGGGTAAGTGACCAATGTAGTTAGGCAGTTGGCAAAGCTAATAGAATGATGGCGTGCAGAAAGGGGCATAACTAGTAGGAAGAGGGAGGTGCTGATGCCAATATATAAGACCATGGTTAGACTGCTCCTGGAGTACGGGATGCAGTTCTGGAGGCATCATTTAAGAAAGGACATAGATGTAATAGAAAAGGTTCAGAGAAGGGCAACAAAGATGGTGCAGGGTATGCAAGGGAAACCATATGAGACAAGATTGAGAGAATTAAATCTGTATCTGCTGGAGTTTAGAAGAGAGAGAGAGGAGACATGATAGAGACATTCAAGTACATGAAGGGGATGAATAAAGTGAGGTAAGGAAGTCTATTTAAATGGAAAGCCAGAGTTAAAACAAGAGGTCATACTTTAAGATTTGAAGGAGGAAGATTTAAAGGTAATGTAAGGGAGTGTTATTTCACTGAGAGGATGGTTGAACCCTGGAACAGATTACCTGAGGAGGTGGTAGGTGTCAAAATGGTGGAGGGATTCAAGAGAGCATGGGATAGACATATGGGGTTGGTTAGAGGACAGAGGATGTGCTCCTTGTGCACCAGTGACAAGTAGGGGAGGGGGGAGATGGGCAGACTGGATGGGCTAGTATGGTCCTTTTCTGCTGACACATTACCTTACCACTACCATACCTTGACTGGCTAGACAAGCTGGTTTTTGCACTTTTCCCCTCTCCCTTACTCCCTTCTCTTCCCCATACCCACCTATCCCTGCCTCTTATCCTACCCCTCCTTGGACAAGGCCCCCTGGGCTGCTTATCACTCTCTCCCTCCTTTCACCATGTCTCTTTCTGCCCACCTCGTTTAAAGCCCGTGTCTGTTGTTTCTCCCTCTTTTATATAGTTGTTCCCTTTTATCTCTGTTTTCTCCCAGTCTTCTTCTTCTGTTACTTTTTCACCTTGCTGCTTTGCCTGTTTTCTTACAGTACTAAAGATGTATTGATATGCTTCCTCTCTAACTGTAGAGATATTTTGCTTGTCAACGGTCTGTTTTACAATGTCCTCTGTTTGTGATGTGGAACCTATGTAAAGAGCTTGCTGCTCAAAGGTATTGTCCAAGTATTTCAATAAATGAATAAATAAACATTACTATGATACAAGGGGTGAGAGGTGTAGGGCCCTATGCTAAGAGGACAGTTGTTGTCAGTATATGGAACCCAGGCCCGTGTAGACAACCCTGCCCTTTTCATTCTCTGACTGGGAGGTATTGCATAACAGCATCATCACCCCCCACCCTCATCCCATCCTGCTGGGTCACTGAACTCACCCCCGAACTCAGCTCACTGGCACGGGATCACAAAGTATACTCATTTGGGTCAAGAGTGGCACTACACACAAAGTTTGTTAACAATTGTATATTGTTTTTTTTCCAGTTTTGACCCCAAATATTCAAGATACTCGGATTTAAAAAAAATGGAGCCTGTGGTACAAACCACTTATGCTTTTATGAAAAGATTAAGGAGGATTTAAATAATAATATGCCAGTGGATATAATATTTTTGGACTTTCAAAAGGCCTGTGATAAAGTGCCTCATGATAATTTGATTAGAAAATTAAATAAAATGGGAGTAGATAGTCGAATTGTTATATGGGTAAAGAATTGGCTGAGTGTTAGAAATCAGAGGGTTAGAGTATTAGGAGAGTCATCTGAATCAGTGAGGGTGAGGAGTGGGATCCCACAGGGTTCTGTGTTGGGCCCCATATTATTCTCCTTGTATATTAGTGACTTATATAAAGGAATTGTTAATCAACTGGTGAAGTTTGCGGATGACATCAAGCTGGGGGGACCAGTAAGAACAACAGAACAACAGAAAAGGCTGAAAAAGGATTTGGAAAAAGTGGAAATATGGGCTAGACAAAATAAGATGAACTTTAGTTTAGAGAAATCAGGGGTAATGTATTTAGGAAGGGAGAGTAGAGAAAAAGGGGTATATACTTGATGGTAAAGAATTGAAAAAAGTTATAGAGGAAAAGGATTGTGGTATAATGGTTGATAGAGAATTAAAATTTGACAAACAATGAACGATAGCCATACAAAAAGCAAATAACATGGTAAGAAATATAAAATGTACCTTTAAGAATAAATCATTGGGATACATGGTACCAATATATAGGTCTTACGTCAGGCCATATTTGGATTATGGCTTCCAGTTGTGGAGTCGATATACAAAGAAGGAAATGGGAGGGTGGAAAGAGTGCAGAGGAGATACACTAAGATGATAGGAAATTTAAATAAATATGAGTATAGTGAGAGATTACAGAGGACAGGATTATATATGTTGGAACAAAGAAGGGTAAGAGGAGATTTAATGATGATGTTTCGAATAATAAATGATCATGAGTTAGTAGAGGAAATGGGTGTAAAAATAAAAGAAGGGTTAAGGGGGTTGAGAAGTCATAACAAATAAATCAAACTAAAGATTGTAAGAAAAACTGGTATATATTATTCCTTTGTTAACAGAACAGGGAGAGTATGGAATATATTGCCAAGAGATGTGGTGGAAAGTAAAACATTTGAAAAATTTAAAAAGGAATTGACAAGTTTTTTCTTGGGGAGTAATGAAAGTGGATCCACTATGGTGGGGGACAGTTCATATGGACCTATTGGTCTTCTACTGTTCTGTGCCAAGTATAAATACCAAGTATAAATACTTGTTTTATGATTCGCCTTATAAACACGACAAGTACCATTTATAGTATACTGGCCGAAATGTCATTTTGCACCAGAAGTGTGGAAACACGTCTCATCCAGGATTTAAAAAAAATGACACATCATATTTATGAGGTGGAATGAAAACTGGCTGTGTTGAAAGTTTGGAGTCAAAATAATGAAAATTAGTGAAGTTTTTGAGTGAATATTGAAATACTGCAATGTTCACTCATAATCTGGGCACTTTACAGTATTCCTTTCCTACATTGCAGATTAACAAATTAAACAGAACTGGTCACAAGACTGATGCACGAGGTACTCATTTAATTCTGTGGTCTTACTCCCTCTATTCCCTGTCCTCAATTGTAGTAGCTGTCACCTGGTCTTGTTTGCTTCTGCTCACTGTTCTCCCAGTGCAAACCTATTTATTTATTTTATTCTTTATTTATTCATTCATTCTTGAATTCAGAAAGCACCTTTGCGCACAGGTGCTCATTTACAAAGGCTCCATGTCAATGACAGAACAATGAGATTACAAACAAAGATAGTTACTTCAGCATTTCCAGAACAATATAGTCAGGTCATAATACACAAGCTACATAGATACAGTACACATATGATTTTAAGCAGGTACAATAGCAGCTACAGTGTCTGATTACAGATATAGTCAGGGCACCTGTCAGGCAGTGAGGCAGATTAGCTGAAGCAGGTACAGTTGATGCTGGAATGAAAGCTAAATGTAGAGATCTTTTGTATTGGGCAATATCTGGAAGGCTTAGCAGGGATTTGTTCAGTTCATCCAGCCAGCCTACTGCCCTAACAGCAAAACAATGTTTACCCTGAATAGTTCTTTGGAAGTACAGTTCTAGGGCATTCCTAGTCATGTTCCTAGTATTATTTTGGTAGGTGATGGGTGGACGCAGTTACCTATGGCTGGAGGGGTGGCACCCAGCAGTATCTTTTTGGCATGCAGACAGGTTTGATACTTTAGCCTGCCATGCAGGGGTAACCGGTTGGTGAGGGTATACAGGGTGCAGCTGTGGGTGAGCTTGTCGCCCTCAGTGCAGGATGCCAGGCCTTGTTGCATATCACCTTGACTCTGTTTAAATGCAGTCACATGCACCTAATTTGTTGAATATTTATCTCTTTATTGATTGTGCTCAACCATATGATTTTATCTACTTACTGATCAGCCCGTCATGATGTCATGATGCCAGAGTCATAAATACTGTCATGCTGGAGTTATTTTATCAACTGTAGCTTTCCGCTGCTGTGTTTAGCTATATGTATCAGCATTGAATTGTTCTCTCTAGACTGCAGGTGCTGCATCAGAAGCCCTATGAATAGAGAGTAAAGGACCTAAATATGTACACCCTGCAAGAGAGGAGGGAAAGTGGGGACATGATAGAGACATATAAATACCTCACAGGGTTAAATGAGGTGCAGGATGGGAGTATTTTTCAGAAGAAAAGATGCACAAAAAGAAAGGGAAATGCAAATGGGGAAAATTCAGGAGAAAAATGAGGAAGTACTTCTTCACTGAAAGAGTGGTGGATGCCTGAACAGTCTTCCAGCAGTGGTGGGGGTGAAAACAGTGGTGGGCTTCAAGCATGCATGGGATAGGTGCAAGGAAATCTTAGTTAGAAAGTAATGGGGGTGGGGGAGCTGAAGATCAAGTAGGTTCTGTGGTGACAGGAGAGGATAGGCAAAGGAAAATGGGCAGGCTGGGTGGGCCAAGTGGTCATTGCACACTTGTCAGTAAACCATGCAGCCTCTGAGCTGTTAACATCTGCAGGGGGTCCAGGCTACAAACACTTAAAAGGAGAATTACTGTTTTGTATTGTATAGAACTTCAGGGATCACTCCTTGAGTAATTGTTTCGCTAGGACAGGAACGGTTGGTGAGCGCGATTATGCCCTATGAAATGATTGGTGAGAGTGAATTATCCAGCGCAGAATGGTTGAGGCAAGATTAGCTAACATGGGGAGGTATGTGATTGGTCTGTGTGAACATCAGTTCACATTTCTCAAACTATATTTCTTTTAAATGTTAAATGTTTTTTCAAAGTCTGGTGACAGTTTGAAATCCTCACATGCTTTTTAAACAGAACACTCAGGGGCCGCTGCTCATAACGAGTGGATATAGAGAGTCATTTATATCCTTTCTGTGGTGCCATCTTGTCCAAGCCTGGCATCCCAAGAGACAAAATGTGCTTGGTACTCTTTAACAGTAGCCATCAGGGACATATCCTGTACTCATGTAAACTAGGAAGGGCAACCAAACTGCACACTTACATCAAGCTTCACATTCTACAGAGTTCTGTTTGTGTGGTGTGCAATCTTGAAAAAAGAAACAATGAATTTTCACCTTCTCTGATGGAGTCCAGTAACTTGATGAGAACGTTTTGTTTCCAGTTGACACTTGTCATGGACCGGGCTCCTGAATTTAGGGAGAAAGAAATATTGTGAGCTATTGGGAACCTGGATTCCCACGTACTGGGAGCATGGGTTCAATTCCTTTCCTAGTAGGTAACATTATTTCTTTCTTGCTACAATATGCGATTTAAATTACTTAGCAGTGGCTACTGGTGCCCCTTAAGAACATCTGATTGTCATCTGGGCTTCTGAGAGAGCAGAGATCCTAAAACTCTTTAGCTCGGCGTGCCTAAGAGTTGCCACGTGGCTTTATTTAGTGGTGAAATGCTGTACTGTCCCAGGAGATATGTTACCTTCTCCGAACATAATCTTTTCTCCTTGTATTTTGATTCTTCAGATGTTTTTTCCCTGGAAAGGATGTGAAAGGGTGGGTTTGAATAATCAGCTGCAAGAAGAGCCATGATTCTATGACTATTACATGCACCACAAGTAATGCCTGAAATGCACGCAGAGGACAGGTGGGCAAGATGCCTATCTGCATCCTACACATTTTCTGGGTTATGAAATATGATTGTAACTAGTAGGAGGAAGATCTTTCTAATTCCAAATTCTCCCTTCTTCTTGTAGGTTATCAGTAATGGCAGAAAGAGAGCTCAGCTGTGCTGTACTGAAAAAATAGACTACATACACAATAGCTTTTACTTCTGTCTGGGGGGAAAAAGACTGAATTGCCGATTTTCTGAACCTTGTGTAAAAGAGTTCAGTAATTAAGTCTAGAAACATAACAGTATTTTACAAGGGCCCCTCATAAAAAGTAAACTTGAACATGAGCTCAAAAGTAGAGACGCTAGTAAAAAAAAAGGTGCTCCCTCTTTTTATATCTTCTTTGATTTTTATGTTTGCTTGCATGCATGTGCAAGAAACATAGTGCCATCATCCGAGTTTTCGGAGGTGTGTCACGCCCTCTTCCAATTGATCAGTGTGTTGGCGAGCGCGACTGATCCTCCAGCCGTGAGACTGTCACATGACAGCTCCAAAATGCATTGGTGTATAGTTGAAAGGGGGAGCTACGCTTCAGTGAGCAGCTATAAGATATCGCCTGCTCATGCGCAGCTCCCCCACACACACACACACACACACACACACACACACACACACACACAAACACACAAACACATGCACGCATACTGCATGCTGTAGGATGCAGATAGG
Source organism: Neoceratodus forsteri (assembly GCA_016271365.2). Lineage (NCBI taxonomy): Eukaryota > Metazoa > Chordata > Ceratodontiformes > Ceratodontidae > Neoceratodus > Neoceratodus forsteri. The sequence goes on along the minus strand of CM057449.1, from coordinate 1,029,026,726 downwards.
CATCTTGCCCACCTGTCCTCCGCGTGCATTTCAGGCATTACTTGTGGTGCACGTAATAGCCATAGAATCATGACTCTTCTTGCAGCTGATTATTCAAACCCACCCTTTCACATCCTTTCCAGGGAAAAAACATCTGAAGAATCAAAATACAAGGAGGAAAGATTATGTTTGGAGAAAGTAACATATCTCCTGGGACAGTACAGCATGTCACCACTAAATAAAGCCACGCCTGCCCCACGCACACACTGTACAGCCGACGGGGGTGCCCAATCCCCCGTCGGCTGTGCTGTCCCCCACCCCCCAAAAGCCTTTCACAGGCCATGCTGGGTGCCCACCCCAGCGTGGCAACTGATGATATGGCCGACAGGGGTGCCCAATCCCCCATCGGCTCCACTGTCCCCCCCCCGAGAGTACAGGGTGCCACGCTGGGAGCCCACCCTAGCGTGACAACTGATGGTATGGCCGATGGGGTGCCCAATCCCCGTCAGCTCCACGCCCCCCAACCAGCTGTCCTGGTGCCAAGCTGGGAGCCCACCCCAGCGTGGCAAACATCCCGCGTCGTCATTTGAAAAAAAAAACTGTAAATAAAAACTGTCCTCGGCACTTCTCCTGCCCACAACCCGCACTCACCCACTGCACCTGCCTCCCCCACCCCATACTTACCTCCGGACCTCGGCGCGACAATCTTCGGTGGACCGGGAACACGTCTGCACTCTTCAAAGTCGTCAGCGAACTGAGGAAATGCCGGTAAGCTGTATAATGGGATAGATAGGGTTTTTTCAACTTTATTGCAGATCTCAGGCATTTTTTGGAATTTTTGCACCAAATTTTCAACATGGGGTTTTTGGGACCCCGTCTCATGAATGCTGTCACTGTCATGGCGTTACTCTGGCCCGAAGGGTGATTTCGCAGCCACTGTGCAAAATCACCTTTCCGGAATGATTAATGAAACAACACTGCCAGTGTTCATAAGGTGGGCTCTCAAGCAGCCTATTATGAAAATTTGGTGGAAAAATTCCAAAAAATGACTGTTTTATGAGCGTGCGTTGCGTAGTTCCTACGCAGGCTTGTAAGTTTGCAAATTTTCAATATTTTCACTCCAGATTTTCAACATTACAATTTTACCACACCTTCTTATGAATAGTACAGCTGTCATTTTTCACATCTCACCCAAAACGTGTTTCCGCCCATGTAGCACACAATGGCGCAGTCGGTGTGCAAAATCAATGTACAGAACAATTAAGAAAATCACAGTGACACTGTTCATGAGCAGAGGTCTTAAAATGGCTATGTTGAAAATTTGGTGAAAAAATTCCTAAACATGACTGTTTTACGAGTGTGCGTTACGCAGTTCCTACACACGCTAGTAAGTTCACAAATTTTCAATATTTTCACTCCAGATTTTAAACATTACCATTTTATCACACCTTCTTATGAGCAGTACAGCTGTCATTTTTCACATCTTGCCCAAAATGTGTTTCCGCTCATGTAGCGCACAATGGCGCAGTCGGTGTGCAAAATCAATGTATGGGACATATTAAGAAAATCACAGTGACACTGTTCATGAGCAGAGGTCTTAAAATGGCTATGTTGAAAATTTGGTGAAAAAATTCCTAAAAATGACTGTTTTACGAGTGTGTGTTGCGCAGTTTCTACACTCGCTTGTAAGTTTGCGAATTTTCAATATTTTCACTACAGATTTTCAAAATTGCCATTTCATTACGTTTCCTTATGAACAGTACAGCTGCCATTTTTCACATGTTGCCCAAAATGTGTTTTCGCATATGTAACGCTCAATGGTGCAGTCGGTGTGCGAAAGCAATGTTTGGGACAGATTAAGAAAATCACACTTACACTGTTCATCAGCAGAGGTCTTAAAATGGCTATGTTGAAAATTTGGTGACAAAAGTCCATAAAATGACTGTGTTATGAGTGAGCATCGTGCAGTTTCCACGCACCCTCATAAGTTCATGACTTTGTAATATTTTCAGTCTAGATTTTCACCAGTGGCATTTTTCCACACTTCCTTATGAACAGTACAGCTGTTATTTTTCACAACATGGCCGAAGTATGTTTTCACACTTTCAGCGCAGAGATGCATGGTCACTGTGGGAAATCATTGTTCGGAACAGATAAAGAAAATCACAGTGACGCTGTTCATGCTCGGAGGTCCCAAAATGCCTGTGTTGACAATCTGCTGTAAAAATTCCCTAAACTAATTACATTACGGGTGTGTGTTGCACAGTTTCCATGCACGCTTATGACTTCACCAGTTTTTTAAATATTTTTACTGCAGATTTGCAACATTGCCATTTTTTACAATTCCCCATGAACAGTACAGCTGTCATTTTTTACATCCTGTTCGGAATGTTTTTGCACCTGTGGTGCTAAATGCCGTAGTTGCTGTGCATAAGCAGCTTTCAGCTAACAAACTGATATTGCCACTGTTCATGAGGTGGGGTCACAAAAAACCATGTTAAAAATTTGGAGTGAAAATACCAACGAATGCCTGAGGTGTTAGGGTTTCCAACCATAACACCCCACCCTGTAGAGAATGACAGGCATCAGGGATGTGACTTGGGATTCTTGCCTGTAATGCTCATACCATTCTGCACCCTGCAGCCAGTGAGAGGCATCGAGGTATGCCTTGTACTCTTCGGCCCCAAAGTTCACCCCATTCTCCTATACCGCACCCATCTCACCGTACTTCCTGATGGAATGGGGTGCACATAAGGGCCAAAGATCCCAAGGCACACCGTGACACTTGTCAGTGTCTGCAGGGTGGGGTGTGGTGAAATGGCGTGGCGGTTATGCCTGATGACCCAATGACACATCCCAATGCCTGTCACTCTCTGCAGGGTGGTGGTGGGGTTGGCTTCAGTTCAATACTTCACTGCCATTCCTATTAAGCAGCTCTGTAACTTCTACACTACCACTGCCAATGCCAGCAAGCAAACATTTGGCATTGACAAATGCTTGTTTTTTGCTTGTCCTACACACTTTCTGGGTTACAAAATACCATCCTAACCAGCAGGAGGAAGATCTATCTTTCTAATTCCAAATTATTTCTTATTGTAGGTTCATCAGTTATGGCAGAAAGAGAGCTCAGCTTTGCTGTACTAAAAAAAAAAAATAAAGCGTTCAGTAATTAAGTCTATAAAACCTAACAATATTTTAGAAGGGCCCCACATAAAAAGTAAACTTGAGCACGAGCTCAGAAGTAGAGACGCTAGTAAAACAAGCATTTGTCAATGCCAAATGTTTGCTTGCTGATATTAGCATTGGATGTACAGGAGTTAGACAGATGCAGAACAGGCATGGCAGTGAAGTATTGAACTCCCACCAACCCCACCTCCACCCTGCAGAGATGGATGGGCATTGGGGTGTGCCTCTGGGTCATTGCCCATAATGCTCATGGCATTTCACCTCAGCGTATATTTGTAAACACCGACAAGTGTAGAGGTGTACCTTGGGGTGCTCGGCTTCACAGTCACTCCATTTCATAAGGACATACGCTGAATTGGGTGCAGTATAGTAGAATGGGGTGAAGTCTGGGGCCGAAGAGTCCAAGGCACACCTTGATGCCTGTCACTGGCTTCAGGGTGGGGGTGAGGGTAGAACGGCATGAGTATTACAGCTGGCGATCCAAAGGCACACCCCTGATGCCTGTCAGTCTGTATAGGGTGGGATGTTATGGCTAGAAACTCTATCGCCCGGGGCGTTTGTTGGCATTTGCACTATAAATTTTCAACATGACCTTTTTGTGACCCCCGCCCTCATGAAAGCATTTGGGACCTCTTCTCATGAACAGTGGCAGTGTGATTTTGTTAATGAGTCCCGAACTTTGAGTTCCCACAGCGACCGTGCCATTCTGCGCCAGATGTGCAAAAACACAGATCAGGCAGTACCATTCATAGGGAGATGTGAAGAGATGGCAATGTTGAAAATCTGTAGTGAAAATATTCGAAGTTCCAAGTGTACGTGGAAACTGTGCAACACATGCTCGTACCACACTCATTTAGTGGAATTATTTCACCAAATTTTCAACATAGGCATTTTGTGACCTCTGCTCATAAACACTGTCACTATGATTTTCTTAATCTGTCCAGATCATTGATTTCCCACAGCGACCGTGCTATTGTGCGCCAGATGTGCAAATGCATATTTTGGGCAGGATATGAAAAATGACAGCTGTACTGTTCATAAGGAGGTATGAAAAAAAAATGCCAATGTTGAAAATCTGGAGTGAAAATATTACAAATTACAAAGTTACGAGGGTGCGTGGAAACTGCGCAATGCACGCTTGTAACACAGTCATTTTATGGGCGTTTGTCACCAAATTTTCAACATAGACATTTTAGAACCTCTGCTTATGAACAGTGTCACTGTGATTTTCTTAATCTGTCCCAAATACTGATTTCCCATGGCAACCGCGCTATTCTGCTCTGGAAGTGCGAAAACACATTTCGACCAGGATATGGAAAATCACAGCTGTACTGTTCATAAGAAGATATGGAAAATGACAATGTTGAAAATATGGAGTGAAAATATTACAAATTTGTGAAGTTAAGAGCATGCGTAGAAACTGCGCAACGCATGCTCATAATGCAGTCATTTTTTGGAATTTTTTCACCAAATTTGCAACATAGGCTTTTTGAGAGCCCTCCTCATGAAGAGTGACACTGTCATTTCATTAATCAGTCCTGAAAGGTGATTCCACGCAGTGACCGAATAATGAGATAACAGTGACTGAATTCATGAGGTGGGGTCCCAAGAACCCCATGTTGAAAATTTGGTGCCAAATTTGCAAAAATGGCCAGGATATGCACCAAAGTTGAAAAAAAAAAAACATTTATGCCATTATACAGCTTACTGTCATTTCTTCAGTTCGTGGTCGGCTTTGAAGAGTGCAGATGTGTTCCTGGTCAACCGAAGATCATTACGCTGGGCTCCGGAAGTAAGTATGGGGTGGGGAGGTGGGGTGCACAGAGGGTGAGTGTGGGTTGGGGGAAGGGGCATGGGACTCAGTGAGGGACTGTTTCCTTTTTTTACAGGATTTAAAAAAAAGAAGACAACATGGGACACTTTTGGCACACTGGGGTGGGCTCCCAGCATTCCACCTGGATGTTTGTTGGGGGAGGACTGGAGCCGATGAGGACTGAGCACCCTCGTCAGCCATACAAGGTGCTGGATGGGAGGGGGCGTGCATGAGCTGAGGGGAATTGGGCATCCCCTTGGCACAGAACAAATGGGGGGCACATCATGCCGATGGGGATTGGGCTATCCTGTCGGCAAATTACCTGGGGAGGGGGGCATGTCGACAGGGGGATTGGGAACTCCTGAGTCAGCTTACATGGGGACTCTGAGGTGGACTGCGAGAGCCGCTGCCATGTTACTTGAAATGTTACACCAGGCAAGGCACCGCCCTGCAATGACGGGTCGCTCTCGCATAGCAGCAGCAAATTTGTTTCAAGTTGGTGGCACGCTGGCTGAACTAGTGTCAGCAGCAGCGTGCCACAGCATTGGGGAAAGCGGATCAAGCCTCAAAAGGCAGTGGGGGCATTGGTCGCCACAGTACCACACCTCCAAAACCCCGTTTCTCTCCTAAGCTGTCATGAAGTGTTTCTTGCCCAGTGGCGCAAGCAAACATAAAAAGGTGCTCACTCTTTATACATCTTCTTTGATTTTTTTTTTTTTTGCTTGTCCTCGGTTTCCAGAGTACAAGCTAGAAACACTCACTGGAAGCTCAGGCTATCCACAAACCATGATAGTTTTAAGCCTTAATGAAAAGAAAAGTGGATTACCCCACAAAAAATATAGCACACAGGCGAACTCTGCGAGCTGCACTAATGGCCTATCAGAATCTCTGACCAAAAACTTGCTGCTGTTATTTAAATTGGGGGCTAGTGACATCACTGATGTGTGCGGCCTGATTGGTCCAGATAGCAATTGATGACTAGGAGAGTCTTGCAGTTCACTTTTAAAATGTTAAGTATATAACTAATTTATTATAAAAATTATTGAACCTTCATACTAAAAAACCCAAAGCTTTTGCACAAAGTTCCCATGATACAGACGGGAAAAGAAAGTTTCATCGAAAAGTATCACAACTGCTGTAAAAATGTGTTTAAATTCCCTGCTGTGTGTAAATGCTTGAAACACACAAGTTAGTATTTAAAAATGTTAGTTCACTGCACTCTTTAGTTGTGGCTCTCTTGCTGCTCCCTGCTTTGTTTGCTTCACATTTCTCCGCAGTGGCCCACAGTAGTTCACTTCTGGGCTCCTATTTTTGATTCTTCAGTTCTTCGTCCCTATGACTGGCCCACTCTGGAACAACATAACATGCTCCTTTTGCTCCTTTTTCCACTCTCCTGGCCATTCTTTTGGATGCCCGGCTTGCTGACCAGTCACCTGATTCACTATTTGCATCCATATCTTCCTTTACCAATGTTGGAGTACTCTGGGCCACAGCCTATTTTTAGATACAGTCAAAAATCAAATTGCTTTGCTGAATCAGTACTCCACAGCTCCACTGCAAGCTACTCTCAGGTAGTCATCAGTCTTTGAGAACTACCTTTAAACCTATTAAAAAACTACCATTAAATAACATTTAAAAATGTTGCAGATAATGAAGAACTGAAGAATCAAAACTAGGAGTCCAGAAGTGGACTACTGTGGACCACTACAAAGCAACATGAAGCAAGCAAAGCAGGGAGCAGTGAACATAGAAACATAGACTTTGAAGGCAGATAAGGACCACTTGGCCCACCTAGTCTGCGCATTTCCCTACCTAATGGATAAGCTGCAGATTCTAGTTAACCAACAGCCTACTTCTTCCTACCCCCCCCACTAGAATTGCCTTATGTGTTTCCCATGCATTCTTGAATTCCCCCACTGTTTTTGACTCAACAACCTCCTCAGGAAGGCCTTTCTATGCATCCACAACCCTCTCCATGAAAAAACACTTCCTCCCATTACCTCTGAGCTGTCCCCCCTCTATCTTCAGATTGTACCCCCTTGTTCTTGCACATCTCTTTTTCTGAAAGATGCTACCCTCTTGGACTTTGTTGATTCCCTTGAGGTACTTGAAAGTTTCTATCATGTCCCCCACCCCCCTTTCCTCGAGGGTATACATATTAAGCTCTTTTAGTCTCTCTTCATATGTCTTCTGGTGCAAACTCTGCACCATTTTAGTTGCCCTTCTCTGGACAGCCTCCATCCTGTCTATGTCCTTGTGGGAGATGTGGTCTCCGGAACTGCACACAGTACTCCAGATGGGGTCTCACCAACTGTCTCTACAGAGGGATAACAACTTCTTGTTTTCTACTGGTGATGCCTCTTCCTATGCATCCAGGTATCCCCCAGCTCTCCTTTCTGCCTTTTCACATTGCTTGCTAACCTTAAGGTCATCTGATATGATTATCCCAGGTCCCTTTCCATTTTTGTAGTTGTTAGTATCTCACCCCCAATTGTGTGCTCTTCCCCTGGGTTTTTGTTTCCCAGGTGCATTACTTTGCATTTCTTTGCGTTCAGTCTAAGCTGCCATACACTTGACCATTCCTCCAACCTTGCCAAGTCCCTTCTCATCCTATCCACCCCACCTTGTGTATCAACCCTGTTGCAGATCTTTGTGTCGTGTCCAAACAGGCATACTTTTCTTTCCAGTCCCTCTGCAATGTCACCTAGAAAGACATTAAAGAGGAACAGTCCCAGTACTGAATCCTGCGGTACCCCACTAGTAACCCCCTTTCTTCAGAATGGACTCCGTTTACTATTACCCTCTGTGTCCTGTTGTCCAGCCAATTTTTTACCCAGGCTACCACCTTAGGACCCACTCTGAGGCTGGCTAACTTGTATATTAATCTTTTGTGTGGGACTGTGTCAAATGTCTTGCTAAAATCTAGGTAGGCCATGTCCATGGCCCCTCCCTGGTCTACTACTTTAGTTACCCAGGCAAAAAATCTATTAGATTTGTCTGACATGATCTTCCCACTGTGAATCCATACTGCCTTGGGTCCTGTGCCCTGCTGGCCTCTAGGTGCTCAACAATTCTTTCCTTCAGAAGTGATTCCATCATTTTCCCTACCACAGAGGTCAAACTGACAGGTCTGTAGTTTCCTGCCTCTGCCTTGCTTCCACTTTTGTGAAGTGGAATCATATCCACCATCCTCCAGTCCTCAGGTACCACCCCATCCTCCCATGATTTGTTAAAGAGGGTAGTCAATGGTGTCACTAGTTCTACCCTTAGTTCTTTTAGAATTCTTGGGTGAATCCCCTCAGGCCTTATTGCTTTATTCACCTTCAGTTTTAAGAGTTCTTTCAGAACCCTTTCTTCTGTGAATGGACTGGTATTGGCCCACCTATCCAGAGTGTTTCTATTGTTTGGTTTAGGTACCTTTCCTCCTCTTTTTTTGTGTGAATACTGAGCAGAAGTATCCGTTCAGTATCCCTGCTTTTTCAGTGTCACCCTCTGCCCACATTCTCTCCCCTTTATTAAGCCTCAGTATCCCTCCCATGGTCTTTCTTTGTTCCCTAATGTACCTATAAAAGGTTTTATCCCCCTTCTTAACAGAGTTGGTTATCTTTTCCTCAGTTTGAGCCTTTGCTATTCTGGCTGCCTTCCCTGCCTTCCTCTGCTTTAACTGATGTAGTTCACTCTCCTGCTCCTTCTGTGTTTCCTTATATTTCCTGAATGCTATCCTGTTCTCCTTATCCTTCCCCGCCACCTCTTTTGAGAACCATAGTGGCTTTTTCCTTCATTTTGTTTTGTTGATTTGCTTTACACAAAGGCTTGTTGCCTCTGTGATGGCAGTTTTGATTTTTCCCCATTCTTCTTCCACCCCTCCTTCTTGTCTGTTTGCTAGTGCTTTTCAGAGGCACTCTCCCATTTTGCCAAAATCAGCTCTTCTAAAGCCCAGCACCCTTGCTTTTGTATGGCTTGACTCTATAGCTGTGTTTATTGTGAACCACACTGTTTGATGGTCGCTTGTTCCCAGATGGCTACCAACTTCTAAATCTGAGATCCTCTCTCCATTCCTGTTTGAGAGTACCAGGTCTAAGATTGCTCCCTCCTGAGTGGGTTCCATCACTAGCTGTCTGAGGCTTGCTCCCTGTAGGGCATCGAGAATGACCCTGCTCTTGGAGTTGGCTGCAGTAAAGGTGCCTCAGTTAACATCTGGCATATTCAGGTCCCCCATCAACAGTATCTCTCCTTTTTCTGCCATTCTAAGGATTCCTTCTATCATTTCCTTCCATTGTGTCCCCTGAGACGGGGATCTGTAAACAACCCCTGTGCGGATTGTGGTGCCATTTCCTGCCTCCAGGGTGACCCACAGTGCCTCCTCCCTTCCCTGTTTACCCTTTAATTCTGTTGCTTTGATTCCTTCAATTATGTAGAGAGCTACTCCTCCTCCTCTTTTACCCTCCCTGTCCCTCCTGTAGATTGTGTACCCTGGTATGTTGACATCCCAGTCATGGTTCTCTGTGTACCATGTTTCTGTGACTGCCATGATATCCAGGCATCCCTCTTCCATCAAGGCCACTACTTCAGGGAGCTTGTTACCCAGACTATGGGCATTGGTACTCATCGCCCTCCATTTTTTGACAGCCTTACCCCTTTTAGGCCCATCCCTGTCCTTACTGCATTTGCCTTTTTCTGGATTTATCCCAGTCCTGCTCCCTATCGACTTGTCTACCTTTGTGTCTACTTTGCTAACTACTCTGTTTTGTGGGGCCGGGGGCTGGGATTTCCCTGCTTCTCTTCAGTACCTCCACCAGTGGCTAGTTTAAATGCTTGCCAATGAAGCATTTAAATGGATCACCTAGGATCCTGTTTCCCCTCCCAGACAGATGCAGACCATCATGCCAGTATAGGCCTGTATCCCTCCAGGTTGACCCCCAGTCCCCAATGAAGCCAAATCACTGAGCTCTGCACCAGTTTTTCAACCAGTCATTGAATCCCATGGTGTGGAGTACCCTAGCCTCACCCATGCCATAGATAGGTAGCACTTTCGAGAAAGTTACCTTGCGTGCTACTCATCTAAGGCCCCTCCCCAACTCCATAAACTCATGCTGCACTGCTCTGATCCCATTCCCAACCAGGTCATTTCTCCCTAGGTGGACAATGGCATCCAGCTCCCTCCCCCATGCAGCTGCTCCCACGATCCTGAAGATTCACTTCCTGTCCCTCCAAGTCATGGCACTGGGCAGGCACCTTACCTCCCTCTCCACTCCCTCCCCCAGTTCTACCCCCTAACAATTGAGTCCCCCACCAGGAGTTGTTTCTTTCCCCTGTGAGGTCCTGTGCCACCCTCCTGTGGGTCTCCTTTGTGGAAGTTCCCAGCATTCTCCTTGGTCTCCACTGTGGGTGCCTCCATTAAGGAGCCATGCTCCACCAAAATGGCAAATGAATTGTGGAGAGGCACAACTGAAGGGATGTGCCTCTGTTTCACCACCTCCCTGAGCCCACTGTGGTCCAACCACTCCTCTTTCTTGGCATCCTCTAAGGCAGTGGTGATAGCCTAGGTGATCCCTCAGTGGGGAAGGAGGTTTCCTGAATCCTTGCCAGGTCAGCATGGAGATGGGCAACCTCCTCCCTCATACTAGAGAGGTGCCTGTAAATAATGCAGCAACACAGCCTCCAGAACGTCTCTTGGAAGACTGACGCTCCACAGCCAGTGCATTGCACCACTCCCCACATGTCTGTCTCCCTTCCTGTCTAAGATGTGGTTTTTTTTTGTTTGTTTTTAAGTGTGTGCAAGCGTATGAATGTGTTTACCCTCTATTCAGTGTGCTGTGCCTTTAAGGATATGAACAGGTGTATGTCCTTTGCACTTTTGAAGAACTGATGTCAGAACCCCTGATATAAAGGAAATGGCCAGTGCGCTCCAGAAACAACTGTAACTCTGACCCACCACCCGGTGAGTGCCTTCCTTCTTTTCAGGCACCTATTTCACAGAGTTTAGTTAACAGGTCTAGTCACAAATGACTGCAGATATTCTCCCAGCTAGATTTCCTCCCTGGCAAATAAAAGTTACATTATGAAAAGCCAACCCCCAAAACAGAGAACCAAAACACTGACTTCTACTTACTTACACAGGCCCCAAAATTAAGAATTCAATTCAGTGTACTCTATAAATCGCCTCCTTGCTTTAAGAAAGCTGGTGGCTACTGTCTGTCTCAGCTACAGTAAGAGAGCCACAACTGAACAGTGTAGTAAACTACATTTTTGAAAATACTAAAATGTGTGTTTCAAGCATTTACACACAGCAGGGAATTAAAAAAAAGCTTTTTACAGCAGTTGCAATACTTTTCAGTGAAACTTTCTTATCCTCTCTATATCGTGGGAACTTTGTACAAAATCTTTGGGATTTTTAGTATAAAGGCTCATTACTTTTGATAATAAACTCGTTATATATTTAACATTTTCAAACTGAGTTGCACTGAGTGTGTTCCCCTAGGGAATGAAAGCCATTCAAAAGCAAAAATTGTATGTTTTAACTGCTCAGTTCCCACTAGAGAAAGAAGTGATCCACAGTACCCCAAAGTATCCAAGAAGTGCTTCAGGACCCAAGAGCAAACTCTATACCCAATTCTGCCTCTTTAAGACAGAAAAAAATGCCTTTTCCTGTGCAGAACAAAAAGACTATCACAGCAACATGACACATAACAGCAAAAATGTATCAAAAGGATTAAATGATAATGGGTAAGGGCCACTGCTCAAATACAAGATACTGTTCCCAAAAACCAGAACAGATGGAACACATGACTGCTCTGCATAATGGAAACTTGATCAGACATCATTCCCTGATTGGAAGACAAAGTTTACGTTGGTGGGGAGCGGCGGGCATGGACCATGTCTACAAGTAACAGTAACATTACTATAAGGGTCAGGACAACTCTGGACTGGCCACCCTTGGACTTATTTGCACTCCTTTGGCCTGGACAACCCCCCACCATGGTTGAGGTGTGGGGGGGAGCAAACTCAGATACTTGCTTTTTAAATTTCAACTACGATAATGACCGTGTGTGATATATACTGAATGACCCTCGCACTCTGCACTGTATACAGCTGACTGCCTTTTACCATAGAAACATAGAAATTGGTGACAGATAAGGACCGCTAGGCCCATCTAGTCTGCCCATTTTCCCTGCCTACTGTAAAAGACGCAGACCCTACTTGATCTACTACCTCCTTGTTCCTATTGTTAGGATTCCCCTATGCCTGTCTCAGGCATGTTTGAATTCCCCCACTGTGTTTGCCCCCACCACCTCTGCTGGGAGTCTATTCCATGCATCCACACCCTTTCCTTGAAGAAATATTTCCTCATGCTACCCCTTAGTCTATCCCCTTCCAACCTCATGTCGTGCCCCCTCGTTCCTGGGCATCTCCTTTTCTGAAAAATGCTACCCTTTGGTACCCTATTTATGCCCTTCAAATATCTGTAGGTTTCTAACACATCTCCCCTGTCTCTTCTCTCTTCCAGGGTATACATATTGAGGTCTCCCAGTCTCTGCTCATATGACTTTTAGTGTGTGATGTACACTGAATAACCCTCACACTCTGTACAGCTTTACTTAATTTGTACTGTATACAGTGGATTGCCTATAAAAATTAACAAGCTTAAAAAAAAATGGTAAAGGCCCAAGTATCAGAAACAAACACTACCTTTGATGTTTATTGTGCCTGAACCATGCAAGTGAATATTCAGCATTGACAAATGCTTGTTTAGGGGTAAAATTAGGGAGATTCCCTCTAATGGGAATGATACCCAATTGGAAATCTGGTTGCTCACTGCAAGTCTGTCACAGTAGCCAATACCTGAGTTTCAGTCAGTTATCTGAAGGAAGGTTAAGGATGTGAGCAACCCCCGGACCACCACCTCCCTCCTAAACCTTTTGGCTGCAAAGACAATCTCTGGCAAAAAGCTTGTGCAATGGGTTGAAAAGCAGACTGGCAGTTCTACAAAGCTGCAAGGAATACTTGTACCCGTAAGACCCGCCAAGCCAAAGCCACCTATTTTAAAGAAGTGCTCTCAAATTCCTGGGGTGACGGCAGGACATTTTGGGATAATCTCAAAGACCTCACTGGCAAAACTAACAAATCCCCACCCTCTATGCTCAATGTAAATGGGGAAACCCTCCAGGACCCTAAGCAAATAGCAGATACATTTAATGCTGCATTTACTGACCTTGGCTGTGTATTCCCCCTGACTTCTTTGATGCCCCAGCCAGCATCGCTAACTCTCAGAAAGCTGCCTCAATCCCAAACACCCCCCCCCCCACTTTAAGAGAGTGTCTCCCTGAAAGAAGCCAAAAAGTACCTATTGCGGGTGCTTGGGAAGTCTAGATAATACAGTGACTCCTTCGACCTTAAAATACTATACCTTACCCTTGATGCAGTTCTGTCACCACTCACTAAACTATTGAACCTATCTCTCTGCCTTGGACAGTTCCCCCAATGGTGGAAGATGGCAGTGGTGTCATCCATTCATAAGAGTGGAGACAGGGCCTTGCACTCAAATTACCACCCAGTCTCCATCCTTCCACCCCTCTCCAAAGCACTGGAACATATCGTATCTGACCAGTTGTCTAATTACTTGGTCAAGTACGACATCCAATGCCCACAGCAACATGGATTTAGAAAGGGTTGCAGTGCCACCTCTGCCCTTCTAGAATATACAGATTACCTTCATAAGGCACTGGACTGGGGGAACCTAGTGGGATCAACATATATTGATCTCACCAAGGCTTTCGACATGGTCAGCCATACTCTCTTGCTCGAGTCACTTCCTGCCCTGGTTCAAAAACTACCTTGAAGGCAGATCGCAGCAGGCCAAAATCCAAGATACCTTATCTATAAGCCACCTGGTGCGCTCGGGAGTCCCTCAAGGCTCCATCCTCTGTCCCCTACTTTTCAGCCTCTTTCTTAATACCCTCCCCCTAGTCTGTACCAACAACATTCTGCTTTATGCTGATGACGCCGTATTATATGCTAGTCAGCCTGACCCACTCCCTCTTGTCAACAGCCTATAGCACAGCTTCATAACGGTTGAGGATTATAGTAGTAGTAAAAAAGTAGTAAACATTTTATTTATACAGAGATCTCACCATTAGGGTTGTAAATACCCTTTTTACAAGGTGCACCTGTTAAGTAAGATAATCGAAAAGTTCCAATAAAAGTGAAAAAAAAAGAAGACATAGGGCTGGTGCACATATCACAGACTCATGGAACAAAGAGAACATTAAATTGCATGTACAGACAATACAATACAATGGTTGCCATAAACAGCTAGGGCTTGTTGTAATTTCCATTTGCTCACCTGTTACATTCACATCAAAAGTTTAATTCTTGATTCATTGCAGTTTTAAAAGCAGTTGAGTGGATTTCCAGATTTCGAAGGTGGGGGGAAGTTCATTCCAACAATGAGCAGCTTTATAGTGGAACGTAATTTTACTGAAATTATTATTTATTTTTGGTACTATCAGATCCCTAGCACCCCTTTTCCTCAGGTTAAGACCATCGTTTGGCTTTTGTAACATTTTGATTAAACCAAGCTATATATTGTTTTTAAGTATTCCCTGCACATGACTGGTTTGCCCATCATAAGCTAATACTAATGAACTGCAAGAAAACTAAGGTTATGCTTTTTGCCAGCCCTCACAATAAGAATAAATCAGCCCAACTAACCATTTTAAACAACTAGAACTCGTCCCTAGAGCAGGTCTAAATACGTAGGGATAACTCTTGACAGCACTTTATCTTATATTGAGCATGTCAATCTTATCTCTAAGGTAGGAAACACAAGATTAGGGCTCCTTTATAGGTACAGGCACTGCATGACCCCTGAAGCACTCCGGTTATCGATTGCCAGCTCTGTCCTCTCCATAATTGACTATGGATTTGTCATTTAAGGCTCTGCAACTGACAAAACCCTTAAAAGAATTTCTATTGCACTTAACAAATCATTTCGTTTGGTCTCTGGCACTCACCGACGTACCCATATGTGTGACTTGTATGCCCAAACCAATTGGCTACACTTCAAGGGTAGGATCACATATCAGACCTGTCTGCTGGCAAAAAAAATCAGCATTGGACTAACCCCACCAACCACCCAGCATCTTCTTGCACCTGTGCCCAACCCTCGCAGTACAAGAAGTACATTCAAACACAGATACCAAGTCCTGTTCTGTCGCACAGTACAAACACAGCTGTCTTTTATGTTCAGAGCTCCCAGTTGGGTTAATGGCCTCCCCTCAGACATCCTGGATGAATCCAAACTTGGTCCATTTAAGTGTAAACTCCACCAACACCTCACATCACTTAGCAGCTGTGAGTAGCCTCCCCCAGAAAGCATAACCCTGGCCTCCCACTGTATCTATCTCTCCTCATACCACCCCCATTAACCTTCTACCCACCACTCCATCTGTAATCTACTCTACACCCATTCTGCTAATCACGTTTGTGACCCACTTACTACAAACCCCACCTATCTCCACCCCCCTGAGCTCTCTCTCTCTCATCTCTTGTCTCTGTTGCTATGGGTTGGGCCACTGCTTCACTCTTGCCCCCCTTTTTCTCCACTAGCATTTCTTAAGGTAATGTTTGCCTCCGTGAGAGAGTTATCATTATTATTATGATTATTATACATAGATACATAGACAGTGTCGGCAGATAAGGGTCTATGGCCCACCTAGTCTGCCCATTTGAGTTTGTAACTTCAGTTTATGTTTTCCTAGAACTCTGTTGCCCCTTACCCCTGACCTCCAGAATTCCTTTATGTCTATCCCATGCATTCTTAAATCCCGTGATTGTTTCAGCCCCCACCACTTCCTCTGGCAGGGTGTTCCACTTGTCCACCACCCGTTCTGTGAAGAAATTCTTTCTCACATTTCCTCTGAATTGTCCTCCCTCCAACTTCATCCCATGCCCTCTAGTCCTGGAACATCTTTTTTGCTTAAAAATAGTGTATTCTTGCACTCTGTTCCTCCCTCTAAGATACCTGTATGTCTCTATCATGTTCCCTCTCTCCCTCCTCTCCTCCAGGGAGTACATATTCAATTCCTTCAACCTGTCCTCACAGGACTTGTGATGCAATCCATGTACCATCTTTGTTGCCCTCCTCTGAACCTTCTCTACCCTGTCTATGTCCTTACGTAGGTAAGGTCTCCAAAACTGTACACTGTACTCCAGGTGGGGCCTCACTAGTGTCTTGTATGGTGGAATCATGACCTCCCTTTTCCTGCTGGTGATGCCCCTGCCTATGCATCCCAGCATTCTATTTGCTTTACCTGCTGCCTTGTCACACTGTTTCCCTACCTTGAGGTCATCGGAGATGATAACACCAAGATCCCTTTCCTGCTTGGTGCATGCTATATCCTCATCCCCCAACTGATATATTGTGCCAGGGTTTTTGTGCCCCATATGCATTATCTTGCACTTCTTTGCATTGAATTTCAACTGTCAAACCCCTGACCATTCTTCAAGTATCTGCAGGTCCCTTCTCATTCTGTCTACACCCTCTGGTGTGTCTACTCTGTTACAGAGCTTTGTGTCATCGGTGAAGTGAAATTCTGCCTTCTAGGTCCTGTGCAATGTCACTGATGAAGATGTTGAATAGGACTGGTCCCAGCACTGATCCCTGTGGTACCCCACTGGTCACTCTTCTCTCTGTGGAGTGACAGCCATTTACCACCACCCTCTGTGTCCTGCTGCCCAGCCAGTTACCTACCCACCACACTACTGTCCTGCCCACACCCATATTCCCTAGTTTGTGTAATAGTCTTCTATGTGGCACAGTGTCAAAGGCCTTGCTGAAGTCCAGATAGGCCATGTCCACTGCCCTCCCCTGATCCACCTCCCTAGTCACCCAGTCAAAAATTCAACAAGGTTGGTCTGACATGACCTCCCCTGGTGAAACCATGCTGCCTTGGGTCCTGTAGTCCATTGACAACCAGATGTTCCACCAATCTCTCCTTCAGTAGTGCTTCCATGATCTTCCCCACTACCGAGGTGAGGCTGACTGGTCTGTAGTTCCCGCTTCCTCTTTGTTCCCACTTTTGTTATAGGGGACTACATCTGTTATCCTCCAGTCTTTGGGTACCTCCTGTTTCCAGTGATCGGCTAAACAGGATAGCCAGAGGTTCAGCCACCACCTCTCTGAGTTCTTTAAGGACCCTGGGGTGCACCCCATCTAGCCCCATTGCTTTATCAATTCTTATTACTTCCAGTTCCTTCAGGACCCTTTCTCGTGTAAAGGGACTTGTGTCCATTTCTGCACCATTCTCACCCCTTGCACTCCCTTCAGACCCATTACCCTCCTCTTCCTCAGTAAGGACTTAGCAGAAATACCTGTTCAGTATGTCAGCTTTACTGTTGTCATCCTCCACGTGGCTCCCATCCTCCCCCTTCAGTCTCACTATCCCTCCCTTTTATTATTATAGGCATTAGTTTGGTTAGCGACTGTCACCGAAGGATGAAGCCTTCTCTCATCGGCTAGAACAGAATGGACTGTAGGCGTAATGGGCTGCAGACACAATGATTATATAAATATGTTGCCTTTATAGCAAGTGCTCACCTACCAGTTTGTTTTCAAAGTAGTAATAAGAACAATACTTCCATGAAAATAAAATTGGAGTACTCTTAAGTTTAGGATGCCAAATAGAAAAGGCATTACAATTGGGAACAAGGCGATGCAGTGTGAGACAGGACTGGGCTTGCAGACACATAATCTCTGACAGGGAGGGTTCCTTAAAAAGTGTTTTTAAATTTGTAATGTGTTTTCTGCATGTAGTGTAGTTGCCAGCAGTTTTTTTGGGGGGAAGACTTTGGCCCTGGTTAAAAAAAAACATGAGCATTTTTTTGTGACACATGCAGCAAGTGTTAGGTAAGGCAACTTGTATCATAAGTGTTGTTGGCTACCTGTGGGACAAAGCTGACAGAGTCTGTGTATCATTCTCACACACTAACTATATACAGCCTCAGAATGGTTTCTTGGAATATGATTTTTATACTGTAGAGTTATAAAAATATACTGTTAAGCACGGAGAGTCCTCTGATCAAGCATGTTTTGTACTATATTTTGTTCCATCTATCAGCACTCGGAGGTGCCACTAGACACTAGGGACATGGTGGCTAATGGCTCTCACTGTAGCCTGCAGTATGAGTTCCAGCTGTGGCTGCAGAAATCAAGAAAGTCCTGCTGTTCTCATACACAGAATGTGGGTGAATGGCTCCTCTCACTAAGCTGGGCAGCTGGGATTTTGGGTGCCCAAAAAAGGAATTTCTGGCCCTTATTTTAAAAAACAAATACCAGAATCTAGCTAAACAGGGCCCGTTATTTTCCTTGTTTTTTAGTTTGAGGAGAAAAAAAACAAGATGGCAATCTCACAGCACAAAAAAATGCTTCATGCTGTGAGAAGCAAGTGGTGAGAAACCAAAAAAGGGTCCTGCAAGCCAGCCCACCAGCACAGTGGTAACATTACCACTTGTGGTGCCAATGACTGGAGGTTGGGAGCGACCTCGGCAGTTGGAGGGTTGGCCAGGGGAGGATCGAGTGTCCGCAGGACCGCTCTCCTCCTCCTCTGGAAGGGGGGGGGCAGAACCTGCAGCTCGCCTGGCCCTTGGCGGAAGCTAGGGGAAAGGCAGTTTGGTGCAACGACAGATCGGGGACATGGCAGGCGTCAGTGCACATTGCACTGGAGTGTCTGGTGTACTGTACACATTGCACATCATGTTCTAGGGGGCTGAAAACTGGAGGAAAAACACAGATGGCAGGATGACAAGGAGCACCTACAGGCCCCACACCTGACCAGTTGGGCAGGCCACCAGAACTGGATCCTTTGTGAGATGGGTTTGGGTGACCCTGCCGACGCTGCCAGGGTGGGCAAGCCTTGGGGGAAGATGGTGGCAGGTAAGTTCTGTCGGACATCGGAGGTGACGGGGCTGGGGCATTCCTCTGAATGAGGGCCATATAGGTGAGGAGGAGAAAATGAACAATAAAAAAAAGGTCTTGTGTGACACAGAATTTTTGGTGTTGCTCCAGAGCGTTGTCTCAAAAAGAAACTACTGCGCATGCTCAGAACAGAAAAACACAGAACTTTAAAGCCTTATAACTCTGGAACCGTTTAATATTTTTTCACTAGACCTTTCAAAGACACTGCCTTAGGACATGACACCTGTGCGCTGCAAGTTTTGGGAAAAAAATCCATGCCATGGGGGCTGTAGGTGACAGCAAAAAAAAAAAACAAACATGTTAAGTACAGGAAACAAATTAGACATTTACAGAAAATTACATATGTGGATCTCAGAAACCACAGAAGCTGCCACCACAAAACTTTCTACAGATCAAGACATTGCCTCCTATATGACACATGCAAAATTTCAGCAGATTTCGTCAAATGGTGCAAAGGTAATAATGTGCAAAGTTAGGGGTTTAACAGTGAACTCCCTACTGAACCCTAACTATAGTGGCGCTCCCGCACCACTATAATATATGTTTCTGCTGTTGTGTAGAATCATAGTTTTGGAATATATTTTGTGTTTGCATTAGATGTTTAAGACTTTTTTCTACTGTGACCAGCACCGAGGCTTTTTAAGTTTGGATTTTTGAGTATGAAGCATGTTTGTTCAAAGTTATTGAGTGAATTTCCTTTGCAGTTTTTGATTCTTGAGCAATATTGCTATGGTGGTGATGGTGGTGGTTAGGGGGTGTATTTTTGTCTTTTTTTTATTTGCATTTCTTTTTGATGTTTTTTTTAAACTCTTTTTACCTCCCCTCCCTGAAGAACTCCTTCCAGCAACCTTGGATACCCAGCCTCTACCTTCCCCTGTGACTAGTCCTTCTCCCTCGTGGCACTGAGCACCACCTCCGGGTCTGAACCCTCCAGAGGTAGGGCCGCTCTATTCACCCAGGGCGCTCTAACTTCTAGGGCAAAGTGCCCAGCGAACATGAGTGGCCCCTTGGAGAGGAGATAGCCCAGTAATGGAAGTGTGGGCTGTTGGGCAGACAAGGTGCCTTCATCTATCACCAGGAAATGGGTTTTTCTCTACTTTTTGTCACATTCCCTAATTCTTTTTGATGTTGCTGGGTTGTTTAATTTGTTGCATGACCTTTTTGACCCTGAGATTATGTAATTAGTATACTGACCCCAACAAGTTGTGCTTTTGATAATTGCACCCCTGTCATGTCATGGGAGCAGGGGTATGTGCTAGGTTAACGCAGTGCCATGTGACGGGGTCCTTATCAATGAGGAGCCAGAACTGACCAGACCCCATTTATAAAATGTTTTAATGCACATCCTGTTGCATGTTATTGCTTAAGTATCTCCCCTCATTCATTTTTACTGAGGACAGCTTAACAGAAACAGTGGGCCCAATTCTTGGACCCAATTTCTGGACTGGAAAACAAGCAAAAAGTGTGCCTGTTGTGCTACCCAAAAAAATTGCTATTTTGCAGAAGTAGAATTTGTGCTAGGGGTGGAGAACATTGGTGCAGAACCTAATATTTTAATGAAGGTGTCCAGATGTTACTATGTACTGTACAGTAACAGTGCTGAATACTGCAACAGACAAATGTTCATTGTACAGTGCCATGCACATACATGTGTGTGACAGCATTATGGGAAGTCTTATCCCTCATCCCTTAGGGCCACTTGTGACCAAGAGTGGAAATTCAGTAAGTGTCCTAAACCCATGATGTCATCCCTAATAGTCCAGTGAGCACACAACCCCTTAAAAAAGACCAGGGTAAAAAGTCCTCACCACCTCTGGGTTAAACCTGACATTAACAACCAGTGTAAGTCTTGAAATCAAGCATAGGCCTGTTTCAAATTCTCCCACTCCCAACCTGCCCTATTGTCCTACAGGTCACTTAGAAATTCCTGCACGAAGGCAGTCCATGCCACTAAGTTCCACTACTTCAAATCACACCTCCAGAATAATATTTACTCCCCATCTAAATTTTGGAAGGTTATTCAATCCCTCTTTGACCCCCCCAACACAGTCTGCTTCTTCAGTCCTCTGGGTTGATTCACTGGTCTCCCACCCACACTATGTTGCAGCGCACTTCAATTAGTTTTTAACTGCCTCTGCACTCTCTTTTTCATCCCCCACCCGGTCCATATCTCTTCTCTTCCCCTCCATTGTCACCTCTGCTCCACTTAGCTAAGGGCTTTCACTTTCCTCACATCACTCTTCAGGAAATCCTGCTTGCTGTTACCTTGTTTAACCTTCGAAGTTCAGCCCAGCTGTGCTGGACCACAAACTCCTCCAACTTTGAGCACATGCCATCACCTCTTCTCTCACTTATCTTCTGAACCTCTCCTTCTCACTCTGTGCTGTCCCTCAGTCCTGGAAGATTGCCAGGGTTCTACCTCTGTACAGTAGAGAAAATCTCACCTCATGTGGTAACTTCCACCTATCTCTCCACTCCTCTCTCTTACAAAGCTGCAGGAGAAGCTTATCTACTCCAGGCTTGCTGACTTCCTCACCTCCTCCAACTCCCTCTCTCCCTTCCAGTTTGGTTTTTGGAAATACCACTTCACCATTTCCTCCCTGCTGTGCATCACTGACTCCATCCTCCCTTGGGTGGATCAGGGAAATGTCATTGTGGATATTTTCATCGATCAGGCAGAACTTTAGATTTGGTGTCTCACCCACTCCTCCTGGACAAGTTGAGCTCTGCTGGCCTTTCAGCTCCTGGTATTGATTGGGTCATCCTACCTCATGGGCTGTCAACAGTCGGTAAAGGTTGGAGGCACACTGTCCCCTCTCCTACCTTTCCATGCTGGGATCCCACAGGGCTACATCTTGGGTCCCATCCTTTTCTCAGTATTTCTCAGTGACCTGCACTATGCCTGTGTCAACTGGCATATACACATGTATGCAGATGACACAGTCATTTACTCTTCCAGTCCTTCAGCCTTAGCTGTGGAAGGCCTGCTCCAGCAAGACTTCCACAATGTATTGCACTGGTTCCATGCCAACCAATTCCAGGACAACATTAAGAAAACAGTGTCCGTGACCTTTGGCATTAGCCAAAAACTGGCCAAGTTCTTTCCCCCACCTCCTTTCTCCATGCTGGATGGCACCCCTCTTGAAGTTGTCCCCACCTTGAAGTACCTTGGCATGTGGCTAGACAGTGGGCAGGACTTCTCTGCCCACATTGATGCCATTCACGCCAAGCTCCACCCCAAACTTGGTGTCCTGTACTGCAATAAGGACTGCCTTCTTCCCCAGGTCTGCTGGGAGCTGGTCACCAAGATGGTTCTCTCAGTTTTCCACTATGTGGATGTGGTCTACAGCACTGCCCCATCTTCTTCTCTCACTAGATTGAACACTCTCTGCAATGTTTTCTGCTGATACACTACCAGTTCACCCTCCAATACTCATCACTAGCCTCCCTCTACTCCTCCCTTTCCATCTTCCCTCTTCCCTCACGTCGCTAGATCCACTGTGTCACTTTTGCCTCAGAATGCTGGTTTGGGTCCCTCTCTTACCTGTCCTCAGTCCTTTCTTCCATCCACTCTTCCTCTTACTCCCTCTACACCAGGGATCATGGCACCTTCTCCCTTCCCCCCACACTCAGTTCTTTGCTGGTAGTCTGTCTTCTCCCATCATCTCCCCTCCGTCTGGAACCAGATCTCTTCATCCCTCTGCCTCTCCCCTTCACTCCCAATCCATAGACACCAGCTAAGGCTTCTCTTTGCTCCCTCTTACTCTTAGCAACCCTCCACCTGACCCTTCTCCCCAACTCCTAACCTACCATCCAGCAATTGCCTCCTACTCCCCCCTCAAGATTTTGGCTCCAACCTGTGAACCAAAACTGCCTGTGTTACTCGTCTGCACATGCAAAGCACTGTCGCTTTTTTATACAGGCACTGTACATTTTATTTAGTGCCAGTCTTCCTTGTATATCACCCTGTATGATAATTTTATACTCCACCTATTCGTGGCATTGCCACCTGTTTGTCTTGTACTCTGTTATTGCACATTGTAATTTATCTATGCAACCACATTTTTGTTATGGCGTGATTTAATGTCCAGTTCTGTACTCCCCTTTCCCTCTCCTCTGAGTCACACCTGGAAATGACCCTTGGCTCAGTGTGCCTTTCCTGTTTTCCAATTTTTTAAATCAATTAACAATGCCTGCACTGCATAACTTAAATGCCCCTGGCAGTCCAGTGGGCGCCACCTTACTATCCCCAGCTACTCAAAACATCCAGTGATAATCTGATCTCGTATCAATCTGTGTTTCCCAAAGTCACTGCATACTTGTTGCAGCACTGTGTTGACCCCTTACCTCCACTTTTTTCTGGACTTATTTGGGGCCAGTGTAAAAGTGTTGAGATGGGTGCACCAGTGATAGCTGGCTACTTGAATTACACTGTGTGCTGTTTTTATGCCAACTCTTCCCCCTTCTGTGCACCAGCACACTTTATTTATTGATTTATTGAATCATTCAGATTACTACCTTTGAGTCAGAGACTCATTTCCAAAGGCGCCATGTCAGAGACACAACATAATAAGAGGCAGACATTACACATTGTTACATAAGGGTGGAGGCAGACAGAGACAACAGGGTATATACTGTATATTATGTGTTGCATATAGGCAGAGTACTATAAGTGGGGCAAGCGGAAAATTGCTGCTAGACCTATACAGATTTGGTAGCTATACAGTCTTGTAGTGAGCTTAAGCAATACAGTGAGTAGTACAATCATGGGGCAGGCAGATATTGCTGCTAGACCTATACAGATTTGGTAGCTATACAGTCTTGTGGGGAGCTTAAGCAATACAGTGAGTAGTACAATCATCAAATATATGCAAGGTCTAAAATGCTGGTAGGTGGTTAGCGCAGTCGGAAAACCAGCATTGTCTGAATACAAGGTGACATAAGTGGGCAGGGGTGTCTTAGTCCAGAGATTTACCACTTGTGGTTGTTATCTATATGTTAGTGGGGCCAGGGCCGGGTGGAGATAATTCTTAAGGGCTGTTTTGAATTGGCCTAGTCTGGGGATGGAGGTGACGGTCAGGGGGAGTTCATTGTACCAGGTAGGTGCTTTGTAGGAGAAGGACTGTTGGGCCAGTGAGGTTGAGACTCTGGGAACTGTCCATATTAATTTGCCTGCTGTGTGGGTTTTCATGGTAGTTTGTGCAGCACAGAGGGAGGTGTTGACTCCAGAGGGGGTAAGGCCTAGTTGGATCTTCTTAGTAAGGAGACATGTC